>CM034461.1:4660101-4677142 GCA_019925255.1 Litchi chinensis
GGATATACCATCATTCATTAAGTAGAGCTCCTCGAGGGAACTCTGTGATTTGAGAAGTGCCCCAAAAGCCCTAACACCCTTCTCACCCAAGGCATTGTTTGAAAGGTTGAGAGACTTCAAAATGCTACCTTCCAGGGCTGCTGAGAATATATTCATAACATCAAGAGCTTCTGCCTCTGGTCTACCAGCAATAAAATCAGACAGGTCAACTTCCTTCAGCTGACCCTTGAGAGACACCAAAATGGGTTCAGCAACTTTAGCTGCTCCTAAACCAAAGCTTCTATTGCTAAAGCATATCTTAGTGTAAGAATTTCCAGGCTCTTTTAAAGGCCTTAGAATCTCCTCAGCCTCCTCTGCCTCAATAAAAGCACGTTGTCCTTTGGATATATCAAAAAAGGTTTCCCGAGGAGCAGCGACTTCTTCAGATGTCAATGTCGCTCTATCCCCATTCATACTGGGACCTCTCTTCAAAACTTCAAGCAAGAATTTACTGCATTCCCGGGCATAAAGCTGCACTGCAGAACTTCCATCACCATCAGGCTCCTTTTCATAGTGCTGGTCTGCAGTGGAGAAAGCCATATCCTCAATCTTTTTCGCATTCTCTTCAGCCTCTTCCTGGGTCAACACACCATATCTCTGGGTGAAGATGGATTTAGATGTGAGATTGTTCGTCATACGTTCCACTAGCATTTTTCGAGTGTTTTCACTTGGAGGCCACAGTTTAATCGAAAAAGGTCGGCGTTGTGAATTCAGCATTGTAGCATCCATCGCAACGAAACCTGCAGCTAAAGACAGAATACATCAACAATCTCAATATTAAATAGGAAAGGAATCATATTACAAAGCAATAAACTACACGACCAAATTCAAACAAACACGTCCACGCTTTCATAAATTAAGGTCACATCATTTATAACTATGACATATTCAATAAATTCTAAAAGAAAACATAACAAATGATCCGAAATGTGCCAATAATCACAAGAATATCAGCCCCTGTACTATTATATATCGCTAAACCCCCAATAACAAATACGAGCGGCGCATGAACATGATTCTAGCCTAGACCCACATATTAAAACATGGTAAACAGAATTACTCTCAACAACTCAAAAAAAAAAAAAAAAATCCCAAAAACCAATATTCGAAACTATTAGAGTTTATTAATTTCTAGTAATATAACAAAAACAAATTGTGGTCTAAACAAAGCACTTGTAAACTCCATTTATTACTCCACTAATGGGATTTATGTCCTTTATACACGTTCCATCTATTTCCTTTCCAATTAAATCTCTCTAAGTGCATAAATACATTTCATTTAACATCACTACATTTTACAGCAACTAAAGATCTGCTATTTTGGTGAGAATTGAATACATGTGAAACTGTGCGTAACAAACAGAAATAACCAAAATCGCCACCAAAAAACATTTTTTTCAAATAAAAATGCCACAGATCTGAAGCGAAACGAAGCAAATGAAGAGTTAAAAATGGAGCAGATTCGATTACAAATGGTTAAAAAAAAAACCTAGAGAAATTAAAAATGAAAGAAAAGACAACGACGACGACTACAACACAAAACATACCTGGGTTTTTGTTGTCGGTTCGTGTCTGGGGAATCTGTTTGAAGGAAGATGTTAAAAGTTTTGTAGAGGGTGGGGTGAGAGAGGTTTACAATGTTGGAGAGAGTGTGGAGGGAAATGGAGAGTGAAGTTAATAGTGATGAGAGTGATAGGTTAGGTTTTCGAATTTACACCTTTTTTGGCTTTCAAAACACGCCAAATACCTTCTGTTTGGAAACGCTGTTATCCATGCTCTTCCTTGGCATAATCTCCATTGCATTTGCCATTTGGCGTGCGTGTATTATACTGTCTTGACTGAATTGGATTTGGATACGATTAAATATTATATTTAATGTATAATAAGATTGCATGTTATTAATATAATTAAAGATATTATTATTATGTTATTGTTATTCCAAATACAATGTTAATAAATACAATAAATGTATTTACATTATAAATTTACGAGGATATAATACGAATCTAAAAAATTCTGGATTCCTTAAAACACATGATAGATATGGGTTAACCAAATCCAATAATCATTGGTTACAGTGTATTGTCCGTATACTTCTTATTCAATTCAATTTCTTATTTAATCCCATGAGTGCTCCCAAACACCATATTCAAAATTTATAACCTTTTCTGTATCTAATGGAGCTTATAAATACCTTTCCAAACACAGCCTTCAAGTGTTTACACCTAATTATTTGTATGCTTTATTATAAAATTATTACACAACTAAATGGAATATATATATATATATATGTATATTTCCGGTGTTGAGATTCATTTAATCCCTATTTGGAATAGGATTTGTATTGTATTCATCATGTATTTGTAAAATGAATTAATACACTAGTACATTAGATGTAATTTTTTTATCTTCAAAACATAAATATTTATTAGTTTGTGAGGTATTGGAGTAGAATTTTTTTTTTTTTTTCCAGTTGGTGTGTAATATTTAATTTTAAACATATGAACGTTAGTGATTGTAGATTTCGATAAAGTTGTGATATATTTAAAAATATATATATTATCTTTTTATTTCTTTAATCTTAATATGTGATTTAAAAATATAAATTAATATCTATATTATTTATAACTCAAATTATTGCATATTACTTTCTTATCCGTAATTGAGGTTTATGTATTTAGTAACATATTTGAGTGAGTTTTCTCACATTATTATGTGATAGATTTTTTTTGATTAAAAAGTACATTTTTTAAACAGTATGTATAATATTTAATACCATCAAGTTTTGATAATTGGTGAAAAAAATGTAATTATGTGACAGAGATATATGGTGACGCACTCTTATCTACAAAGTGGATTATATCTTTTCTCATAAAAAACAATTAAAATTTAAATGTTTTTAAAAAAAAAGGTGGATTACATCTACCGAAATAATAATATAATGATAAGCAGCCGCACACCACGATAGACTTTAAAAGATCATTCCAAAATTCGGTCAGACAACCATTAATGGGGCAGTCTGTATTTAATTATATGTGGCAGTCCAATGGAAAAAGTAATTAATCCAAACCTCACCTTCATATGATATTACACTTTAATTGAAGTTAAAGAAATCTAAACACTAAGGGACACGAGTTAATGATTACCTTACAAGTTACAATTACAAAACTTCAAAGTGATTCTTAAGAAAGTTTGCATTACAGACGACGCGAATAATCTACAAAATGCACAAATGGAATAATCCTCGGCATAATTAACAAGATGGGCCTAAATTATCATTCGCTTCAAGTCAGGGATCAGGATCAGATTCAGAGTCATTTTTTAAACGTGGACCAACAAATTGGGTTGTTATTTTGCACAGATTTTATTGCTTTCTCATAAAATGGGCCACAGTCCCTCGCATAATTTCCATTTTCCAGCTATCATGTGTACAAAGCTGCATGGGTAAAGCGAAAAAGATGATAGAAAAAGACAGAGTTGAATAAAAGTGGCCTCTACGACACTTAGGTCAAGTCGACCATGTCAATATGGGCCATGGTTTGGTGTTTCATTTTAGATTTTTGTTATCCTATGAGCGGATTGATCCTCAATCATGTTAGGTCGTCTTTTTTTTTTCTTTTTTTTTTTAATAGAAAATATTGACTCAAAAATGTTTAATAGTAAATTTATAACTCATAAGTTACAAAGTAGATGATTAATGACCAATTTACAGGTTACTTTATGAAACAAATTTTTGTATCTAACATGACATGAATTTGTAGATCACAAGACCAATATTTTGACATAAACAATTGTAATAATATCTTTTTTTTTTTTTTTTGAGGCAATAATATCCTTCATTTTAAGGGAAAAAAAAGGTTAGCAGAATTACACCCAAAAATGGTTACCGGTTGGTTTGTGTCGATATTGGCTATAACTAAACCAACTTCAAGTTGTAGGTAATTGACTGACTCATAATCCACACTGCACAAATTACACAATCAGAATCAAGAAAAACTGATATTTGATTTGATATGATTTTTCAGTTTTGATTTCAGCCCAAATAATATAATTTGGTAAATTTTCCTTTAAGTATAGTTTTTCATTCAAATAAATATAATACCATATATTATGAGTATAATTGGTTATCAATAGTAGCAAGTATTATCCATTTCTATTAAATAAGAAAATTATCCAAAATAAATAATTACACTAAAATTATAGATAAACCTAAATCAATTTTAAAAAGTTCAATGATTTAGATTGAATTATTTAGCTTAATAAAGTATAACCCATAAATTTGAATTACTCCTAAGAAAACCAATAAGTTCAGTTCGAAACAAAAAAAAACCAGAGAGAACCAGTAAGTTTATTTGGTTCTAACAAAATAATATCCATCTCAACCCCCAATTACTTAGAAGATGAAAACACAACACACGATTATTTATGGGTCATTCGTTTGTAAAATACGAGTAACTATTATATAAACAAAATTTGTGACGTCAAGATTTATCTTTCTTCGTGTTTTCAGACTTGGACCATTGCAATTCAAGGAGTTATAAGCAATTGGATCAGAGAAAGTAACATTAGATTAGATAATCAGCAAAATCAAACAGCACATAACATGCCTTTGGAGTAAGTTTGTACATGGAGGCGGCTTGCTCACTCAAGTGTCCCTCTACTTCAGCAGAATTCGTGAGAATCATAATAAAACACGTCAGAGATCATTGTCTAAAGTTGGATAGGTGAAATCGTGAAGGATATGTAAGCATAATGGTTGCTTGATCAATTCGGACATAAGTAAACAAATTCATTGATAGACTACATACGAACAATATATAGAGCTCGGTTGGACGGGAAGTATTTAATTAGGTGACAAACATGATGATGTGTGATCTCTTTGTTTTCAAGAGTACATATGAAATAAATTAATAATCAGAATGGTTTTCAACAATTTCTGGCAAACTATAAAACACAGAATTATCTGAAATCACTGTAAGTACACAGTACAACAGCTGGAAAATAAAGAAAACACTCAGTAAAACAACCAAGTATCAGACCATAACAAATAGTCAAAGATAAACCACTAAAGCCACAAAGTCTTGTCTAAAGATCTTCTATGAACACAATCCAGGCAGCTGGACTGTGCTTTGCATTACCATCCAATTCAAATGTGCTTAAATATCATTCTTTCAAAAATAAAACAAAAAAATGTAAAAATGAATTGCTTGAATATCACACCTAGGTCATTCTTGATCCATGATATCATAGAGCTACACATGCTGACATGCATGGCTAAGCTCAAATTATCTCTTATGATCTACATTTCAACTAAGAAATCATTTCCTCTTTTCACTGACTAATTTTAAGACACAATGAATCAGAGATGAGTCATCACATCACAAGCCATCCCGTTCTCCCCCCCTACAACATGAACATTATGGCTCATTACAAAGAGTGGACACAGTAAATTGCAGCAATTTAGTGAATCGAGTTGATCATTTTACTGATAAAGAGACATGAGAAGATAATTTATCACTTTTACTAATTTTCTATATTTGTATGAAGCACTTACCATATAGGTGCTTGGACATTTACAATGGTAACTGCACAATAACTTGAGCAATTACAAGGAAGTAACTGTAAAAGCAATTATAGCCCCGTGCCACAAATACAAAAAATTAGTACAAGTGATAGACCACAAATACAAATACAAACAATTAGTATAAGTCATAAGTTATCTTATCTTTACAAGTGAAAGTGCCAACTATTATCGCCTCATGATGCAACAAATCAGAAAACGTGCTAGGACGTTTTGTGTTGCACGTGTCCATGAGAACAAACACATAGAGCAAACAGAACACACAAACATGTAGTGAACAATTCTTAGTTCTCAAACTTGAAACACATGACAATGTGAGTACGTATGTTGTAAATTGAAGGAGGAATTCTATGGCTACACCTGATTTTTTTTCCCCCCAAACCAATGAAACAGTTAAGTTCAATCAATCAATTCCGCAATACATTTCGGCATGTCTAAAATTATAGTAGAATAAAGTAACAAACAACATCGATTTAAACCAAAAAGCTAAAATCTAATACATTGCCAATTCACTCAAAACAAACCAAATTTTAAGAAACAAATATGGTCCATGCACCAAATAAGGCTCAACTATCTTATAATTCAATTCAACATCAATGTTCCCACCACCAACAAAACAGAATGCATACTATCTAAAAGAAAGCATATGAGGATTCATCATCAACAAAACAAAATTGGAAAAAAAAAAAACTCTACCAAACACATAAATTCAAACAACAATAAAATAAAAGTTACTCAATTCTTAAAAACCAAATATATAATCCATAACTAAAACAACCTCAAAAATAATAGTAATACGCAGTAAAAGAAAAACACTAAATAGTCTGAGACATTTCAAATTCCTTGAAATAAAACCAAAAAAGAACAACCAAAAAAAACACCTCTCGCCGGCTCTGTTGTCGGTGTTTCTTCAACGGTAAGACTTCTGGAATCTGGCTCTGGCTCCACGTCCTCCAAACTTCTTCGGCTCGCAGCGCCTGGGATCGGCGACGAGCAGAGTCCTATCGTAGCCGACCAAGATGTCCTTAATCTCCTTCTTCGTCTGCTCGTCAACGTACTTCTGGTAGTAGGCGACGAGGGCCTTGGCAATGCTCTGACGGATGGCGTAGATCTGCGACGTGTGTCCGCCGCCCTTGACTCGGATCCTCATGTCGACGCCGGCGAAACGGTGGCGGCCGAGCAAGAGAATTGGTTCGTAGGCTTTGAAGCGGAGTATCTCCGGCTCCACTAGCTCGATGGGACAGCCGTTGATCTTGATCAAACCGTGACCTTCCTTGCAGTGAGTGACGGCAACGGCCGTCTTCTTGCGGCCGAAGCACTGCACTGACTTGGCTGCTGGAGGCGCCAGTGTAGCTGCCATTGTTGAGGTTTTTGTGTGTGGTGCGGCTGGTTTGGGTTGGGTGGCTGTTCTAGGGTTGCTCCCGAGTTTTGATGACTTTAAAACCTAGAAGAAAAAAGAGTAATGTGTGAGAGAGAAATATATAGTATTAGAAAGTAGGGTTTTTCGATGGACGGCTGTGATTTAAAAGTTTTCTATTATTATTACTGGGCTTTTAATATATTGGTCCATGTTTGTATGGACCCAAATTAGACCCGAACTAGTGCATGTGTTAGGCCCTCCACTAGCATTCTTTAGAAGCCCCCTAACTTTTATCTATAAAACAATTTCAGAATTTATGTAATAAAAATAGTAGATTTGACAAATAAATATAGGCTAAGGGGTTGTTTATTATTTTATTTAAATACTAAACAATTATTGAAACCTGAAATTAAATGATATGTTTATTTTTTTATTATTCTTACTGGGTTTTATTATTATTACTGGGCTTTTAATATGTGGACCCGCATTAGACCAGTGTCGATTAGGCCTATTCATGGCCTTTTTATTTGGGCTAGACTGGGCCTGAAATGACTCACTGGTCAAGACTGACTGGTAAAATTAAAGTTTGACATACAAGATCAATTTTATTATTTGATTAAAATATAAAAACAAATGTACAACGTAGTAGTTAAACTTTTTTTTTTCAATTCTAAAAGCCAACACCAAATGAATGAAAAGTTTATGTAGATCCTGTCAAGATCTGCTTATTGTTGAGCACTTTGAAAATATATTCCCGAAACAAGAAATAATTACTCTTACAAGTAAGGGATGGAGACAACTTTTCACACAAATATTGTAAAATGCACTAAATGGGACTTTAAATCCCATCATTAAAACTGACAGGGAGATACACAACTGGAAATACTAAGAATAGATGTAACTAGTTAACATATACTGAAATTCATTTCATTGTTATTATTTTAAAATACGTGGAATACATATTTAAAAACTTGAATGAAAATTAGGACAAACCTCTTCAGTAAGACAGTAACAATACCAATTAATTGGACCAATATAGGTACATGTTTAAATAACAATGTCAGCCAAAACCTGTAAACCTCATTATAGTTTTTTATTTTTAGGGGCTGACACAGAATTTGAATTCTCACCGAACTTGTCTAGATTAACCACAAACATTTGAAAAATGATTCACCTTTATATATCATGAATTATATAAATATATATATCTTCAATACTTCGTATACTTGGCAATTTGTGAGTTTACAGTTTTGAAACTGTAAGAACATAAATCAGCTACTCAACAACTGTCCAACATCAATTTGTCAAACTCACTCATTCATTTCTCTTAAATAAGAACTACCAATCAAATGCCCGATATGTCGGAGCTTGCCATAATTATTTTTCAGTTTTTCATGACTACCACAGTTCGTTAAAATTGACCACAATATCCCAAAATCTAATATTATCAGCGGAGTCGTGTCATTTAAGCTTGAAACTTATTCTAGACATTTATTTTGATGCAAGATTTTAGCACTCGAAATTTAGCTATCAAAGCAACAAAGAGGGTTGGTTAAAAGTACTGGACTTCAACTTGCACGTGATCAACTGCATGTAATGCAAGTTCATCTTCTTTTATATATACAAATGTTTTTTGTTTCTTTAACAAAAGAGGTATACTAATAATTGTATGCTTAGTTGTTCGAAGAGCTTTGGGGCTCGTTTATAGATCATGCGCAGACTGTAGGATCAGTATCTCATTATATCCAAAAGTACACAAACAAACCAAGCAAATTTAATATGAAAGAGAGAGTTAAAAAAAATTAATATGTAAATAAAAAGCATAATCTCCATCATGACCTGCTATGCTTATACAATTTATTGGTCCATTCTGGCTTTTAGGTTTGGGAGAGCTTTTGGAAAGTTTTCTTATGAAAAATGGCTTCTAAACATTAATTTGTTTCATAAGATACTCTCCACTACTTTTTATTTCCTTTTTACTCAAAAGCCCATTTTTCTTTACTTTCAACTAAATGCATGTAAAAAAGAATTCAATGAAAAATACTTCTTATGAAAACATTTAGCAATATCCCATACATATATATATATATTTCAGGATCTGTAACTATAAGTTTTCCACAGTACAGTCACCTTTCTCAATGCCTCGAAGAGTTTTCTGTTTCTCGATCACAAGGTTTCATGGCTAATTGACTTTGACGAAATTAAGGTAACAAAAAACTTGTACCAAACGCCAATCTTCTTGCCTTACAGTGCTGGCACCTGTAAATTTAATACGATTATACCGAGAGTCGATGCATATACTTATATACCGATGCAGGGCTTATAAGCTTTATATTGCTTTCAGAGCTTCGGACTCTAAGATCTCGCTCGTAAATCGATCATTGCCGTGCACTATATATTTTACGAATATAATCAAACTGTTAATGTTAATTCACGTTAAATTATATTGTGTTTTGGGAAATGAAATGAAATTATCCTGCCATCATCGATGCTCCTCTCTCATATGATTTCCTCTTCGTTAATCGAGACTGACATCCACAGATCGTTTTGATCAATCATATTGAATTTAAAAGCTTGATTTACAGATCAAATATTTTATTAACATAGTGCAAGCTAATAAGAATATTGTATTGAAAATATATGAATGTTAGTTGTTAATTCTTTCTTGCATGTAACATATCTTAATTAATGAAATGGACACATTTTCGGAGATACATGTTAATTGGTAATCAAAGCAGTTGCTATTCAATTAGTTTAATCTAGCTCAGGTTTCCGTTAGAGGTTGTTGTGGGTATAATTTGGGCTGTGTAAATGGGCTGGTAAAAGCCAATGAACTGACCCAAAAGATTAATCTAATAAGATAAAACCTAGAATCCAAGGAACAGCTCACAGCTAGCTGCCTCCAGCTCCTCAGCTCGCAGCTAGTTGCCTCCAGCTCTCAGCTCGCAGCTCTCAGCTAGCTAAGCATCTACTCTCATCTTACTCTTAGATCTCAGCATCCTAGCATGCAGCTCGCAGCTCACTAAATCAGCTCGCAACTCGCTACCTCCAGCTCATAGCTAGTAGGATGGAGCTCTCAGCTCTCAACTCATCACATCCAGCTCGAGGTCGCTCAAAACAGTGAACAACTCGTCCAGTGGTCAATTAATACAAAATCTTCCAGAATAGGCAATTACCCAATTTGACCATGATTCTCTTACCGGAAACGGAAGTTAATTCAAATTCGAATTCAGTCAACATAATTTCGAGATACTCGGACAGTTTCCTGATTTTGCTCCAACAAAATAGGAAATGTATTAATTATGAAATTTTTTACCTATTTATTGTTACCTGATTTGTAACGTCTATTTCTCTATAAATAGGGGCTAATCATTGTAAAAGGGAAACAGAGAAATAATATATTGTTACTCTGCCAGAGTATAAAGAGAAACAGTCGTGGATGTAGGCGATTGGCTGAACCACATAAAATCTGGTGTGTGTTGTTCTATTCTCTGCCACTTTCTTTTGTTTTCTATTTTATTTCACATTGATTGTAGGTATTGGGTATTGAATACCCATCGACTGGATTTCAACGTCGACAGAGGTTGTTGAAGATGAAAGAATAACTGATCAGTATTTACTAAACGAACATGCATATGAAAGGTGGTCTGTCAACAAAAAAAAAAAAGTTGGTCAGAATGATTTGATCTTATATATATAAATATTTAAATATAATTAAAGAAAATGTGTGTAACACCCTTCAGTCGACTCCTATTAGAATGAAAATCGAATCAAAGAATGCTACATTACTCCTTCATTCTTTTCAAACGAATATTTTTATGTTGATTTATTATTATTATTATTATTATTGTTATTATTTATATTCTCATTTTTTATAAAATTCAACAGAATTTCGTCTATTTTTCTGAAAACCCAATAATTTAAAAACCTACAAATATAAAGAAAACATTTCTAAAAGAATTCATTTTCTCAACTACCGTTTCGGACCTTCTATCTGACTCAAAAACTTTACCACTCAAACATTTACGAATATCATACATTTGATGAAAATCATATCCATGAAAAATTAATACGAATTAAAAATATAAGTAGCATTAATTTACGAATCTGCTTTTAATACAACACCTTTTCAAAATTGATATAACTATCCTTACAAAACTTCAGATATATATATATATATATATAGAGAGAGAGAGAGAGAGAGAGAGAGAGACATACTTTCATGTACATGCACTTTAATATATATAGATAATACCAAACAAGATAACTACCAAAATATAGATAGATGTGACTCATTGGAAATATCTCCTCTTCATCTTTATCTACAGTGCCTAATCAACAACCTGCGCGTGGTAAATACAACGCGTTAAGTATTTCTACTTAGTGGATGTACACGAAATTTAAATTCACTATTTTCCAAAAATATCATATTGTAAAACTGAAATTTTACATTTATCAAAATTTTCATAATATCACAAAGAAATCAATTTACAAATAATCACACACATAAAATTCTTAAAGGTCATTTTTCAAATAAAACTATTTGCATTCTAATTTTCAAAAGTTTTTTTTAAAAAAAAAAACATGACATGAAAAAAAAAAAAAAAAAAAAAAAAAAAGGCTTTTCCAGCATCGGACACTCGTGCCTACCTACCGGAATCATATTTCATATACACAAGCGATTCTGGAACCGAACACTTGATGTCTCTCAAGGTCTATAAATTTAGTATCAATATATAAACAAATCAGTGCAGTACTGCTATCATTACCCTATTGGCATGTCAATTATCAATCCCCACCTACCGATGTCCAGATTTACTAGGGTTTTTATAAATTTTATTTATTATCAACATTTTCACATATCAACAATTTTCGTTTCTAAATTACAGTTTTGTTAGGTGTGCCACCAATTACATTTTAGTTCATACTTTTTCCATTTAATCGAAGCATCATACTTAGGTATTACAAAGTACCATTTTGCACTCAATTATCTCATCAATATTTATCAAAAACATCATGCCCTTCACCTCACATGTGTTCGGTTAAGGCATTAAATTTTCCAAATTTCTTTTAGAATTTATCTTTCAACTTATAATTCATTAAAATTCCATTCAAATAACATTTAAAATAACCTAAATTATCAAAAGAATCCTCATTTACCCAATTACCTAGTTTTAGTCAACCCCTAACTTTTCACCATTCATCACATTTTCATTATTCCACACATCACAACAACTCACCAACATCATACAAGCATCAATATCAAACCAATTAAACCAATACCTAGGATATTAATAATTCAAGCAAACTAAAACCCTACTAGAAAGATTAAAATTTTTAAACCATGTGTACACCAACCTTTTGGGCAAGATTTATGGCTTTTCCACATCTTCACTTTGAGCTTACAACTTCTCTTGATCCTTCTCTTGGTTTTCTTTAGCTAGTTCCACACCTAGGGTTTTCAAGAATGCATGCATCGTCATTAAAAATCAAATCTACTAACTTAAATGCAAAAGTAGTTAGATCTACATGTCTATGAATGCATCTACATCTTTTCTAACCTCAATCCATCACTAAATCAAAAACCCACATAATCTTACCTTGATTTGGCACATTTTTAGTGAAAACCACCTTTGAATCTTGATGGAATTTGATGACTTTAATGACTTGAATACTTAGATGGTGGAAGAAACTAGGTTTATTGATGATTTGGAGGCTTAAATTGAAAGAAAAAATGGAGATAAATTGAAGAAGAGGTGGACGGCTACGCTAGAAATAAAATGGGTTTCATGAATTTTTCACTTTTCAACTTTATATATATTTGTCCTTAATAGCCCATTTCACCCTTCAACTAAATCACTAATTTCCATCATGTCATTAGTTACAATTGCTAGCATATGATTGGCTTAAATTCCAACTCAATATTCCACTAGCTAATTTGACATCACTTTAGTCCAAAAATTCAACTAAATTGCATCACTTTTTACTTTTAGGTTGGCAAATTTCTATTGGTCCAAAAACAAATCTCATGTAATGCATTCTACTTGTACTCTTTTCTTGTCCAATTGCATTTTTCCATCATTCAAATTCCCTCACCTAGTTTCTAATTTAATTCCTACTTATAGAATACCTCCAAAATATTAAATTCCTTAAATTAAAGAAATACATCTCATAATATATGTATAAAATTCCAATTTGATCCAACTTTTTTTTTTTTTTTTTGCATACTAATTTTCAATTTAAGAACACTAATCATATTGAAGTAAATTTTGGGGCGTTACATTGTGTGTGATCATTAAAAATGATATTGAGATTGCAGCTATTCTTTGATGTTTAAAACCTAGGTCCTAAGGTACATACATACATACATACATACATACATACATATATATATATTATATATTGAGTTTGTTTTATAAAACTTGGCACATTAGCATATAATTCCACAAACTTAGCATTCAATCTCATGAAATCAATGTGGTAAATATAGAAGTCATGAATAGGTAATATAACTTGTATAAAAGTTGATGATTGAGTTATAAATTAAGAAAATAAATAAAGATTCGATGATTACGTAATTAAAAAAAGTCTAAGGATGACGGAAAGAGTGAGAATTGATGCAGGCAGAGGGCACACGACCAAAGGCAGCACGAGCAAGTCGTAGAGCACTCTGGAACGTTGTTGCTAACAACAGTCGCAACCTGAGGTCACGGTAGTAAGGCACGAGCAATTCTAAAAAACGATTGCTGATGACGGGCACAAGTTGGGGTCGCGCAATTGAGGAGGCACATTGGTTGCGGGATCTACGATATTTTCTTTTAAGATTTGATGATATTATTTTCTTTTAAGATTTAATATTATTTTTAGTTTGTCTCAACTTTTTTAAATATTATTGCTTTGAATTGTTTAGACTAGACTTAGGTCAATTATGTGATATAATTTTAATTAATTAATCTACTCAATTCTATGAATTATGTGATTGGTTCTGTCCTTGATCTAATTTGGCCTATAACGTAGGGTTATTAGGGTTTGTTGTGGGATTTCTAACAAGGTTCTCAACAAAATCGGATCAAAATTTCCAACTAAAACATCCTCAATACTTTGAGCAAGTAATTCCCAAATCTGTAGCCCAAAATATTTTAATTTATGTGATGATGATGTAGAAGATTTGGAGAAACGAAGTAGATTCTAGAGTGCATGCAGAACAAAACTGAGCTAACTAGTCACATCATTACATGCTTAACTGTAGATATCCTTTGGGCTCACGCATTTTCATGCATGCTTGAATCACTACCTAGATACATAGACCTAACCAGAGCTTTAATTTGTGGTCCTTCCTTGAAACTAAAATAAATCCAACTTCGATAATCCCAACTAAAATCCACAGCTTCGAGGGACCAAACAGCTGTCTAACAGGTCAAAAACCCCATTTAAAACTTGGTAAAAAAATAAATAAAACATAAAGCATTGGACGTTACAACTGTAATTACGCTGTCTCTCCTGCCTTTTTCTGCATGCCAGTGGCTAACCCAACGTAATTTATATTATTTAAAAAAATTAATTTAAATAATAATAATTTATAAATAAAGATCTATTATTAAAAGTAAATTGTATTACCTCAAATTTATTTAAATAATATAATAAATTTATATATAATTATTATATCATCGATATATCATTTTAAAATTAATATATTAATTCAAATTAATTTATTATACTATTTAAATAAAATTTATATTCTATTATTAATATTATATTTATAATATCAATAAATTAACACAAATCTATAGTATCATTGGTGTCAACACCACAGCTCTATATCCTGAGAGATATAGTTTTACATTCGATGATGACTCTTCACCTCATCAATTTGTGTGGATAGCTCCTTATCTTATGTAGGTTGATCTCTCTCTTATAAGGGATCGTGCCATCAGTGTTTCATTCCGATAGATTTCGATTGTATCCTCGATTAATCCTAGTAATAAAAAATAATAATAAAATAATAACACAAACCTTTCAAACCCATGATCCAAGCCCGCCTTTCACGTTTAATGCACGTGACACCTAATTGCACGTAATTAATCACAAACAGGTCTCTTTTATCTTATATATGTCTACATATATTTATGCTACCACCAGAGAGAGACAGAGACATTTCAAAAACCCATGTGATTTCTAGCTACAAATAACGTACGTCGTACTACAACAAAACATGGCATGTGATCTCCACGCTCCACCACCAGCGCGTTAAAGTCAACCGAAACCTGCCATTTTCATGCCTCAAACTCTCACCAAACCCTTATAAGAAGAACCCACCACCCCTCCAATTATTCTCTCTCAAATTTTATTTTTTCTTGAAAACAAAAAAAGTTAAAAAAAAAAAAATAGTGGATTTTGTCGATGATAATGTAACGGCGGCGATGGGAAGGAGAACAGAGAAGGATTCGACAAGATCTCAGACTCTACCGCCATCGCCGTCGCACTCGTTCTCGTCGTCCTCGTCGTCCGATTTCGAGTTCACAATCTCTATCTCTCCACGTAAGGCGTCGTCGGCTCTGTGCCCGGCCGACGAGCTTTTCTACAAAGGGCAGCTGCTGCCTCTCCATCTCTCTCCACGAATCTCCATGGTCCGTACGCTTCTTCTTGCGTCGTCATCCACGTCATCGTCATCGGACACCACCACCACCGCGTCACGTGACTCCACGGGAAGCTCATCAAACGAATCCAACTCTTCTTTTACTAGTGACCTCGTGTTGCTCGCCGAGTGTGACTCGTCCAGGCCCAGTTCGGTGACCGAGGACGACGAGTTTAGGAGACTTAATGGGCATTTCGGAAACCAGATCAAGAAGAGCAAGTACTTTTCGTTGTCGAGATTCTCTTCTGTGTTTAAAAAGGAGTCCAAGAACAACAACAACGATAATGTTAACATGTCTGGTAATTCTTCTGTGAAGAGAATGAGCTCGACAGCTAAAGAGGTTATAAGAAAGTACTTGAAGAAAGTGAAGCCACTCTACGAGAAACTATCTCAAAAGCAACAGCCAAAAATGGGAGGTGTAACAACAGCAGCGACGACAACAACATCAGCAGCAGCAGCAGCAGCAATTAGAAATTGTGTTTCTTTGTCCATGAAAGGTGACAGATCCGTGAGAGACGTCATGGAGGTTTCATCATCTGGTAAGAGTGGTTCAAGAAAAGATCACAACGGTGGTGCATTTTCTCACTCTTTCTCCGGAAATTTGAGGTACCCAAGAAGGAAAAGGTGTGTCTCCAGCTGCCCCTCATCGATGCGGTCCTCGCCGAGTCACTCAGGTATATTATCACGAAGCGGCGGGTTCTCCGGCGTGAGTCACGGCAGATCAGCTGGGGGCATGTACTACGTGGACACCTCGTCAATGGAGGAATTGCAAAGCGCGATTCAAGGTGCAATTGCCCATTGCAAGAACTCCATGAACAAGAGTTTGGTCAGTAACGAGATTTGAGATTGAAATTAGTAATAATATTAACTCACTGTTCCATTGTATGATCTAATTCCAAAAAAATAAAAAAATCAAGACAAAAAACTTTCATGCCATGT
Source organism: Litchi chinensis (assembly GCA_019925255.1). Classification (NCBI taxonomy): domain Eukaryota; kingdom Viridiplantae; phylum Streptophyta; class Magnoliopsida; order Sapindales; family Sapindaceae; genus Litchi; species Litchi chinensis. The sequence goes on from CM034461.1 coordinate 4,676,656, forward strand.
GTGTTTTTTTATCTGTATCTGTTTAGAAGTTGTGGGCCGCGGATCGTTTTATTATTGACTGCTGATAGGTTAAAAAACGAAGCAAAAGTAGTGAAGTGTTAAATGTACGTGTACGTGACGTGAGGTGGTAAAGACAACGTCTAGATCAATGACCATGTGAAGTTATTTTGTAACACTCCATAATATTTTGGGTTGTCTCTTAGCGTAATTTGCCTTGAAATATATTGAAGTACTATGTTAGTCTTGGAATTTGTAACTTATTTTTAGGGTTTCGTTTTGTTTCATTACAGCTTTGTAATATTTCTTTAGATTTACGTTCCAGTACTTCTGTCCATTTCTGTTTGTATACTTTTGTGCTCAAAGACACCAAACAAAAGTGAAAAGCCTGTTGGCTTTTCTGCCTCATAATTTAGCTGCTGCCATTGCCTTTAAAGTGTATATATGCAGAAAAGTGTAAATTTTCTTTTCTTTTGGTTTTGTTTTGTTT
>CM034461.1:4677642-4697421 GCA_019925255.1 Litchi chinensis
CCAAATGGAGATGGCAGCCTAGACATTGCAACTTGCCAAGGTGTGTTTATTTTTGTTCTTTTTTAAATTCTAGCAGTGGATAACGACTAATAATTTTATACTAATACAAGTTTGGTGAATATATATATATATATATATATATGATAGTTTGAGTTTTAAATGGGAAGACAGGGAAAATAGGAGATTTTAATGTTTTTGTATGTTGTTATTATAGTTTTCCTGCATTTTCTTGGCAACCAAACGGGTTCCTATTATAGGAGAATTTTTTTATTGGTTGTGTTGTAGTGTATGGTTTGGTTTATTGGCACGTGTTAAGCCGTAGTCATCAACCTTTAGTGAATCATGGTTTTTGAAAATTACATCCTTAACAGTTTTACACAAGGTCTCTTATGATAACACCACTCAAAAGAAAACAGTGGTTGAATTTTCAATGGCAATTTCATTTTTGAAAGGAAATTAGGATTTTCAAGGGCATGCTTTTCCATGATTTGTCAATTTTGTCTCTTTGTTTTCTCTCTGTCATTATATGGATTGGGGTTCATATCCTCTCTTATTCCTTTTCTAAGCTTGGCTCATTTTCCTCTGTCAATAAGCTGGCCCGTGAAGTTTGGATAATTATTGAATGCATTCAAGCAATGAAGACAAGTGTGATCATTTTCTTTTTTATTTTTATAGAAATTGTTTCAATGATGTTGTTTTGTCCGATCATGCTAGGTAAATTGACATTGCTAAATTACCCTCCTCAGAAATATTAATACATCAATTGGTGAACTTTTGTGAGTGCTTGATTGTGTTAGTTATTCAATTTCATTGCAACTTTTTGATTGTTGGGTGTGTTATATATCTATCTGTTTCATTTAATATCTCAATTTTGTTAGAATTTCTTTTCATCAGCAAAGGTAAATTTTGGTATCCTAAGGAATGATTTTATATTGTTGATAACTTAGTCTGTATCGATAGTTTTTAACCTTTGGCTTTACATTTCTCAGTTTTCATGTATATAGTGAAAAAAACTTTTCTTTTGTGGGGTGTTTGCCTGATACGTAAATAGATTTGATGCAAATCTGATATTGGAGAAGTTACGGAACAAACGGCTAGTTTTTGTTGGAGATTCAATCGGTAGAAATCAATGGGAATCGCTTCTATGTATGCTTTCTTCTGCAGTTCCTAATAAGGATTCAATCTATGAAGTTAACGGCAGTGTAATTACAAGCATAAAGGGTTCTTGGTGTTCAAATTTAAGGATTATAATTGCACTGTGGAGTACTACAGAGCTCCGTTTCTGGTGCTGCAGAGCAGGCCTCCTGCTGGCTCTCCAAAACAGATTAAGACAACCCTTAAATTGGATCAAATGGATTGGAACTCCTGGAAGTGGAGAGAATCTGATGTGCTTGTCTTCAATACAGGGCATTGGTGGAATTATGAGAAGACTATAAGAGGGTAAAGTGATTCATCAATTCTTTATTTGATTTGATACCGCATTCATCTTCATGTCATTTAAGTTTCCATTTTGACAGGTTTTCAAAGTGATTGAGAGAAATTTTAATTTTATACACAAAGAATACTTCTGAATGAAGCTATACTCTAAGTTTCTTATATCAATAGCTACCTGCATAGTAGTTCGCTTCATTCAAGCATATCTGTAAAGGGGCTGGAGATAATCTTTGAAGCAAACAATGGAAATGATGAACCGAGTTTTTTGGTTTTTGGTGTTTTCTACTTTGAAAGTGACATGAAATCCAATGATTTAATTGAATTGAATATTTATGATGCTATATCATGGAGACTGTTGACAGGTGACATGATTAATATCGAATTACTGCAAATTTCTAAACTAGGACTGTGGAGGAACCTCATGAGTAGTATTGTAATAATGTAAATCCGGCATTTGCATAATAATAAGCTGTGTTTTTCTGGTTATTAAAAATTTTTATTTATAGTTTTTTATATATATATATATGCTTCTTGTATAACTATGTACACAAGGTACTTTTGAGTTAAAATCTCGATTATTTTTTACCACTTATAACGTTTACGAGGTCCCCACTAGGTTTGCAGTGTGATTGAGCAGAACTTGTACATGCATTCAACTTTAATGATGGTAGCTTCCAGGGTTTCTTTCCATTATGTCAACAATAATGGACCCTACATTTTCATTGATTATAATCCGGATGTTAATGTGATTGGTATATATACTGTCAGTGGATATTGAATGTGACATTTTGGATTTACTGTTCGTTGGTAGAAGTTGGTAAATTTGCTTGTGATATTTTATATTTTTCAACTAAATTGACTGACTTAAAATTCCTTTTTAATTGATCAGGGGTTGTTACTTTCAAGAAGGGGGAGAGGTAAAAATGAAAATGAAAGTAGAACATGCGTATCAGAGGTCTATAGAAACTGTGGTGCAATGGATACACAATGAAGTGAATACAAACAAGACACAGGTCTTCTTTCGTACGTTTGCCCCTGTACACTTCAGGTTTGCTTCGATATCCTCCTTTTCTTACACTACTTTTCTTGCATTTGTATGTTCAACTCTTTTATCCTCATCAGTATGCATTAAAGCATAGGGCACGAGCATTGATTTTTGTGGTTGGATTGGGCATCAAACTACTCATACGTATTCATGAGCAATACATGTTTCCTTTTCGTGCAAACGATGAGATTTATATGCCTTATTTTTATCTAAAACAAATAACCTAGAACGTATGCTATTGCATCATCATTTTATTGCATAGATTATATATTTGCTCTTAGTCTACCCCTTTACATTGACATGTTGACATTTACTTGCACCATGCTGTCATGGATGAAACATTAGGTTTGCTTGTTGACTAGCTTTTTATGTGTGATTAAGCATTCTATTATAAAAAGCTAAACAAGCTTAAAATTACAGAGGTGGAGATTGGAATACCGGAGGAACCTGTCACTTGGAGAAACTGCCGGAGCTAGGAACATCATTGGTGCCACCTGAAACATGGGTCCACTTGAAGCTCGTCACTGATGTGTTATCAGCCCATTTGAACACATCAAAATTCAATGTATTGAATGTCACCTATATGACTGCTCAAAGGAAAGACGGGCATTCATCACTGTATTATTTGGGTCCCGTTGTAAGCCCTGCACCTTTCCATCGGCAGGACTGCAGCCACTGGTGTCTACCTGGAGTCCCTGACTCTTGGAACGAGCTACTCTATGCATATTTCTTAAAACGTGAGGCTACTCATGGATGGAACACATCAACGCATAGAGCACAGGTTTGATTGATGAAAAGGCACTCTCTTATTCAAATGGCATTGCAGTATATAGGAGTTCTATGCACATAAATGACCTCAGTTCTCCAACAAAGACAAAGAAAATAACATGTAAATTGAGTTTTGTCATAGTTTTTATTACAGGCCAATCAAAATCTAGTCTTTAGAATTAATTTAATGTTGATGGAGACCAGTTTGAGACACCATATTCGTTTTTCTGATAATGGCTGATGATTTGAAAAGATGAGGCCTAATAATTGTAGGGCAAAGCCAAGTATGAAATTATAGAATGATTTTCTTTTTGGACATGAAGACATTCCATTGTGATTGTTTAGGAGATACTATTCTTTGGAAGCAACTTGTATAATGTACAAACTTTTTGTTATTTGACTTGTTTAATAAACCAAAGGTTTGTTTGCCATTTTAAGCTCTTTTTGGAGGCCTATTAAACTTGTTAAGTCTTATTATCTTTGAGTGGTTTATGGTAGATTTTTCTGAAACCCACTTGTCTATCCCATTAATTTGAACAGGATTGCAGTTCTTTATATCTTCAAATAGAAAAAGCAGAATATGTCTCAATCAAAGTTCCAAATGAAAATAAAAAAAAAAAAGTCTCAATCTAGTTTCATGGGATTGGAGATCAAAAGGAATCTCTAAGTTGTCTATTTTCAATAAATAAATGAAGGAGACTCTTACAGATAAGATTCATAAAAGATTTTGGATAATACTGATCCCCTTTGGAGTCAATATTTGAAGCTTGTTGTGACACATTATTTTGATATGAACATTTATCTAACGTTTTCACTTTCTATCATTATTCTTGTTTATAATGAGTATTACATTACGGTGTGAATGAATTTGGCCTCTTGTATGAACTTGTTTGTCTTATGTAATGGTAGGATGGCTTAAGCCGAAATCGTTCATTTAAATCAATCAATCACATTTAAATCAATTTAATAAAAGTTGAGATAACCCGTAAATCTTTTACACCTATATTGACAAAGTTACAAGTTCAGTTTAATAGTATAAGTTTCAAATGCTAGTGTTGTTTGTTTTTCCCTATTAAAACTTATTTCCACTAAAAACTTAATTTAAATTATTTTTTTTTTTTTTTTTTGGATTTGTTTGTTTTTTTCTTTTTTACTTATATCTTAATTTAAAAAAATATCTTATTTAAAAAAAAAAATTTTTAACTTATATCTTAATGAAAAACATTTTTATCAATAAATATACTTTACATTCCAAAATTAACCTCTTATTATTATTTATTACCAAAATATCCCTACCTTAAAAAATTCCCAATTTTAATAAAATCCAAACTCTAACCCTAATGCTAACCCTAACCTTAACCCTAAAATCAATCACTCTAGGACAGGTAGCTGCCACCATCGATCACTAATATACGACCAGAGGAGACCTTCTCTCCATTGTTAGGACTTAGGAGGGGGCCAATCCCTATTATTCAAGTGAGAACCTCCTCCCATTCGATTTGGAGAGGAGGATGCAGCCTCTTCCGTGTATGAAGGCCACCGACAGCCTCCACACTGTTGCGGGAGGTTGCCGGCGGTGTGAAGATGCCATATATATATATATATATATATTCAAATGGGTCATTTTTGGTTAAAACCCTTCTATTCTAAAAGGGGTGCACTCAACATAATTCTATCGCAAAGACGCTTCGGCCTCATTGGTCCATGGTCAACAATTAATGTTCTCTAACCACTAACGTTTTTGGGCTCTAAAGGGCCCATAACATTTTTCTCCAACAACTGAAATAAAAAACTAAAAAAAAAAAAAAAAAAAAAAAAACTACGTAGCAGTAGCACAGCTTTAAGATCTCCCCACTCCAAGCGTAAAAGCAAAGCCACCAGTTTCTGTTCAAGTCCCCGCTACACGTAAACACCACATTATTTTCGCAGCGTTAATGTTCATTTTCAGACAAATCCAACAAAAAAAGAGAGAGCCACTCACTGATCGCTGGACAGTTTTTTTTTTTTTTTTTTTTTTTCCTTTTTGCTTTCTTTGCAATGGCTGACTCCGTCACGCCGGCGAGCCGATCCCGAGACTTGGACAAGCTCCTTCTCCGACCCGGAAATCTTATCGGACCCAATTTTGAACCGGGTGCAGAAGTAAATCTCAAATCTTTGTTTTTTATTCTCTGTGGCATTTTATCGAACACTTAAATGGCGATTTTTATTTTTTGAATTATATTACTTTTTAAAAAAAAAAAAATTTCTGGTTTTTTCTTTTGGTGGCAGTTGAGAGATGATTTACAAGAATATGCGAGAATCTTGGTGGTGGGAGCTGGTGGGTTGGGCTGTGAATTGTTAAAAGACTTGGCTTTATCAGGTTTTAAGAATTTAGAGGTTATTGATATGGACCGCATCGAAGTTACAAATCTCAATCGCCAATTCCTCTTCAGGTTTTGTTTTTTTGTTTTTGTTTTCTCTAAATCAATCCCTTTATTTTTTTTTAATGGTTATTTAAGTTGCTGATTAGTTGTTTATTAGACCCGTAACGGTTTTCGGGCCATGTTGATATTTCTTATTGAGATTGAAGTTGAGTTGGTTACTCCAATCTTAGAGAGAGAGACTAGGGTGTTTAAACTTTCAAGAATTTTTTTTTCGGGAAACAGAAAAAGAAAAAGAATTGATTGTTAGATTAAGTGAATGTTTATGCGATAGAGGGGTCGGTGATACTTGTGAGGTTAACGAGAAGTGAGAAGTATTGAGTATGGTTTAGTGTCTTTTGGTTGGAAACTGGATACCCAGTTTGTTAAATTTTACTGGTTTTGTGAATGAGACTATATGTAATGTGCATGGTATGTGGAAACTAGTTTTCAATTCATATAGGATTTGAGAAAGCGAACATGGGATGTTCTTGAAGACTGTTATTTGTGAGAGTGAGAGGTAGTTGACTATTAGTGTCTGCTATGTACCAATTATCTATAGTGAAAGATGATTTTTTTATTTTTTGGTTTCTTTTTTTTTTTAAGAAAGTTGTTTTATTATGCATAGAAGGTGAAAGTATATGCTTTTTAAGGAGACTTACATAGAACAGTTGATAAAGGAGCTTTGTTTAAAGGAAGAGACATACCTTTGGCAGGACTTTAAGGTTTTGGAAGAAAATGAGATTACCTTCAGAGAATTCAGGATGATTTGAAAAAAAAAAAAAAAAAAAAAAAAAGAGAGGAGAAGAGAGAGAGAACCACCATGTTGACCCATCTTTGTTAAAAAAAAAAGAAAAAGAAAAAAATGAATCACCTTCCCATAAACGTTTGTAGTTTGTGTAGGATGATTGCTTTTAATTTGCAAAATCTCCTATAATGTTGTCATTGTTGTTGTAGGGTGGAAGATGTTGGTAAGCCAAAGGCTGAGGTGGCTGCAAAGCGTGTCATGGAAAGAGTTAATGGTGTGAATATTGTGCCCCATTTTTGCCGAATCGAGGACAAAGAAATTTCATTTTATAACGACTTCAATATCATTGTCCTTGGCCTTGACTCCATTGAAGCTCGGAGCTACATAAACTCTGTAGCTTGTAGTTTTCTCGGTGCGTATTTTAACATATTTGCGTATACCAATATGTAAGAGCATCTCATAAGCAATTGCATTAAGTTTTTTCTGTAACCAAACTTTGCCTTGCAACTTTTAACATTTTTTCTTCTTTTGCTGTGTGCTTTTTTTTCCTTCATGAATCCAGTTTTAAGAATAAAAATAATTTTTTTAATCTACATAATGCCACATGCTTGGGAAAAATGAAAGACAAAAACAGAAAGTGTTAAATTTTAAGCACATGCTATATTCTGCTTGATCTTATGTAGTGTGTCTCATTTTCTTCTGGGGTATTCAGAGTATGATTCTGATGACAAGCCACGAGAAGAAACAATCAAACCCATGGTAGATGGTGGGACTGAAGGTTTCAAGGGCCATGCAAGGGTCATTATGCCAGGGGTCACGCCATGCTTTGAGTGTACAATCTGGCTTTTCCCCCCTCAAGTGAAGTTTCCATTATGCACTCTTGCAGAAACCCCTAGAACTGCTGCTCATTGTATAGAATATGCCCACTTAATCAAATGGGATGAGGTATTCCGTTGGTTCCTTTCTCTTTTCATTAACGTTATGATTTGAGCATATTGCTTTTGTTATTCATCAAACTTCATATTTGCAGGTTCATAGTGGAAAGGCCTTTGATCCAGATGATCCCGAACATATGAAGTGGGTCTATGACGAGGTTATTTGGGGCTGTGGATTGAATTTTTCTTGATATTGATTTTCATTGTTGGTCCTTTCACTAATGCTACCGATATTCCATTCTCATAGGCTATAAAGAGAGCTGAGCTTTTTGGCATTCCTGGAGTTACATATTCTCTTACCCAGGTATCAGTACATTCTGCAAGGATAAAAGATAATCTCTGAAAGTCGTATTTGATTCTTGAAAATGATGTGGTTTGGCCTCTGATGTTTTTGCTTGATACTGTATGTTCATGAATTCATAAGGTTTTTGAGCTGGGTTCTCACTTTATGTATTTTCAAAATCTCTTGTGTATAGATAGTTTTTAATTCCCACAAATAATGTATGTCCGTATGGGCTTGATGTTTATGATGCCATGAATGTCATGTCAAGTGGTTCCACTTCATTAATGTTGAGTTCCCATTTTAGTGACACGATCTTTATTGCTTAAAGGGTGTTGTCAAAAACATTATACCAGCTATTGCTTCTACCAATGCGATTATATCAGCGGCCTGTGCACTTGAAACCTTGAAGATTGCATCAGGATGCAGCAAGACTCTAGCAAATTACCTAACGTATGTCCAAATCTTTTATCTGTCTTTTCATAACTTATTGTTCTGGCTTGTCTGTGTTGATATATTTTTCATAGAACTGTGTTTAATTAATCATGATTCTTTTTTCGTACCAACTTAGTTTTGCTGAAGCTGCTATCGCAATTTCTTGAATTGTGTAGTGCTCTGTTGCTATAAAGTTTTAATCATTTATCCATGTATTCACTTCCTTCCTTGTCTGAAAAACTTGTTGATCTGTGAATGTGCTTTATTCTATTTAAGCCTACGGAGACTGTGAGAGTTTTACTAATATAGTCTTGTAAAAATAGGAAACAAATTCAGTGCCTAATATCTAAATGGGTTATTATGGTGTGTACTAAGGAAAATTGTGTTGATTCTTTGCGTTTTTCTGTAGGTATAATGGTGTGGAAGGTCTACACATAAAAGTGACTGAATTTGTGAAGGACAAGGACTGTCTCGTGTGTGGTCCAGGGGTCCTTATTGAGTTGGATACTTCAGTTACCTTAGAGAAGGTTATCTTCTTTCTGTCATTATCGTCTTACTGTAGAGTGATGTTTGCTTCTTTTTTCTTTTTTTTTCCCCACTTTTTTTTGGTTAATCTTTGTCTGATGATAATATGTCCTGTCAAATAAATTAGTACTTTTGGTTTAGTGATGATGGGCATAGTAATATGTTGCTTTCCTTTTCATTCTTAATAGGTGATGGGAATCAAAATCTAATTTATAGATGTTGTTGTAGTCATTTTAATTGTCTGTTCTAATAATTTGATATCATTAGCTCCCTAGGATAAATTGAAACTATGTTTTTAACCACTTAAGTTTTAAGAACATCTGAACCTAAGCTAATGATTGACATGTTTAATTTGTCTATACATGTTTACTATAGCTGATCTGAACCTAGAAATATGTATTAAAATTTAAAACACATCAAAGGTGTATGTGTTTTGCATGAAAAATGTGGTCTGAGAACTTTCTAACAACATCTTCCTTCTTCTTCTTTTTTTTTTTTTTTTGGTTGAAATAATTTTCTTATAGTTTCTTTCTTCCTTTTCTTTTCTTTTTTGAAACAACTTTCTCACTGTTTCTATATGTATATTTTTTTCCTTGAAATAATGTTATGTTAAATCTTTATCTAAGTTAATACCTGCTAATTTTCTTGTGCTCTCTGGCAATTTAAATTGGTACTTCTGTGATAACAAGTATTATGATTCTCATATCAAGAAAAGATGAACAAGTTTGTGATTCATTAATGGAATGATTCTCTCTCTTTTCTTCATAATGTTAGATCTTCTCTACCAAAGAATCTGTGCGTAACTAATTTCTGCTTTCAGTCATTTTTAATGGGTTAATTTGCCAAGGTTTTTCTTAGCTGTACCTTCTGTTGATGCAGTTCATCAGTCTACTTGAAGATCATCCAAAGCTGTACTTATCAAAAGCAAGTGTCTCACACCGAGCAAAGAATCTGTACATGCAGGCGCCACCCGTTCTGGAAGAGATGACTCGATCAAACCTATGTCTACCGCTTTATGAGCTTATGGATAAAGTATCCAAGGACACCATCCACGTGACTGGTACAACGCGCAAGGATGACAAGAAAACCTCATGTCTCAGAAAACTACGTGTTGTGTTCAAGGGAATTGATGGGGTTACAGATATGGATACGGCTGGTGGGGCGTAAGTTGACTTGAAATCCAATACTCTTTTACAGCACGGAATAGATTACATATTTTCCCGTCACTTACATAGTCCCAACAAAAGATGGAAAACAGTGAAAATTTGAAAATTTAGTATTGAAAGTTGACTCTGCGGAGATCTTGATTAGATGTCATTCTGTCACCCAGAGAGCAATGATATGAATAACAGTTTTCTGTTCATATCGATCCTATTCTGTTAGATCAATTGCACTCAATTTGAAATTGCAGTAAATAAAAACTAGGAATGATTGGATCAACTCCACTTTAAAGCTATTCTTCTTCTTTTGCTGTTAATTATTAGTCACGAACATTATAAGTTAATATTTCAAAATAAGAAAGGGTCTGTCAAAGAGTCATCTCTCAGATAAAATGAAAGAGAATGATTTTTGTTTCAAGTGCCATGATTTTGTTAGCTGGGTTGGTGCACATTGAAGAACTCTTCAAATAACTGCATGACGACGATTTTCATGTGACTTATCATGATTTTATTTCCTAGGTTGTATTGAAGATTTCTTCATATTAATGAAAACTAGTGGGCTGCTGGTAGTTGCTACTTACAAACTCAAACGAAATCCACTCCGAGAATTAAGGAAATTAAAATCTATGTAAATAAATATAACGTTTGATGCTTGTTGGTGGCTATTCAAAGAATGTAAATCAAAACTTGAAAGGACATTGAAATTGAACAGAGGGGTCATGAAGATCTATGAACCATCATGTGGGCGGGTCCCTGAGCCAACCAACAAACCGTGTGGACCAAATCACATTCAATTATTATTCAACTTCTTGGCTTTCCAGACTCCTAAAAAGAGTGAAGTTTGTGTTGTTGAACATTATATGGAGCTAAAAGAAGAAAGCAATAAGAGAGTGATTAGACCTTTATAATCACTCTCTGTTTGATTTGATCCTTTTCACCCCCTAGTTATAAATTGAAGCATCTTTTTACACCTCAAGTTTTTCTTCTTCTATTATTTGTCAAGTAAATAATATTCAAACAGATATAAATTGATCAAATCCTCATTTGAATTTTGTCAAAAACTTTGCTTGTTATTAGACTATATCTTGAAAGAGGTTATTATACTTATGAAGACACTAGAAAGTTACTATCAAGGACTTAACATGGTTAAGAGAAACATAAGCCTTTAAATTAACTAACTAAACTTGAAGGTTTTGAAGTATGTTTGTTGGCCTCACTATAAACTTCCAGAGGAATATACGTACATAGATCCTCTGGCAACTAGAGTTTGACTGATTTGTTGCCTAGTGATTATCTAGCAAGTAGCAACTAGCCTACAAGTTATCAAGACATCAGATAAGAGTTTTCTTGTTACAAATATTGTTAACTCACCCATATATGTGTGTATTGTATTTTTGTGGACTGTGGACTATGAATTTGGAGCCATACCTTGTTTCCCTTGTGAGGGATTGAAAAGATATAATAGCTAAGAGTGAGGTATAGCCACCCATTTACAGCCAAGTAAGCTGGAGATTGAGTCTATCTTGGATTAGATATCTGGGTGTGGGCTATTTGCTTCAAGCAGCTTTGTTGCTTCCTCCTCATCTACTTGTCCACAACTGGATAATATCATAACACACAACTTCATGATTCTTGTGGGGTTGTAGTGGCTTTAGCCAGATTGGCCAACTGCCTGGTTGACCCCACCACCCCACATGCACACACACACTCCATTTTAACTTTCACTCGCTCACTACTACCCCTCCCACCTCTCCTGCTCTCCTCCTATTTATAACTCTTGTATCCACATTGCTTTGGAGGAAAAAAAGAGAAAAGGAGTGAGAGATTTCAAGACTGAGCAGCTGAATATCTCCTCCTTGATTGCTTCTTTTTTTCCCTACCAAACAAATATTTTCATCAAGAGGTTTAGTACTTGGAGCAGTACTTAAATATATAGTGAAGTGAATTATATATAGTACTATAGTTTGTAGTTTTGAGTAGCTATGGAAGTAGAAGATGATTTGTGTTTTGCAGACTTGAGCAGACAAATTTCTCTTCTGATTATGGATGATGATGAGGATCCAGTTGCAACATGTCCTTCAGTTTCTTTTGAGGTTAGTTGTCCACTTTTCTTCTGCTAGTTTCAATACTACTTTTTGAGGACAAGTAACAGAGTTTGAAGTACTAAACTTGATTTGTGTGGTTTTAAAAATTTTCAGGCTTTTTCAAGAGCAAACTATCCAACAACCCCATCTCCATTCTTCTATGAGCAGAGTTGCCAAAGAGAAAGCAAAGGGACTGGTGTGTTCATCCCTCAGTCATCACAGCCGCGAAGGAAGAAAAGGCAAGGCAGATTCAGTTCTTTCAACTCAAAGCCCCACAACAGACATCATGATCATAAAACAAGAACAGTTTCTCAAGCATCTTACAGCAATCATTCTTTTAACCCCAAAAAAGGCTAAAGATTATGATCATTCATGGTTTAATATTCACCACTAATCCCTTCACCAACAAAGCTCTAAGGCAAGGATTTCATGGTCTAATTGTTTATTCATATATAGTGATTATGTAAATTAAAAAAATAAAAATAAAAATAAAAAACTGTTCCTTAGCTGGTTTCTGGGGTGGTATACTAAGGTTTGTACCTCTCTAATAATGAAATTAAATGTATGGTTGTTATTTAGTATGATATAGGATAAGCTTGTCAGGTTCAATTAATGCAATTGATCGTTTCATTTTAATGCTATGTACACTAGGTTTTGAGTCATAAAACTTTTCCTCTTCTCGTGATTCCATTTATTATATTGATGTATAAATGGTCTAATCTTCCTCTCCACAGCCTAATTGTATTACGTACTGAAGATCCTGGAAGTGCAAATCCAATTTGTTTGTCAAATTCTGCAGCTGGATGAAAATGATTTTTGGTTTTGGCAAATAGACAAGATAAAAGAACTAAAGTGAACTTGCAACAATTAATACTGGCTAGTTGCAAGAGCATCTCAAAAGCAAGAGACATTAAGATATACAGATATGCTCCTCTTCATTATTGGATTCTATTTGGGCAAGTTGCGTGTTGGGTAAACTGAGCTTTCGAGTACTCACATCTTTTAATCATGGATATCAACCTTTAATTATCTCTTCTTTAATCGTCATGTTGATGTTGCTTCCTTGTTAAGGTAAATATGTTTCACATCTAAGAGAAACTCACATCTTTGGACATACTAATTATACTGTGGAAGTGAATGAGGAATTGGATTCTTATCTTTATTTTCAGATAGAAATTTAACAATAACTTTTCTTAATTGCTTTGAATTGTGAGAACTTGGTTGGTGGAGAATGTCTTTTTTTTTTTCCCCACTTTATTTATAATTTTAAAAGTACTTTTTAAATTGAATATACGACTAGATTTGTTTGTTGATATCCACACATTATTTAGTAGTATAGATCTTGATCTTTCCCATTTCATTGATTTATGTTTCACTTCAATTCTCTGTCATATCTTCAAGTTCTTTTCTAACAATCATGTTTATTGTAATCTTTTACCCATCATTTTCACTTTCATTTTTTCAAGTAGTATTCACTCTCATTCTATGAAACTGACAACCCACCCTCTATGATCTTACCTGACCATACATTTCTTGATAGGGGCTATGTATCAACAACTCAAAACCCAATCTTGTTTCACTAGTTAATTTACACCCATTAAATCCGACTTTCAATAAGATTCAATAAAATTCGAAGTCAACCGTAAATCATATGTATCAATTATCGGTTAAGAGTTTTCCTGTATCATATCAAGCAACTAAATTTCACAAGGGTCTCTAAATGTCACATCAAAGAAAGGAAACAAAAAAAGAAAAGAAAAAGGTGCAAAGATGAAAGATATAGTTAACTAGGGGAATATTTGCTTTGATTTCTTTATATAAAGAGACATGGACTAGTTTATTAATTAGGGTTTTGAAATCTAGTACCACTACTTTATTAATGTCCTAAAACATTCGGTGAATAATTAAATGAAAATGATGGAGAGATGGAGTAGTGGGCTCCCACACAAACGTTCTCCACAACTCAAGCACCCACCAGCTTGAACAAAGAGAGGAGAGCAGTAGTGGGCACATGGGCACCAGCCCACTTTGAAAATTAAGCGAAAGCGATTTATTGCAACATTTCAACACTTGACTGCTTCAAAAGATAAAATTGCATCAAGCTTGCATGGCCTACTATGGCATTTAGTGTTTGTTTAACTACCTGTATCATAACAACCTGGACCTTCATGTCACCACACCAGCCAGCTACTGCTGCTGCTGGACTATTCATACACTTTGTAATCGATTGCTATTTTGTCCATCACTTACTGTCTACTAATAAGAGTAAGTTCTCTAACATCAATGCCTTTTACTTAATTATGGACTTAAATTCTTCAACATCAATGTCTTTTATTTAAGAGATAATTGCAGAGATGACCATCTTTAAAGTTAAAATTGAAAAGTAATTTAAAAAAAAAAAAAATTCTTATTTCTACCCATTATATTTTTGTCCAAAAAGAGATTTTATTGTAAGATTAAAGGTTAGTGTTCAACTTGGATTTAAAAAAAAAAAAGTAATTTATTTATAAAAAAAAACCCTTTATTTAATTATGGATTTGACTTTATAAAATGTTCTTGTCTTTTTGACAGATTTTAGACTATACATCTGATAAACTTGTGTAAGGTTTCTAATGAATTTAAATATTGAGTAAATTTTTGAATAACTTTATGACTTTATGAATCTTAGTATAATTAATCAGATCTATGCTTTAAACTCATGGAGATAATATATCTTTTTAAAAGTTAGCTATAGACCTATAACACATGATTGTAAAGTCATTCAGTATATATAAATCAATCATGTATAATCTAAAAATTCATTAAAAGTTCTTACACAAAATTTCTAATAGTTGTTCACAAAATTCTTTGATATGTTTCTAAAAAGTGTCTTTAAAGAATTTACAAAATTTTACCTTCACAAATGAGTTCCATAACCAAGTAGATCCGTAAATTCTCAAGCAAATACTTCCAGAACTAAAGTTCATGCTTATTACCTACCATAGAATCCATTATTAAGATTTTAATTTTCATCAGCTTCTACAAACTAGTTAGATTCAAAGAGACTTCATTTTGAACTTGTTGTGGGTATATTTTGGATTGTATAAATGGGCTGGTAAAAGCCCAATAAACTAACCTAGAGGGTTGATCCAATAGACAAAGCCTATGATCCAAGGGACGGACCCAATAGACGAAGACCCAGCTCGCTAAACATTTAGCTTGTAGGAATGAGCTCTCGGCTCTCAGCTCGCTATCTATCTAGCTCGCAAGAATGAGCTCTCAGCTCTCAACTCGTTATCCATCTAGCTCGCAAGAATGAGCTCTTAGCTCTCAGCTCTCAACTCGCTAAACATCCAGCTCTCGGCTCTCAGCTCGCTAACCATCTAGCTCGCAGATCTTAGGTTGCAAGGCTACCTTCTACTCAATTCTAGAAACGAGATTGATGTGACAGCTCATCGAGCTGGTGTCAGATGAGATCTCTGCAAACCTGGATTCAAAGGGAATTGATATATCAGAATAGTTGTTGAAATATTGGAGTAGTTGAAATGTAATAAAATGCTATGACAAAGTAATTGATGTAATAATTCATTTCTTAACGTGCATTATACTCAATTGTAAACCTCCCTCTATAAATAGGGATATAATCTTTTGTAAAAGGGGGGGAGAACTCATTTTTTAATGAAACCGTCACTCTGCCAAAATATATTCAAAGTGACTCATGGACGTAGGCACCATTGCCAAATCACGTAAAAATCTCTTTGCACTCATTGTTCCTCTTCTTCTTCTTCTTTTGCTTTTGATTGCTTTTACTGTATCTTTTTTTTTATTTTTTTGTTCTGGCATACACTTTGTTCTTCCTCTTGCACTCATCTTTGTTTTCTGTTTTGTTTCTCATTAATTGCAGGTATTGGATCAAAAATCTCCAGTCGACCAAAAATCAACGTCAATAGAACTCATTGTCAAGCTCAAAATTTTCCAGGGACCAAAGCCTCAACACTTGAAACTTAATGAAATGGCTTCTTTAAACAAACAACTAGAGCTATGCATTCAAGTCATTTGATTGTATACATCTTCGCTTGGTCACCATGAGACTTCCTATTGCTCCTGTAACACAAACAACAAACCGTATAATAATCGTAACACTATACAAGTGTAATATGCAATTAGAGTCATGATGTAAACAATAAGACCAAGTGGCAAACAAAATTCAAACTTTAAAATTGAACAAAATTCTTTAGAATCCAAAAAAAAGAAGTAAACACTGTCGCTTTATCAGGCAAATTCTAAGAAATAAGACCAGTAACATGAGTCTCTGGTATCTACAAAACCAACACTATCAATTAAAATAAGTTTGTCCAAAATGCTAACAACAATATTATTAGCAGACATGGTCAGCATAAATTGTACAAACACATACATTGACTAATAGTAACATTCCCTAATCTAATAAGTTTTTATCTGTCACTCACTAATAATCAATCCCATTTAAAAAAGAAATAATAGAGACTCATATTATATATAGTTTCCCACAAATTCTATTTGGTAAAAGTTTTGAATAATTTTATTTTATGTAAACTCATTTAGAGAATATATACCTTCTTATTGAGCATTTTTTTTATTATTATTTGACACAGAGTTAAGTTTCTATTGAGACTAATTGAGAAATTATTCTATAATATGACTTAAAAATTTACGCCCAGAAGTTGCTTCTATCAAAACCAAACAGGATACAACTCTAAATCCGAAAATCTATTTTTAAAAGTTGAGAGAGAAAGCTGTCCACACGACAAATAATAGGAAATGAGAGTTGATCCTACGTCTTTAAGTAATGAGCAGGTGGAAATGACTTTAACATTAGATCAGTATACTTTGACTTTACCATTAGATCACGGTGCTTTTCTCTCACAGAAATTTTTACTTTCAAAATTGTTTATTTATTTATTTTCTTAAATTACTAGAATGAGTTCCACGCACAGTGACAGCTGTACCAATACAGAGTGATTACGTGGCAAGAGACGACGGCGGACTAACCAAGAGTCAATGAAATGAAAAAGGTCGACTCAAATTGGAATCACTTATCAGAGACGATGGCCCTTGCCTTGCTTTCTCTCGTCCTCCTCCTCTTCCTCCCCCTCTGTCTCCTCCTGATCCTCTACCGCATCGTCCGACCCAAGCCAGTGAAAATCCCAATCAAGAACCGCCACGTGTTCATCACCGGCGGATCCAGCGGCATCGGCCTTGCCCTGGCCCACCGCGCCGCCCAAGAAGGCGCCCGCGTCTCCATCCTCGCTCGCTCCCTCCAGAAGCTCGAAGAAGCCAAGCAGTCGATCCACCTGGCTACCGGCATCGACGTGGCGGCATTCGCCGCCGACGTTAGGGACTTCGACGCCGTCAAGAGAGCGCTGGAGGAGGCCGGCCCCGTCGACGTGCTGGTCGTGAACCAGGGTGTGTTCGTGCCACAGGAATTGGAAACACAGGAGCTGGAGGAGATCAGGTTCATGTTGGATGTCAATTTGATGGGTAGCTTCAATGTGGTCAAAGCCGCTTTGCCGCAGATGAAGAAGAGACCCCATGGCGGTCCCGCTTCCATCGCTCTCATGTCATCTCAGGCCGGTCAGGTACACTTGATTGCTTTTAGAAGAATGTGACATTGCCAACTGCCACTATTGAATGTTGAATGTTCAAGTGTTGTATGGTGCATTATTGTTTATTTTGTTGTGATTAATTGTTTGACATGGAAGAATGACATTGTGGGTACGTAGGTGGGTATTTATGGTTACACGGCCTATTCCGCTAGTAAGTTTGGGTTACGAGGCTTAGCAGAAGCATTGCAGCAAGAGGTTATTGGGGATGACATTCATGTTTCTCTTATATTTCCTCCAGATACCGAAACTCCTGGTCTAGAGCAAGGTACCGTGTCTACATGCTCTGTTGTTACGTATATACATATCAGCCTCTTCTTTTATGCTGTAAGTTAGTTGGATAAATGGATGATGACAATTTGATTGCAGAAAACAAGAGAAGACCACAACTCACCAGCATTATAGCAGCCGCGTCTGGTGCAATGAAAGCAGAACTAGTTGCCAAGAAGGCTTTAAATGGGATCAAATCGGGATCTTTCATCGTCCCATGTAACTTTGAGGGACTCTTACTGTCTATAGCAACTGCCGGTTTATGCCCTCAGAGATCATACTTTATGGCATTTGTTGAAGTGGTTGCTGCTGGTTTGCTTCGCTTTGCTGGTCTCTGCTTCCAGTGGAATTGGTATTCAAGTATAGAAAACTGGCATGCACAAAAGAAAAGTAAGTAGCCTACAAAATTAAGGAGGATGGGATAGCGTTTAGCCTTGTTATCTGCTTTTTCTACTTTGTAATGTATCATTTTAAATGTTGAAGAAAAAGAACCATGAATGACTGACTTGCCTGATCCATTTTTTTTTTATCGCTGTATAAAATGATACCACACGATCTATTGTAAATATTGCTCTGTCACTGCAAATAGTTTTATGACTTTTACATATTGATTTCGAGATGAAAAATAGAATCACATGTACAATCACTTAGAAGTATTGTTCTAAAGTTGCAAATAGTTTTATAACTTTTACGTTTCTGTAGCATCTGGAGTATTTTATAAATTTTAGTGTTTTTTTGTCATTGGTTTTTATTTGTTTAAGTACTATATATGCTTTTATTCTTGCATATGTGGTTGTGCTGCATGAATTAACATTGTTACTGCAAATTGATGATGTCGTGTTGATTTTTTTTTCATTTTAGGGACCTAGAATTTTTTGCTGCCTGATGTGGGTATGCATTCCTGTTGGATGGCGATTGTCAGTACCGTTGCATCCCAGTTTCTTTCAGTCAGTGAAACGTTGCCGAAAGGTGATTCCAAACTGCAATATTTCTGCGTCAGTTCTCTAGAAACTAGATTACATGCCACTTTCGGGTTTCTAGCTCTTAGATGGAATATCATTCATCCATTGATATTGTACAATGGAAATGTAGGGAACAAATTAGTGTTGCAGATTTAAGGACAGTTCAGTGGAAGTCCTTCAGATAGGAAAATTAAAGGTTGTTTTTACTGAATGGGGACCTTTGTAGTTGCCCCATTTTACAATTCTTCATTGCAGGGATTTTGCTTGAATTGTGTCTGACCTTCCCACACTCGAGAAATTTTTATATAGAAGAAAGGAATTTGCTTCTTTCAATATGAACCATCATCAAATAATCTGCTTGCAGTATCACAAAACTTGAGTTAGATTTATTGTAAGCTATTTGCAGGCAAACAACAGGAATGTAAACAATAGCAACAATTATAACTCAAATTTAGGTTTTTGACCATATAAAAGAATGTTCAACAAACCGAAAATTACACATTGAAGAAGTAATGGAATTACTGGTTAACTTTTATCACAACTTATATGTTTCATTTATTGAACATATAAAGTAAGCTCATTAAAATTAATGCAAGGGATAGATTAAAAAATGATTTAAAAAAAAAATTCATTTTTGGCTATATAAATGTCGGTTGTGTTCAGTCTAAATCGAAGTCTCAATCATTTATTTTTTTCAACCTTTTGAAATATTTCACTTGGAGCTTAGCCTTAAGGTATGTTTTCAAGAGCCAGAAAAAAGGCTACAAATGATTACAAGTTAGCTTTGAGATTAAAAATAGAGTAACGTTAACTTTTTAAATTTTTTATCTAAATTTATATTTAAATGATATGATATATGAATTCTTAACATCTTATTAATTATTATATCATCTCATGATTTATAAGATATTAACAATTCATATATCACATTATTTGGACATAAATTAGATATAAAAAAAATTTGGAAAACCTAGCATTATTCTTAAAAATAAGATTGATTTTGCCAAAACTAAATTTTCACCTTTCTTTGATCATAGTTTTTATGAAAAAATTACCAATTACAACTTATACTTGTGTCAAAAAACAAATAATATTTTTTGTTTAACACAACAA
>CM034461.1:4697921-4847116 GCA_019925255.1 Litchi chinensis
TTTCTATCCCTCACTCTATAAAACTGATTTCTTGACTCGATACTGGTTCCGTCTATTTTCTTGTCGATTTTCAAGCTTTTCTGCCCTGCTTTTTCTGGGTTTGTGGGAGTGATTCTTCTTGGCGTTTGTGTTTTCTGGGTCTGTGGGAGTGATTCTTGTTGGTGTTTGAAGAAGGAGAAGAAAAGGAAGAGCGAATGAGGAGTTTGGAAGAGTTGAAGTCAGTAGATGATGGCGGGTATTATGACCGGCTTGTGAAAAAGATGGAAGAAGTTGCCAAAGGTGATGAGTCTATGAAACTGAAATTGTTGACAAAGTCTGTGTTAAAAGAGTTCATTGATATGCGCTTTCAAGAAGCGACAGAGCGAAAAAAGTTGTTGGCTCTCAAAGAAAAGGAGAGTGATTGTGTCAATCTCGATATCAGAATCCCCAAGAAAATCAGAAGCAAGGTACCTCTCCCTAATCTTTCACGCATTGAAAGCAATAACAAGTCTATTGTGGAAAGATGTTATCTTGGAGTAGTAGAGGAGGAGGAGGGGGAGATTGTGAAGAAATCAGCAGTGAAGAAGCAGAGTAAGGCTGATAGTTTGAAGAAAAGGAAGGCTGATGGCTGTTTGGAGGAGGAGGAGGAGAGAAAGAAAAAGAAGAAAAGGACTACAATCAAGAAAAACAATCTTGATTATCACTTGAGTTTGAGCCCACCTCCCGACCTTCCCCAAGAGTTCAAAGATCGAATCGAGAGAATGAATGGAAACAATGTTATGTTGGTGATTCAAAAGGAGTTGACACGTACTGATATGGATAGTCACGAAGGTCGCTTTTCAGTGCCCAATAGACAAGTGAGGAGTCATGAATTTTTAAGTGATGAGGAGAGATTTAATGGGATATCATGTGCGTTAATTCAACCGTGTCTCGAAGAAATAACAGGTTTAGAATTCAAAAAATGGGATATGACCAAGACTTTTATATATTCATTGAAAAAGAAATGGAATTCAGTGGCCTCCAACACAAGGAATCAACTTGAAATAGGTTCTACAGTGCAATTATGGAGCTTTCGAGTTGATATGAATTTATGGTTTGCCATGGTTAAGCTTAAATAGGAAGAAAACAAAGATACCTTTAGTAGTGGTGTATCACGAATGTAAATGGAATTACTATAGCAATTGAATGCTACGGATGGTGTTCACTTTTTGTGATTTTTATAAGAGTCATATATTTTTGGTTTCTTAAATATGTTCTATTTGTTTGTTCGAATTTTTATGATGATCATTGCTTAAATGTAAGCAGTATGTAATTAGTCTATGCATTGACTCAGTGTCAGTAAACAGCATAATAAACCAACTACTTTAGTGAAAAATTGGATCTAATAAAACAATCGGAACAAAGTAATTCACTAAATTTAAGGATCATAATCTGCTGCTCATGCTCATGCATGGGTTGTTAGTGTCGATAAACTATATAAACCAACTGCTGATGTCAAGAATTGGATCTAATAAAACAAAATTCATTGCCTCAATAATTGGTGTCAGCATGTACAGTGGCGCATGCAGGTTTCGGCTCACTTAGACATTTATTTCTCATTTTACTCGTAAGAAACAAAAATATAAGATCGTTTGTGTGAAATAACAGAACAGATGCTTGTTGTTACATGTACATCAAAATTTATTATAAATATATCACTTATTTATCAACATTGCAAACAAAAACCAAGTTTTTGGTACTTAAAAGACTGTGCATGACCAGCAAAGGTTCAGTCCACGCGGGTAAAATCTCTCTTGAAAGGGCTCGGGTCTGCATTCTGGAGATCAGAGGCATTAACAGGCCGGAGAAATATCCTCCAAACTGCCACAAGTGAAAACTTAATTGATTTATTCAATATTCCCAATTGAGAAACCATTGTTAAGATACAATCATTGCCAGTTTACCTTCTCCCTAAGCACTCGATGATGTCACTGGTGAGAGTTGATCTTCTCTTATTTTCAAAAGCAAGAGATGCTGCCTTTCTCAGCAAAGCAGACGCAGCAATGCAACCCAGCACAGTAGGATTCATTGAACTGTGCATCAATGAATACATAAATTGTGAAACTTAAGACATGGTAGACAAAGTAAAGAATAAAACCAAAAGCTACTGTTAGGTTTATATGACAAAACTATACTGTAGAACCTGATGGTTGATTTCTCTTTGGCTCGGGCCCAAGATAAAAACACGGCAACACTGGCACCACCGAAAAGAAAATACAAATATGGATTACATCAGTCCAACAAATTAAGAGTTATCATGCTCTCAAAAGCTCAAGTCTTAAATAGAAGCATAAATTAATCTCATTCACCAGGTGCACATCAATACGATATACATCACAAAGACGTAGGAAGTGATTGCTCACTCTCATTAACATCTCTAACCTTTGTATATAGGTGTTACTGCACCTAGAGGTTTGGCCCTTTTACAACAAAATTACATTACAGCTAGGTTGTTTTAAAATTATGGTACTACTAGATCATCATCCTAATTACACACAAATCCCAAATGAAAGACTTTACAAATACAAGCGACAAACAGAAGGTTGAGAGGATACAGTGCCTTGAGATTAACAGGTTAAAGGGGTGTGAATTATGTAAAGAAAATACACTAGGAAATCCACAAACATTGACAAAAATGGGTGAAAATTAAGTGGAATAGTAAGCATGAAGTATATAAGTGAGATGTACCACATGTACCAAATGAGTTGATTATCAACTACCTCTCTTAGCAAATAATGAATGGAAGAAAAAATTGAAAATTCAATTACCTTCCAGACAGTATATCACCTTGTCCGCCACACCGCCGAGGGGAACCATAGATGCTCACTGACTTGACTGCACAAGCATCATTCGTTCATATCAAAACTAAAAACAGTCAATATCGAAAGAAGGCTACATTATTTATACTTGATTTTCTAAATTGTGTTAAATTTTAAAATTGAGACAGCTAATTTCAATATTTGGTACAGAATGTATTATCAGAGTAACAGCATTATACTTTTACTTTGTAATACTATCTTGCCAACGGATTAAATTTAATATCTTATCCCCTACCTGTATCACCATCACTTATGAGGTCGGATTTTCCCTTCTGTAAGATAGTTACACCACCAATCCTGAGCGATAAGGCTACTTTGCATTAGCAAATTTCACAAGATATTCAATGAATAATATTACTATAAAGGAGAGAAACACAGACCCCTTAACCGTCTGCAGTCCACAGTAATTGAATCTGACCAATGTTAAATCATGAACTAAGCAGTATAGTTGATGTGAGACAACTAGTCCCATTTCCACAGGCCATGACAAGAGCAATATTTGTGCAAACCAGGAGCCATTGATCCAAGTGAACTTTGTTATTTAGTTTTTTTAGTAGTATTTATACAGAAAGGTGACTTCTAGTTGAATCAGGTTAAGTACTTCAGAACTACCTTCCTTTTTTCACTTGAAGTTCATACCCTTATTGCCACTTATATTTTCTGAATAAGACATAATGACCCAATGCCCTAAAAAAATTCTCTAACACAATTTCAAGAAAATTGAAAGACAAATTTACCTCTTGGCAAGAGATTGTAACAGCTCAGGAGCATCTTGATCATCTACTTCACAAGTTAAGACTTTCTGAACCAGGCGCTTGAATTCATTCACATTTGGGGTTAAAACAGCTAACGGATAACCGCTAACAAGATCAAGATTGTTTGTTACAAGAAAGAGTCCATCCTGGATCAGCAGCAACAATCTATTGTGAATTTCATGCCATAAAAATACAGAAAGACAATGGACTTGTTGATCAGATCGCTTAACCAGGTTATATTCAACAGCAAAGATATAAGGTAGGTTTTCACAGTAAAAGATGCAGAATGACGATGAAATTATTCAGCACATAGGTTAACCAGACCATATTCATTCTATTCTTCATTACTCACCCCATCTATGACAATTGGAACATTTGACTGCCTTGCAAGCTTCATGATTTCGCCCACGCATTCCTGGACATATAATATGTTTAGGTCTTCGAGTTGTTGAACATTCAATTTGATAAGAAATCCAGTATAAGTGTATAGAATAGTGCACACGATGATTATTTCTAGCGAAGCAAATAATACCCCAAAAAAAAAAAAAGGCTTATTTAAAATTTAGCGTGTAGAGGAGCTTTCTAGCATTCACAACTCAAGGTCAAGAAGGCAATAAAGTTCAATCTCAAAGCTTATTTATTTATACGGTTGCACACATATCGATAAGGTGCATATAGTTCACTCTAAAAATATTCTTTCTGAGGAATTTCGGATATTACTTGAAGCTTGAGTCCATGACTCCAGTAAAACCTTGCTTATCTATTGTAAAATCAAACTTTATCATCTCTAAGTTTATTTTCTGAAAAGGTTGAAGCCACTTTCAATGGCTTTGAGAAAACATTTGGCAAAATGAATTGAGGTGGAAACTTGGTGGAGTTTTCATACAGCTGTTATGATGACATGAAGGCATTGTTTTATCTCGATGGGCCAGCAGAATAAGGAGACTGGAGGGGCAGCTGATTTTCACATCTACATGCATTATGTGTTCAACAACTATGAAGAAATCCGGAGCAATTATTAGCCTATAAATATCAAGGCATATTTGCTCCAAAACATCCAAGCCGAGAGCTTTTAAAAGCATTTCTCTTCTACCTTCCAAATAAAAAGCAAATTTGCTTCTAAACATCCAAGTCGAGAGCTTTTAAAAGCACTTCTATTGTACCTTTTAAGTTGCTTTTAAAAGCTCTTAGCTTTGATGCTTTGGAGCAAATTTGGCTTTTAATTATAGGCAAATGATGGCTCCAAATTGCTTGATAGTTGTTGAATGTTTGATGCTTGTAGTTAAGAAAATCATCTCCCCCACAATATGCTTGAAATTTTTGCATAAGTAACATCATGATACAAACTGAAATTTGAAAAGCTAGATTGAAAAAACAAACCAGAAGATAGGGATCCCTTCCAAGGCCTGGACCAACTACAATGCAATCAAATCTTTCAATCCATTTATCAACCTCTGCAAGAATTTTGCTTGAGATGTGTCTTCTCTCCTCATCCCCCAAACCACTTTATCAAAAAATAGTACCCTTTCAGTTTATTACATACATATCAAAACAACATAACTTTCATATAAAAAATTCACCTGATGCTATATGATTCTTCTAGAATTGGGTGCACTATCAATTCAGGACTATAGCCTTTTATAACTGGAGCAGCATCTTTGGTACAGAACACATGAGACAAATCGACACCCTACAAAACTAGCAGACTATCAATATACGAAATCAACATACCAATTCCTTAACTAACATATAACGAAACTTGCTAAAAGAGAAGGCCAATATAAAGAAAATAAGAAGCGAAACACTAACAATTTTTAAGGCTGAAATAGCAGCAAAATACGGAGCACCAGTGTACTCGCGACACCCACCAATCACAGCTATCTTCCCTAATAAACATACAAGAACAATTACAAAACCGAGTTAGACTCATTAATATCAACAAGTGTATCAACTTGAAAGACATAATCAAACGAATACGAAAACAAAGTAATTAATAAAAGAGGCAAAGTCAGTCAGCTCACCAGCCTGACCCTTGTGTCTGTTAGGGTCAAGAATTGGAGTGATTGCTCTCAAAATGCTCTCAGAATCAGCCTCCAATCCAGTCCAACTCATGGATTTCACTTGCTGCATTGTTCTCTTGTTGGTTTGGTCAGTGTAACCACCAAGAGTCCTTATCAAGAACTGTTGCCTTCTCAGAACAGCAGATGTGAACCCAGAATTCACACCATATCTAACTAACATGAGCAAGTACTACCCTTTATCAAACTCAACCTGAAAATGAATAATCTAATTCAACATCAACAAAAAAATTGAAAATGACATGAAACCCACTTGAAGAAAGACATGCAATCGCCTTTGAATTGTACTCGCAGCATTCCACTTCGAATGTACATATCTTTTCCTTTTTTTTTTTTTTTTTTCAAAAGCAAGAAAAGTAGTTCTAGAATGCAATTCAATAAACGATCTAATAAGTTAATTTTTCCATGGAAATCAAAAAAGTAAAAAAAAGTAAACTTACCTACAGAAAGACAATTTCACAAACCGCACAGCTTTTCAAGTGTCTTCTGGACAGAAGAGCAGTCCAACTTCAAGTTTGATGGTTTAGGGATTGATAGATTTGTCTTGTAGGTTAGCTTTAGTTATCCACCGTTGGATCATCCATCAAAAGACAAAAAATAAAATAAAATAAAATAAAAATTAAAAAAAAAAATGAAACGACGACGCTTTTATTGACCGAAAAATAGAGGTCGAGAGTTGAAGAACCGACAGTGGCTTCACTGGAGAGAAGAGAAGGAGACTGGACTGAGGAGGTAGGAGAAGAGAGAATGAGAGAAAGAGAGAAACTAAACGCGATAAGGTCAGGAATAGTGGTGGTGGGATTCTTGGCTTTTGGATATTTGAGCTTGGAGCTTGGTTTCAAGCCTTTTCTACTTAAAGCACAGCAACTACAGGAGCAGGAGGAAGCTCTTGAAAAATCCCACCAACATGATGACTCATCCTCTACCCAATCTTGATCATATCCATTTATACATAAAAGGGTGTGAGGTATTGTTTTCTTGTTTCAATTTATATATATATATATATATATATATTTTTTTTCATGTAAAAAGTGTTAGGCCTGTTGTGGTAGATGTTTGATGCTATTGGTGGTTTATCATATTGATTAGCATGGCTACAAAATTTTAGCGTATTAGTAAAATGGGTTTGATTTTGTTTTCTCTTTAGTGTTGTATTTGGTCATTTTTAGCCCTTGCTCGCTTTGGACTTGTGATTTCATGTAAGTTAATGATTGAAAGTTTGAACTTTTAGCACAAGTTAGTGATGGATTTCTGTGAATTTGCTTTCATTGTATCTAGATTATTGTGGTATGTTCAAGGTGTGGCATCCTCATGATTTTCTTGTTGGTGGTTTGTGGATATGCTATGGTATCTAGCTGAGTGGTATTGTGGTAGTATACGTTCACTATTTTTAGTAAGAAAAGACTTTTGTAGATGGATGGGCGAGAAACTCGAGAAGATGATGAAGAAGAAAATTGACTGATAATTTGAGACCCGAAGAAGGAAAATGGCAAGGTATGAAGGCATGTGCACATGAGAGAGACTTTGAAAGAATAAAGGTAGCAATAAAGTGTATTGCAGAGGCAATTCTGGAGGAAATTGTCATTTCTGGTGAGAATGTGAAGTCTCAGAGGTGAGAATTTGAGGATTTCTTGATATTAAGGATGTATGGTCTTGAGGATTCTTGATGAGTTTGTATGTTTGTTGATGGGGCCTTCATGACGGAAATGCCACCTCTTTGTGTTGTTTTTGAGACGATTCTTTTCTGAATGGATGTGAATATGATTTGTTATAATAAAATTGTTCTCTTAAGGGTTTGATTGTTCCTTTCAAGATGATTCTTAGGGTTCTTGCCTTGTTATTGACTGTGCTACTAATGTAAGGCTCCTTCATGGATTCGAAACTCGCATACATGCTGCAATCTTTCAGCATGCTCTCACGTGGCATCATTTTGGTTAATGAAGCAATTAACTTCGTGCATTTGATTTTACTATGATATATGCCCATTACATTGTTAACACTTTCTTATGTATTTTGATGAATAATATATGTTAGTTTTGGCGAGAATGTGAAGTCTCAGAGCTGAGAATTTGAGGATTTCTTGATATTAACCATGTATGGTTGTGAGGATTCTTGATGAGTTTGTATGTTTGTTGATGGGGCTTCATGACAGAATTGCAGCCTCTTTGTGTTGTTTTTGAGACGTTTCATTTCTGAATGGATGTGAAAATGATGTTATGTACTTATGTTTGTTATAATAAAATTGTTCTCTTAAGGGTTTGATTGTTCCTTTCAAGATGATTTTTGGGGTTCTTGTCTTGTTATTGACTGTGCTACTAATGTAAGGCTCCTTAATGGATTCGAAACTCACATACATGCTGAAATCTTTCAGCATGCTCTCACATGGCATCATTTTGGTTAATGAAGCAATTAACTTACGTGCATGTGATTTCACTATGATATGTGCCATTACATTGTTAACGCTTTCTTACGTATTTTGATGAATAATATATGTTAGTTATGTAAATGTAATTACTCTCTCTCTCTCTCTCCCCTCTTTTAAACTTTTATCATAGCTAACCAAACCAAACAGAAAAGCCCCTTCTTTTTTTTCTTTTCATTTTCAAAAACAAAGATGGACCGTCAAAGCTTTAACCTCAATTCGAAGTCTGCTAAGTCTTTGGATCAGAAAAATAACTCTGCATTGGATACTTGACAATGCTAGCCTTTGGATTCAAAACGTGATATTGGATCCTTATGCTTTTCAGTTGGCTCAAACTGTAGCAAATGAACTTGTTGCTCTCATTTAGGTTTGTCAAATACCCTTTTTACAAATGGGTTAGAATCAATCAACCAAACTTTTCTTTTTACACAAACCATGATACAATTTTTTTTATTTACAATGCATATAGTTCACGCTTAGAATCATCACTTGTTTGTTGAAGATCTTGTCATTGAAGATGACTTCGATGATGGTGCACAAAATTTAGACCCCCTTGTTATTCCAAGGCATTGGCCTGAGCTAAACAGCAATATGATATTCACCATTATTTTTCTTGGTAAAAACATTTTAGAACGGGGCATTTAGCTTTTTTGGTTTCACAAACAAGGACTAGCATCCCAAAAGCAACAAAAACCATTAATATGAGCATGAACTGGCGGAGACGCAATGCTGCTTATGTCTCATTCTGTCCCGGACAAGTGGCATGTGACATTTTAGTCCCCTAGATATTCACTTCGTTTTTTAGTCACACCCGCATGATGCTTTCTTTGTTTAACATGCATTTTATCTTTGATCTTCGGAGTTTTTGTTTAGTACAATGTTTCAGGTTGGTTCACTCTCTGTTGCCTCTTTCTGGTAACCTTCCTCCATATCAGTCCCATGACCGTCACACTGACATCCTAAACTGAATTCTCTACATTAAAAATTTATGCGTACGTTAAGATGCTTGTAACAAATGTATGTAAATATCCAATTTCAAGTTGCTTGTTTATAAAATTTGTCATTAATTGTTAACAGAAGTGAGCATAATCATTCAACTTGCATGCTTCATCTTTGCTTTGATATCATTCTGGTGGGCTATTCTGGTTAAAGAAGGACTGCATGGCTCAGATTTTAGAGCCCATTTGATCAAAACCAGAACGTGCGCCCTTAGCCCATCCACTATGTAAATAGTGGAATACAAGTTAAGTAAAAAAAAAAGGAAAAAATTGCAAAAACAGCCCCTTTTGAAGGTAGAAGTTGAAAAATGACATTTTCTTAAAATTACTTATTTCTACCCTTTGTATTTAAGTCTAGAGACTGATTTTAATACTATATTTTTTAAAAAAGGTTATTTTCAATTGGACTATTAGAAAAAGGTTAGTTTTGATTAAAACCCCAAAAAAAGTGAGAGGCACTTGATCCACCAAAAAAATTTGTTATCATTAATTTTTAAATAAAGAAAGGTAATTTGTTTCAAAATAAAAAATAAAAGAAATTTAACTACTTGAATTAGTTTAAAATGAATTAATTGAATTAAATTGTCTACTCGGTTGAATTGTTGAAACTAATTTTCTTAAAAAAATAATAAAGTTGAAACTAATTTAACTAGCCATTATAATTGATAAGTTTTTCATTCCGTTGTCCATTTTATATCAAATTCAAGAGATGCCATATTATTTAAATTCATAACTAAATATTGTTATATAGATATAACATATGAAAGTAATAAATCATATAGATTATGTATAATATAATTGGTGCTGTGTTATTATAATTTACAGCCAAATGAACATAAATTTTGATAGATATTTTGGATAATTTTACATTAGTCTTTAATAAATCTATGTATCTACAATGGATTACTTAACTTAACTAGAGATTACATTTTTTTATATATATATATAAAACTAGAGATTACATGCCATAAGAGTTTACTTCGCAATCAATTTAACACTTTCCTTTTTGTGAAAGATTTGCTTCTCAATTAATTACCTATTTAAGATATTGATTTCTAATAAAAGGTAATTATCTATATTAACTGAAATCTATTACCTTTCCTTTTCGTGAAAGATTTGCTTCTCAAATTATTTCCTATTCAAGATATAGATTTCTAATAAAAGATAATTATCTATATTAATTTAAATTTATTACCAAATAAAATCTATAAAAATTAAAAATAATTAACAAAATTAAATCAGCTTTACTCACAGGTTACAGCCTTATATATCTGCCCGGATTACCAATTTTGCAAAAAAAAAAAAAAACTCCCCACTCTAAACCACCCTCTCTTAGGTCCGTATCCAACACGTCCCAATCAAAATTCGAGTCCTCTCATTCTTTCACAATATCACGTGAGCCATTACCGGTTACTGTTTCCTGCCCGTTAAGATGACACAACACGAACCAAACTGACTTCAGAACCTCAAATGCGTCAAACCACAACGGTCACCGCTGACGTGCATAGCGGGCACGTACTCTCACGCACTCTCTCTGTTTTTTTTTTTGATAATTTAACTATCAGTTGTCTTCTCTTTCTCTTTTTAACTTCTGTGCTCAGATTCTTGGATTTATAATTGAAGACTCGTTAGCGTTACCAGTTAGAGAGCATTATTTATCACTCACCAAACCTCTCTCTCTCTCTCCTCTCTCTCTCTCTATCTATCTGCAATAAAGTAACCGAAAAAAGAGAACAAAAATATATATTTTTTGGACCTCCATGAATGCTCCCTTGCTTGCTCCACACCCATCTCTCTGTCTCCTTCTCTCATTCATCATGACATAGCTGATCTACCAAGCAAAGCAGCTTGAAAAGATACGAGCTTTTTCTCATATTTATGATCAGTGGTGTTTTGCTTACGTATCACATCTCTTTATTAGTCCTTTTATGGTCTATACCTTTGTAACCGTCATTTGAGAGAGTGAAAAATCATACCCAGATTGGTTTTTGACTCAAATGTCCAAGAACCCGTCTCAGCAGGACCATGAAACCATGCAAATTTGTGATCTTTTCAAGAAATTCAAGCGTTTAAGGCTTTTTGAGCCTTATATAGGAATTGGGTTCTTTTTTGTTACTGTGTGTGTGATTTGCGGCTTCTTTTACTTGGATATCCAGGCTGTGGCTAGAGGGTACAGAGTTCCTGGCCAATCAGACAGGTTCCGGTGGCTGAGAGTGGACGGTGGGTCTGTTGAGAGCAAGATGAGAGTGGAGTTTTTGAGTGAGAAGGGTAATCAGTGTGACTTGTTTGATGGTGATTGGGTTTGGGATGATAACTACCCTTTGTATCACTCCAAAGCTTGCAGCTTTTTGGATGAAGGATTCAGGTGTACTGAGAATGGGAGGCCTGATCTTTTCTACACCAAATGGAGATGGCAGCCTAGACATTGCAACTTGCCAAGGTGTGTTTATTTTTGTTCTTTTTTAAATTCTAGCAGTGGATAACGACTAATAATTTTATACTAATACAAGTTTGAATATATATATATATATATATATATATATATATAGATGATAGTTTGAGTTTTAAATGGGAAGACAGGGAAAATAGGAGATTTTAATGTTTTTGTATGTTGTTATTATAGTTTTCCTGCATTTTCTTGGCAACCAAACGGGTTCCTATTATATGAGAATTTTTTATTGGCTGTGTTGTAGTGTATGGTTTGGTTTATTGGCATGTGTTAAGCCGTAGTCATCAACCTTTAGTGAATCATGGTTTTTGAAAATTACATCCTTAACAGTTTTGCACAAGGTCTCTTATGATAACACCACTCAAAAGAAAACAGTGGTTGAATTTTCAATGGCAATTTCATTTTTGAAAGGAAATTAGGATTTTCAAGGGCATGCTTTTCCATGATTTGTCAATTTTGTCTCTTTGTTTTCTCTCTGTCATTATATGGATTGGGGTTCATATCCTCTCTTATTCCTTTTCTAAGCTTGGCTCATTTTCCTCTGTCAATAAGCTGGCCCGTGAAGTTTTGGATAATTATTGAATGCATTCAAGCAATGAAGACAAGTGTGATCATTTTCTTTTTTATTTTTATGGAAATTGTTTCAATGATGTTGTTTTGTCCGATCATGCTAGGTAAATTGACATTGCTAAATTACCCTCCTCAGAAATATGAACACATCGATTGGTGAACTTTTGTGAGTGCTTGATTGTGTTAGTTATTCAATTTCATTGCAACTTTTTGATTGTTGGGTGTGTTATATATCTATCTGTTTCATTTAATATCTCAATTTTGTTAGAATTTCTTTTCATCAGCAAAGGTAAATTTTGGTATCCTAAGCAATGATTTTATATTGTTGATAACTTAGTTTGTATCGATAGTTTTTAACTTTTGGCTTTACATTTCTCAGTTTTCATGTATATAGTGAAAAAAACTTTTCTTTTGTGGGGTGTTTGCCTGATATGTAAATAGATTTGATGCAAATCTGATATTGGAGAAGTTACGGAACAAACGGCTAGTTTTTGTTGGAGATTCAATCGGTAGAAATCAATGGGAATCGCTTCTATGTATGCTTTCTTCTGCAGTTCCTAATAAGGATTCAATCTATGAAGTTAACAACAGCCCAATTACAAGGCATAAAGGGTTCTTGGTGTTCAAATTTAAGGATTATAATTGCACTGTCGAGTACTACAGAGCTCCGTTTCTGGTGCTGCAGAGCAGGCCTCCTGCTGGCTCTCCAAAACAGATTAAGACAACCCTTAAATTGGATCAAATGGATTGGAACTCCTGGAAGTGGAGAGAATCTGATGTGCTTGTCTTCAATACAGGGCATTGGTGGAATTATGAGAAGACTATAAGAGGGTAAAGTGATTGATTAATTCTTTATTCGATTTGATACCGCATTCATCTGCATGTCATTTAAGTTTCCATTTTGACAGGTTTTCAAAGTGATTGAGAGAAATTTTAATTTTATACACAAAGAATACTTCTGAATGAAGCTATACTCTAAGTTTCTTATATCAATGGCTGCCTGCATAGTAGTTCGCTTCATTCAAGCATATCTGTAAAGGGGCTGGAGATAATCTTTGAAGCAAACAATGGAAATGATGAACCGAGTTTTTTGGTTTTTGGTGTTTTCTACTTTGAAAGTGACATGAAATCCAATGATTTAATTGAATTGAATATTTATGATGCTATATCATGGAGACTGTTGACAGGTGACATGATTAATATCGAATTACTGCAAATTTCTAAACTAGGACTGTGGAGGAACCTCATGAGTAGTATTGTAATAATGTAAATCCGGCATTTGCATAACTATAAGCTGTGTTTTTCTGGTTATTAAAAATTTTTATTTATAGTTTTTTAATATATATATGCTTCTTGTATAACTATGTACACAAGGTACTTTTGAGTTAAAATCTCGATTATTTTTTACCACTTATAACGTTTACGAGGTCCCCACTAGGTTTGCAGTGTGATTGAGCAGAACTTGTACATGCATTCAACTTAATGATGGTAGCTTGCAGGGTTTCTTTCCATTATGTCAACAATAATGGACCCTACATTTTCATTGATTATAATCCAGATGTTAATGTGATTGGTATATATACTGTCAGTGGATATTGAATGTGACATTTTGGATTTACTGTTCGTTGGTAGAAGTTGGTAAATTTGCTTGTGATATTTTATATTTTTCAACTAAATTGACTGACTTAAAATTCCTTTTTTAATTGATCAGGGGTTGTTACTTTCAAGAAGGGGGAGAGGTAAAAATGAAAATGAAAGTAGAACATGCGTATCAGAGGTCTATAGAAACTGTGGTGCAATGGATACACAATGAAGTGAATACAAACAAGACACAGGTCTTCTTTCGTACGTTTGCCCCTGTACACTTCAGGTTTGCTTCGATATCCTCCTTTTCTTACACTACTTTTCTTGCATTTGTATGTTCAACTCTTTTATCCTCATCAGTATGCATTAAAGCATAGGGCACGAGCATTGATTTTTGTGGTTGGATTGGGCATCAAACTACTCATACGTATTCATGAGCAATACATGTTTCCTTTTCGTGCAAACGATGAGATTTATATGCCTTATTTTTATCTAAAACAAATAACCTAGAACGTATGCTATTGCATCATCATTTTATTGCATAGATTATATATTTGCTCTTAGTCTACCCCTTTACATTGACATGTTGACATTTACTTGCACCATGCTGTCATGGATGAAACATTAGGTTTGCTTGTTGACTAGCTTTTTATGTGTGATTAAGCAT
This sequence comes from Litchi chinensis, assembly GCA_019925255.1. Classification (NCBI taxonomy): domain Eukaryota; kingdom Viridiplantae; phylum Streptophyta; class Magnoliopsida; order Sapindales; family Sapindaceae; genus Litchi; species Litchi chinensis. Next base: position 4,712,282 of record CM034461.1, read on the forward strand.
TCTATTATAAAAAGCTAAACAAGCTTAAAATTACAGAGGTGGAGATTGGAATACCGGAGGAACCTGTCACTTGGAGAAACTGCCGGAGCTAGGAACATCATTGGTGCCACCTGAAACATGGGTCCACTTGAAGCTCGTCACTGATGTGTTATCAGCCCATTTGAACACATCAAAATTCAATGTATTGAATGTCACCTATATGACTGCTCAAAGGAAAGACGGGCATTCATCACTGTATTATTTGGGTCCCGTTGTAAGCCCTGCACCTTTCCATCGGCAGGACTGCAGCCACTGGTGTCTACCTGGAGTCCCTGACTCTTGGAACGAGCTACTCTATGCATATTTCTTAAAACGTGAGGCTACTCATGGATGGAACACATCAACGCATAGAGCACAGGTTTGATTGATGAAAAGGCACTCTCTTATTCAAATGGCATTGCAGTATATAGGAGTTCTATGCACATAAATGACCTCAGTTCTCCAACAAAGACAAAGAAAATAACATGTAAATTGAGTTTTGTCATAGTTTTTATTACAGGCCAATCAAAATCTAGTCTTTAGAATTAATTTAATGTTGATGGAGACCAGTTTGAGACACCATATTCGTTTTTCTGATAATGGCTGATGATTTGAAAAGATGAGGCCTAATAATTGTAGGGCAAAGCCAAGTATGAAATTATAGAATGATTTTCTTTTTGGACATGAAGACATTCCATTGTGATTGTTTAGGAGATACTATTCTTTGGAAGCAACTTGTATAATGTACAAACTTTTTGTTATTTGACTTGTTTAATAAACCAAAGGTTTGTTTGCCATTTTAAGCTCTTTTTGGAGGCCTATTAAACTTGTTAAGTCTTATTATCTTTGAGTGGTTTATGGTAGATTTTTCTGAAACCCACTTGTCTATCCCATTAATTTGAACAGGATTGCAGTTCTTTATATCTTCAAATAGAAAAAGCAGAATATTTCTCAATCAAAGTTCCAAATGAAAAAAAAAAAAAAAAAGTCTCAATCTAGTTTCATGGGATTGGAGATCAAAAGGAATCTCTAAGTTGTCTATTTTCAATAAATAAATGAAGGAGACTCTTACAGATAAGATTCATAAAAGATTTTGGATAATACTGATCCCCTTTGGAGTCAATATTTGAAGCTTGTTGTGACACATTATTTTGATATGAACATTTATCTAACGTTTTCACTTTCTATCATTATTCTTGTTTATAATGAGTATTACATTACGGTGTGAATGAATTTGGCCTCTTGTATGAACTTGTTTGTCTTATGTAATGGTAGGATGGCTTAAGCCGAAATCGTTCATTTAAATCAATCAATCACATTTAAATCAATTTAATAAAAGTTGAGATAACCCGTAAATCTTTTACACCTATATTGACAAAGTTACAAGTTCAGTTTAATAGTATAAGTTTCAAATGCTAGTGTTGTTTGTTTTTCCCTATTAAAACTTATTTCCACTAAAAACTTAATTTAAATTATTTAAATTTGTTTTTTTTTTTGATAAAAATTTGTTTGTTTGTTTTCTTTTTTACTTATATCTTAATTTTTAAAAAAATATCTTATTTAAAAAAGTAAAAATTTTTAACTTATATCTTAATGAAAAACATTTTTATCAATAAATATACTTTACATTCCAAAATTAACCTCTTATTATTATTTATTACCAAAATATCCCTACCTTAAAAAATTCCCAATTTTAATAAAATCCAAACTCTAACCCTAATGCTAACCCTAACCTTAACCCTAAAATCAATCACTCTAGGACAGGTAGCTGCCACCATCGATCACTAATATACGACCAGAGGAGACCTTCTCTCCATTGTTAGGACTTAGGAGGGGGCCAATCCCTATTATTCAAGTGAGAACCTCCTCCCATTCGATTTGGAGAGGAGGATGCAGCCTCTTCCGTGTATGAAGGCCACCGACAGCCTCCACACTGTTGCGGGAGGTTGCCGGCGGTGTGAAGATGCCATATATATATATATAAAATTCAAATGGGTCATTTTTGGTTAAAACCCTTCTATTCTAAAAGGGGTGCACTCAACATAATTCTATCGCAAAGACGCTTCGGCCTCATTGGTCCATGGTCAACAATTAATGTTCTCTAACCACTAACGTTTTTGGGCTCTAAAGGGCCCATAACATTTTTCTCCAACAACTGAAATAAAAAACTAAAAAAAAAACAAAAACAAATAAAAACAACTACGTAGCAGTAGCACAGCTTTAAGATCTCCCCACTCCAAGCGTAAAAGCAAAGCCACCAGTTTCTGTTCAAGTCCCCGCTACACGTAAACACCACATTATTTTCGCAGCGTTAATGTTCATTTTCAGACAAATCCAACAAAAAAAAGAGAGAGCCACTCACTGATCGCTGGACAGTTCTTTTTTTTTTTTTTTTTTTTTTTCCTTTTTGCTTTCTTTGCAATGGCTGACTCCGTCACGCCGGCGAGCCGATCCCGAGACTTGGACAAGCTCCTTCTCCGACCCGGAAATCTTATCGGACCCAATTTTGAACCGGGTGCAGAAGTAAATCTCAAATCTTTGTTTTTTATTCTCTGTGGCATTTTATCGAACACTTAAATGGCGATTTTTATTTTTTGAATTATATTACTTTTAAAAAAAAAAAAAAAATTCTGGTTTTTTTCTTTTGGTGGCAGTTGAGAGATGATTTACAAGAATATGCGAGAATCTTGGTGGTGGGAGCTGGTGGGTTGGGCTGTGAATTGTTAAAAGACTTGGCTTTATCAGGTTTTAAGAATTTAGAGGTTATTGATATGGACCGCATCGAAGTTACAAATCTCAATCGCCAATTCCTCTTCAGGTTTTGTTTTTTTGTTTTTGTTTTCTCTAAATCAATCCCTTTATTTTTTTTTAATGGTTATTTAAGTTGCTGATTAGTTGTTTATTAGACCCGTAACGGTTTTCGGGCCATGTTGATATTTCTTATTGAGATTGAAGTTGAGTTGGTTACTCCAATCTTAGAGAGAGAGAGACTAGGGTGTTTAAACTTTCAAGAATTTTTTTTCGGGAAACAGAAAAAGAAAAAGAATTGATTGTTAGATTAAGTGAATGTTTATGCGATAGAGGGGTCGGTGATACTTGTGAGGTTAACGAGAAGTGAGAAGTATTGAGTATGGTTTAGTGTCTTTTGGTTGGAAACTGGATACCCAGTTTGTTAAATTTTACTGGTTTTGTGAATGAGACTATATGTAATGTGCATGGTATGTGGAAACTAGTTTTCAATTCATATAGGATTTGAGAAAGCGAACATGGGATGTTCTTGAAGACTGTTATTTGTGAGAGTGAGAGGTAGTTGACTATTAGTGTCTGCTATGTACCAATTATCTATAGTGAAAGATGATTTTTTTATTTTGGTTTCTTTTTTTTTTTTAAGAAAGTTGTTTTATTATGCATAGAAGGTGAAAGTATATGCTTTTTAAGGAGACTTACATAGAACAGTTGATAAAGGAGCTTTGTTTAAAGGAAGAGACATACCTTTGGCAGGACTTTAAGGTTTTGGAAGAAAATGAGATTACCTTCAGAGAATTCAGGATGATTTGAAAAAAAAAAAAAAAAAAAAAAAAGAGGGGAAGAGAGAGAGAACCACCATGTTGACCCATCTTTGTTAAAAAAAAAGAAAAAGAAAAAAATGAATCACCTTCCCATAAACGTTTGTAGTTTGTGTAGGATGATTGCTTTTAATTTGCAAAATCTCCTATAATGTTGTCATTGTTGTTGTAGGGTGGAAGATGTTGGTAAGCCAAAGGCTGAGGTGGCTGCAAAGCGTGTCATGGAAAGAGTTAATGGTGTGAATATTGTGCCCCATTTTTGCCGAATCGAGGACAAAGAAATTTCATTTTATAACGACTTCAATATCATTGTCCTTGGCCTTGACTCCATTGAAGCTCGGAGCTACATAAACTCTGTAGCTTGTAGTTTTCTCGGTGCGTATTTTAACATATTTGCGTATACCAATATGTAAGAGCATCTCATAAGCAATTGCATTAAGTTTTTTCTGTAACCAAACTTTGCCTTGCAACTTTTAACATTTTTTCTTCTTTTGCTGTGTGCTTTTTTTTCCTTCATGAATCCAGTTTTAAGAATAAAAATAATTTTTTTAATCTACATAATGCCACATGCTTGGGAAAAATGAAAGACAAAAACAGAAAGTGTTAAATTTTAAGCACATGCTATATTCTGCTTGATCTTATGTAGTGTGTCTCATTTTCTTCTGGGGTATTCAGAGTATGATTCTGATGACAAGCCACGAGAAGAAACAATCAAACCCATGGTAGATGGTGGGACTGAAGGTTTCAAGGGCCATGCAAGGGTCATTATGCCAGGGGTCACGCCATGCTTTGAGTGTACAATCTGGCTTTTCCCCCCTCAAGTGAAGTTTCCATTATGCACTCTTGCAGAAACCCCTAGAACTGCTGCTCATTGTATAGAATATGCCCACTTAATCAAATGGGATGAGGTATTCCGTTGGTTCCTTTCTCTTTTCATTAACGTTATGATTTGAGCATATTGCTTTTGTTATTCATCAAACTTCATATTTGCAGGTTCATAGTGGAAAGGCCTTTGATCCAGATGACCCCGAACATATGAAGTGGGTCTATGACGAGGTTATTTGGGGCTGTGGATTGAATTTTTCTTGATATTGATTTTCATTGTTGGTCCTTTCACTAATGCTACCGATATTCCATTCTCATAGGCTATAAAGAGAGCTGAGCTTTTTGGCATTCCTGGAGTTACATATTCTCTTACCCAGGTATCAGTACATTCTGCAAGGATAAAAGATAATCTCTGAAAGTCGTATTTGATTCTTGAAAATGATGTGGTTTGGCCTCTGATGTTTTTGCTTGATACTGTATGTTCATGAATTCATAAGGTTTTTGAGCTGGGTTCTCACTTTATGTATTTTCAAAATCTCTTGTGTATAGATAGTTTTTAATTCCCACAAATAATGTATGTCCGTATGGGCTTGATGTTTATGATGCCATGAATGTCATGTCAAGTGGTTCCACTTCATTAATGTTGAGTTCCCATTTTAGTGACACGATCTTTATTGCTTACAGGGTGTTGTCAAAAACATTATACCAGCTATTGCTTCTACCAATGCGATTATATCAGCGGCCTGTGCACTTGAAACCTTGAAGATTGCATCAGGATGCAGCAAGACTCTAGCAAATTACCTAACGTATGTCCAAATCTTTTATCTGTCTTTTCATAACTTATTGTTCTGGCTTGTCTGTGTTGATATATTTTTCATAGAACTGTGTTTAATTAATCATGATTCTTTTTTCGTACCAACTTAGTTTTGCTGAAGCTGCCATCGCAATTTCTTGAATTGTGTAGTGCTCTGTTGCTATAAAGTTTTAATCATTTATCCATGTATTCACTTCCTTCCTTGTCTGAAAAACTTGTTGATCTGTGAATGTGCTTTATTCTATTTAAGCCTACGGAGACTGTGAGAGTTTTACTAATATAGTCTTGTAAAAATAGGAAACAAATTCAGTGCCTAATATCTAAATGGGTTATTATGGTGTGTACTAAGGAAAATTGTGTTGATTCTTTGCGTTTTTCTGTAGGTATAATGGTGTGGAAGGTCTACACATAAAAGTGACTGAATTTGTGAAGGACAAGGACTGTCTCGTGTGTGGTCCAGGGGTCCTTATTGAGTTGGATACTTCAGTTACCTTAGAGAAGGTTATCTTCTTTCTGTCATTATCGTCTTACTGTAGAGTGATGTTTGCTTCTTTTTTCTTTTTTTTTCCCCACTTTTTTTTGGTTAATCTTTGTCTGATGATAATATGTCCTGTCAAATAAATTAGTACTTTTGGTTTAGTGATGATGGGCATAGTAATATGTTGCTTTCCTTTTCATTCTTAATAGGTGATGGGAATCAAAATCTAATTTATAGATGTTGTTGTAGTCATTTTAATTGTCTGTTCTAATAATTTGATATCATTAGCTCCCTAGGATAAATTGAAACTATGTTTTTAACCACTTAAGTTTTAAGAACATCTGAACCTAAGCTAATGATTGACATGTTTAATTTGTCTATACATGTTTACTATAGCTGATCTGAACCTAGAAATATGTATTAAAATTTAAAACACATCAAAGGTGTATGTGTTTTGCATGAAAAATGTGGTCTGAGAACTTTCTAACAACATCTTCCTTCTTCTTCTCTTTTTTTTTTTTTGGTTGAAATAATTTTCTTATAGTTTCTTTCTTCCTTTTCTTTTCTTTTTTGAAACAACTTTCTCACTGTTTCTATATGTATATTTTTTTCCTTGAAATAATGTTATGTTAAATCTTTATCTAAGTTAATACCTGCTAATTTTCTTGTGCTCTCTGGCAATTTAAATTGGTACTTCTGTGATAACAAGTATTATGATTCTCATATCAAGAAAAGATGAACAAGTTTGTGATTCATTAATGGAATGATTCTCTCTCTTTTCTTCATAATGTTAGATCTTCTCTACCAAAGAATCTGTGCGTAACTAATTTCTGCTTTCAGTCATTTTTAATGGGTTAATTTGCCAAGGTTTTTCTTAGCTGTACCTTCTGTTGATGCAGTTCATCAGTCTACTTGAAGATCATCCAAAGCTGTACTTATCAAAAGCAAGTGTCTCACACCGAGCAAAGAATCTGTACATGCAGGCGCCACCCGTTCTGGAAGAGATGACTCGATCAAACCTATGTCTACCGCTTTATGAGCTTATGGATAAAGTATCCAAGGACACCATCCACGTGACTGGTACAACGCGCAAGGATGACAAGAAAACCTCATGTCTCAGAAAACTACGTGTTGTGTTCAAGGGAATTGATGGGGTTACAGATATGGATACGGCTGGTGGGGCGTAAGTTGACTTGAAATCCAATACTCTTTTACAGCACGGAATAGATTACATATTTTCCCGTCACTTACATAGTCCCAACAAAAGATGGAAAACAGTGAAAATTTGAAAATTTAGTATTGAAAGTTGACTCTGCGGAGATCTTGATTAGATGTCATTCTGTCACCCAGAGAGCAATGATATGAATAACAGTTTTCTGTTCATATCGATCCTATTCTGTTAGATCAATTGCACTCAATTTGAAATTGCAGTAAATAAAAACTAGGAATGATTGGATCAACTCCACTTTAAAGCTATTCTTCTTCTTTTGCTGTTAATTATTAGTCACGAACATTATAAGTTAATATTTCAAAATAAGAAAGGGTCTGTCAAAGAGTCATCTCTCAGATAAAATGAAAGAGAATGATTTTTGTTTCAAGTGCCATGATTTTGTTAGCTGGGTTGGTGCACATTGAAGAACTCTTCAAATAACTGCATGACGACGATTTTCATGTGACTTATCATGATTTTATTTCCTAGGTTGTATTGAAGATTTCTTCATATTAATGAAAACTAGTGGGCTGCTGGTAGTTGCTACTTACAAACTCAAACGAAATCCACTCCGAGAATTAAGGAAATTAAAATCTATGTAAATAAATATAACGTTTGATGCTTGTTGGTGGCTATTCAAAGAATGTAAATCAAAACTTGAAAGGACATTGAAATTGAACAGAGGGGTCATGAAGATCTATGAACCATCATGTGGGCGGGTCCCTGAGCCAACCAACAAACCGTGTGGACCAAATCACATTCAATTATTATTCAACTTCTTGGCTTTCCAGACTCCTAAAAAGAGTGAAGTTTGTGTTGTTGAACATTATATGGAGCTAAAAGAAGAAAGCAATAAGAGAGTGATTAGACCTTTATAATCACTCTCTGTTTGATTTGATCCTTTTCACCCCCTAGTTATAAATTGAAGCATCTTTTTACACCTCAAGTTTTTCTTCTTCTATTATTTGTCAAGTAAATAATATTCAAACAGATATAAATTGATCAAATCCTCATTTGAATTTTGTCAAAAACTTTGCTTGTTATTAGACTATATCTTGAAAGAGGTTATTATACTTATGAAGACACTAGAAAGTTACTATCAAGGACTTAACATGGTTAAGAGAAACATAAGCCTTTAAATTAACTAACTAAACTTGAAGGTTTTGAAGTATGTTTGTTGGCCTCACTATAAACTTCCAGAGGAATATACGTACATAGATCCTCTGGCAACTAGAGTTTGACTGATTTGTTGCCTAGTGATTATCTAGCAAGTAGCAACTAGCCTACAAGTTATCAAGACATCAGATAAGAGTTTTCTTGTTACAAATATTGTTAACTCACCCATATATGTGTGTATTGTATTTTTGTGGACTGTGGACTATGAATTTGGAGCCATACCTTGTTTCCCTTGTGAGGGATTGAAAAGATATAATAGCTAAGAGTGAGGTATAGCCACCCATTTACAGCCAAGTAAGCTGGAGATTGAGTCTATCTTGGATTAGATATCTGGGTGTGGGCTATTTGCTTCAAGCAGCTTTGTTGCTTCCTCCTCATCTACTTGTCCACAACTGGATAATATCATAACACACAACTTCATGATTCTTGTGGGGTTGTAGTGGCTTTAGCCAGATTGGCCAACTGCCTGGTTGACCCCACCACCCCACATGCACACACACACTCCATTTTAACTTTCACTCGCTCACTACTACCCCTCCCACCTCTCCTGCTCTCCTCCTATTTATAACTCTTGTATCCACATTGCTTTGGAGGAAAAAAAGAGAAAAGGAGTGAGAGATTTCAAGACTGAGCAGCTGAATATCTCCTCCTTGATTGCTTCTTTTTTTCCCTACCAAACAAATATTTTCATCAAGAGGTTTAGTACTTGGAGCAGTACTTAAATATATAGTGAAGTGAATTATATATAGTACTATAGTTTGTAGTTTTGAGTAGCTATGGAAGTAGAAGATGATTTGTGTTTTGCAGACTTGAGCAGACAAATTTCTCTTCTGATTATGGATGATGATGAGGATCCAGTTGCAACATGTCCTTCAGTTTCTTTTGAGGTTAGTTGTCCACTTTTCTTCTGCTAGTTTCAATACTACTTTTTGAGGACAAGTAACAGAGTTTGAAGTACTAAACTTGATTTGTGTGGTTTTAAAAATTTTCAGGCTTTTTCAAGAGCAAACTATCCAACAACCCCATCTCCATTCTTCTATGAGCAGAGTTGCCAAAGAGAAAGCAAAGGGACTGGTGTGTTCATCCCTCAGTCATCACAGCCGCGAAGGAAGAAAAGGCAAGGCAGATTCAGTTCTTTCAACTCAAAGCCCCACAACAGACATCATGATCATAAAACAAGAACAGTTTCTCAAGCATCTTACAGCAATCATTCTTTTAACCCCAAAAAAGGCTAAAGATTATGATCATTCATGGTTTAATATTCACCACTAATCCCTTCACCAACAAAGCTCTAAGGCAAGGATTTCATGGTCTAATTGTTTATTCATATATAGTGATTATGTAAATTAAAAAAAATAAAAATAAAAATAAAAAACTGTTCCTTAGCTGGTTTCTGGGGTGGTATACTAAGGTTTGTACCTCTCTAATAATGAAATTAAATGTATGGTTGTTATTTAGTATGATATAGGATAAGCTTGTCAGGTTCAATTAATGCAATTGATCGTTTCATTTTAATGCTATGTACACTAGGTTTTGAGTCATAAAACTTTTCCTCTTCTCGTGATTCCATTTATTATATTGATGTATAAATGGTCTAATCTTCCTCTCCACAGCCTAATTGTATTACGTACTGAAGATCCTGGAAGTGCAAATCCAATTTGTTTGTCAAATTCTGCAGCTGGATGAAAATGATTTTTGGTTTTGGCAAATAGACAAGATAAAAGAACTAAAGTGAACTTGCAACAATTAATACTGGCTAGTTGCAAGAGCATCTCAAAAGCAAGAGACATTAAGATATACAGATATGCTCCTCTTCATTATTGGATTCTATTTGGGCAAGTTGCGTGTTGGGTAAACTGAGCTTTCGAGTACTCACATCTTTTAATCATGGATATCAACCTTTAATTATCTCTTCTTTAATCGTCATGTTGATGTTGCTTCCTTGTTAAGGTAAATATGTTTCACATCTAAGAGAAACTCACATCTTTGGACATACTAATTATACTGTGGAAGTGAATGAGGAATTGGATTCTTATCTTTATTTTCAGATAGAAATTTAACAATAACTTTTCTTAATTGCTTTGAATTGTGAGAACTTGGTTGGTGGAGAATGTCTTTTTTTTTTTCCCCACTTTATTTATAATTTTAAAAGTACTTTTTAAATTGAATATACGACTAGATTTGTTTGTTGATATCCACACATTATTTAGTAGTATAGATCTTGATCTTTCCCATTTCATTGATTTATGTTTCACTTCAATTCTCTGTCATATCTTCAAGTTCTTTTCTAACAATCATGTTTATTGTAATCTTTTACCCATCATTTTCACTTTCATTTTTTCAAGTAGTATTCACTCTCATTCTATGAAACTGACAACCCACCCTCTATGATCTTACCTGACCATACATTTCTTGATAGGGGCTATGTATCAACAACTCAAAACCCAATCTTGTTTCACTAGTTAATTTACACCCATTAAATCCGACTTTTAATAAGATTCAATAAAATTCGAAGTCAACCGTAAATCATATGTATCAATTATCGGTTAAGAGTTTTCCTGTATCATATCAAGCAACTAAATTTCACAAGGGTCTCTAAATGTCACATCAAAGAGAAAGGAAACAAAAAAAGAAAAGAAAAAGGTGCAAAGAAGAAAGATATAGTTAACTAGGGGAATATTTGCTTTGATTTCTTTATATAAAGAGACATGGACTAGTTTATTAATTAGGGTTTTGAAATCTAGTACCACTACTTTATTAATGTCTTAAAACATTCGGTGAGTAATTAAATGAAAATGATGGAGAGATGGAGTAGTGGGCTCCCACACAAACGTTCTCCACAACTCAAGCACCCACCAGCTTGAACAAAGAGAGGAGAGCAGTAGTGGGCACATGGGCACCAGCCCACTTTGAAAATTAAGCGAAAGCGATTTATTGCAACATTTCAACACTTGACTGCTTCAAAAGATAAAATTGCATCAAGCTTGCATGGCCTACTATGGCATTTAGTGTTTGTTTAACTACCTGTATCATAACAACCTGGACCTTCATGTCACCACACCAGCCAGCTACTGCTGCTGCTGGACTATTCATACACTTTGTAATCGATTGCTATTTTGTCCATCACTTACTGTCTACTAATAAGAGTAAGTTCTCTAACATCAATGCCTTTTACTTAATTATGGACTTAAATTCTTCAACATCAATGTCTTTTATTTAAGAGATAATTGCAGAGATGACCATCTTTAAAGTTAAAATTGAAAAGTAATTTAAAAAAAAAAAAATTCTTATTTCTACCCATTATATTTTTGTCCAAAAAGAGATTTTATTGTAAGATTAAAGGTTAGTGTTCAACTTGGATTTAAAAAAAAAAAGTAATTTATTTATAAAAAAAAACCCTTTATTTAATTATGGATTTGACTTTATAAAATGTTCTTGTCTTTTTGACAGATTTTAGACTATACATCTGATGAACTTGTGTAAGGTTTCTAATGAATTTAAATATTGAGTAAATTTTTGAATAACTTTATGACTTTATGAATCTTAGTATAATTAATCAGATCTATGCTTTAAACTCATGGAGATAATATATCTTTTTAAAAGTTAGCTATAGACCTATAACACATGATTGTAAAGTCATTCAGTATATATAAATCAATCATGTATAATCTAAAAATTCATTAAAAGTTCTTACACAAAATTTCTAATAGTTGTTCACAAAATTCTTTGATATGTTTCTAAAACGTGTCTTTAAAGAATTTACAAAATTTTACCTTCACAAATGAGTTCCATAACCAAGTAGATCCGTAAATTCTCAAGCAAATACTTCCAGAACTAAAGTTCATGCTTATTACCTACCATAGAATCCATTATTAAGATTTTAATTTTCATCAGCTTCTACAAACTAGTTAGATTCAAAGAGACTTCATTTTGAACTTGTTGTGGGTATATTTTGGATTGCATAAATGGACTGGTAAAAGCCCAATAAACTAACCTAGAGGGTTGATCCAATAGACAAAGCCTATGATCCAAGGGACGGACCCAATAGACGAAGACCCAGCTCGCTAAACATTTAGCTTGTAGGAATGAGCTCTCGGCTCTCAGCTCGCTATCTATCTAGCTCGCAAGAATGAGCTCTCAGCTCTCAACTCGTTATCCATCTAGCTCGCAAGAATGAGCTCTTAGCTCTCAGCTCTCAACTCGCTAAACATCCAGCTCTCGGCTCTCAGCTCGCTAACCATCTAGCTCGCAGATCTCAGGTTGCAAGGCTACCTTCTACTCAATTCTAGAAACGAGATTGATGTGACAGCTCATCGAGCTGGTGTCAGATGAGATCTCTGCAAACCTGGATTCAAAGGGAATTGATATATCAGAATAGTTGTTGAAATATTGGAGTAGTTGAAATGTAATAAAATGCTATGACAAAGTAATTGATGTAATAATTCATTTCTTAACGTGCATTATACTCAATTGTAAACCTCCCTCTATAAATAGGGATATAATCTTTTGTAAAAGGGGGGGAGAACTCATTTTTTAATGAAACCGTCACTCTGCCAAAATATATTCATAGTGACTCATGGACGTAGGCACCATTGCCAAATCACGTAAAAATCTCTTTGCACTCATTGTTCCTCTTCTTCTTCTTCTTTTGCTTTTGATTGCTTTTACTGTATCTTTTTTTTTTATTTTTTGTTCTGGCATACACTTTGTTCTTCCTCTTGCACTCATCTTTGTTTTCTGTTTTGTTTCTCATTAATTGCAGGTATTGGATCAAAAATCTCCAGTCGACCAAAAATCAACGTCAATAGAACTCATTGTCAAGCTCAAAATTTTCCAGGGACCAAAGCCTCAACACTTGAAACTTAATGAAATGGCTTCTTTAAACAAACAACTAGAGCTATGCATTCAAGTCATTTGATTGTATACATCTTCGCTTGGTCACCATGAGACTTCCTATTGCTCCTGTAACACAAACAACAAACCGTATAATAATCGTAACACTATACAAGTGTAATATGCAATTAGAGTCATGATGTAAACAATAAGACCAAGTGGCAAACAAAATTCAAACTTTAAAATTGAACAAAATTCTTTAGAATCCAAAAAAAAGAAGTAAACACTGTCGCTTTATCAGGCAAATTCTAAGAAATAAGACCAGTAACATGAGTCTCTGGTATCTACAAAACCAACACTATCAATTAAAATAAGTTTGTCCAAAATGCTAACAACAATATTATTAGCAGACATGGTCAGCATAAATTGTACAAACACATACATTGACTAATAGTAACATTCCCTAATCTAATAAGTTTTTATCTGTCACTCACTAATAATCAATCCCATTTAAAAAAGAAATAATAGAGACTCATATTATATATAGTTTCCCACAAATTCTATTTGGTAAAAGTTTTGAATAATTTTATTTTATGTAAACTCATTTAGAGAATATATACCTTCTTATTGAGCATTTTTTTTATTATTATTTGACACAGAGTTAAGTTTCTATTGAGACTAATTGAGAAATTATTCTATAATATGACTTAAAAATTTACGCCCAGAAGTTGCTTCTATCAAAACCAAACAGGATACAACTCTAAATCCGAAAATCTATTTTTAAAAGTTGAGAGAGAAAGCTGTCCACACGACAAATAATAGGAAATGAGAGTTGATCCTACGTCTTTAAGTAATGAGCAGGTGGAAATGACTTTAACATTAGATCAGTATACTTTGACTTTACCATTAGATCACGGTGCTTTTCTCTCACAGAAATTTTTACTTTCAAAATTGTTTATTTATTTATTTTCTTAAATTACTAGAATGAGTTCCACGCACAGTGACAGCTGTACCAATACAGAGTGATTACGTGGCAAGAGACGACGGCGGACTAACCAAGAGTCAATGAAATGAAAAAGGTCGACTCAAATTGGAATCACTTATCAGAGACGATGGCCCTTGCCTTGCTTTCTCTCGTCCTCCTCCTCTTCCTCCCCCTCTGTCTCCTCCTGATCCTCTACCGCATCGTCCGACCCAAGCCAGTGAAAATCCCAATCAAGAACCGCCACGTGTTCATCACCGGCGGATCCAGCGGCATCGGCCTTGCCCTGGCCCACCGCGCCGCCCAAGAAGGCGCCCGCGTCTCCATCCTCGCTCGCTCCCTCCAGAAGCTCGAAGAAGCCAAGCAGTCGATCCACCTGGCTACCGGCATCGACGTGGCGGCATTCGCCGCCGACGTTAGGGACTTCGACGCCGTCAAGAGAGCGCTGGAGGAGGCCGGCCCCGTCGACGTGCTGGTCGTGAACCAGGGTGTGTTCGTGCCACAGGAATTGGAAACACAGGAGCTGGAGGAGATCAGGTTCATGTTGGATGTCAATTTGATGGGTAGCTTCAATGTGGTCAAAGCCGCTTTGCCGCAGATGAAGAAGAGACCCCATGGCGGTCCCGCTTCCATCGCTCTCATGTCATCTCAGGCCGGTCAGGTACACTTGATTGCTTTTAGAAGAATGTGACATTGCCAACTGCCACTATTGAATGTTGAATGTTCAAGTGTTGTATGGTGCATTATTGTTTATTTTGTTGTGATTAATTGTTTGACATGGAAGAATGACATTGTGGGTACGTAGGTGGGTATTTATGGTTACACGGCCTATTCCGCTAGTAAGTTTGGGTTACGAGGCTTAGCAGAAGCATTGCAGCAAGAGGTTATTGGGGATGACATTCATGTTTCTCTTATATTTCCTCCAGATACCGAAACTCCTGGTCTAGAGCAAGGTACCGTGTCTACATGCTCTGTTGTTACGTATATACATATCAGCCTCTTCTTTTATGCTGTAAGTTAGTTGGATAAATGGATGATGACAATTTGATTGCAGAAAACAAGAGAAGACCACAACTCACCAGCATTATAGCAGCCGCGTCTGGTGCAATGAAAGCAGAACTAGTTGCCAAGAAGGCTTTAAATGGGATCAAATCGGGATCTTTCATCGTCCCATGTAACTTTGAGGGACTCTTACTGTCTATAGCAACTGCCGGTTTATGCCCTCAGAGATCATACTTTATGGCATTTGTTGAAGTGGTTGCTGCTGGTTTGCTTCGCTTTGCTGGTCTCTGCTTCCAGTGGAATTGGTATTCAAGTATAGAAAACTGGCATGCACAAAAGAAAAGTAAGTAGCCTACAAAATTAAGGAGGATGGGATAGCGTTTAGCCTTGTTATCTGCTTTTTCTACTTTGTAATGTATCATTTTAAATGTTGAAGAAAAAGAACCATGAATGACTGACTTGCCTGATCCATTTTTTTTTTATCGCTGTATAAAATGATACCACACGATCTATTGTAAATATTGCTCTGTCACTGCAAATAGTTTTATGACTTTTACATATTGATTTCGAGATGAAAAATAGAATCACATGTACAATCACTTAGAAGTATTGTTCTAAAGTTGCAAATAGTTTTATAACTTTTACGTTTCTGTAGCATCTGGAGTATTTTATAAATTTTAGTGTTTTTTTGTCATTGGTTTTTATTTGTTTAAGTACTATATATGCTTTTATTCTTGCATATGTGGTTGTGCTGCATGAATTAACATTGTTACTGCAAATTGATGATGTCGTGTTGATTTTTTTTTCATTTTAGGGACCTAGAATTTTTTGCTGCCTGATGTGGGTATGCATTCCTGTTGGATGGCGATTGTCAGTACCGTTGCATCCCAGTTTCTTTCAGTCAGTGAAACGTTGCCGAAAGGTGATTCCAAACTGCAATATTTCTGCGTCAGTTCTCTAGAAACTAGATTACATGCCACTTTCGGGTTTCTAGCTCTTAGATGGAATATCATTCATCCATTGATATTGTACAATGGAAATGTAGGGAACAAATTAGTGTTGCAGATTTAAGGACAGTTCAGTGGAAGTCCTTCAGATAGGAAAATTAAAGGTTGTTTTTACTGAATGGGGACCTTTGTAGTTGCCCCATTTTACAATTCTTCATTGCAGGGATTTTGCTTGAATTGTGTCTGACCTTCCCACACTCGAGAAATTTTTATATAGAAGAAAGGAATTTGCTTCTTTCAATATGAACCATCATCAAATAATCTGCTTGCAGTATCACAAAACTTGAGTTAGATTTATTGTAAGCTATTTGCAGGCAAACAACAGGAATGTAAACAATAGCAACAATTATAACTCAAATGTAGGTTTTTGACCATTTAAAAGAATGCTCAACAAACCGAAAATTACACATTGAAGAAGTAATGGAATTACTGGTTAACTTTTATCACAACTTATATGTTTCATTTATTGAACATATAAAGTAAGCTCATTAAAATTAATGCAAGGGATAGATTAAAAAATGATTTAAAAAAAAAATTCATTTTTGGCTATATAAATGTCGGTTGTGTTCAGTCTAAATCGAAGTCTCAATCATTTATTTTTTTCAACCTTTTGAAATATTTCACTTGGAGCTTAGCCTTAAGGTATGTTTTCAAGAGCCAGAAAAAAGGCTACAAATGATTACAAGTTAGCTTTGAGATTAAAAATAGAGTAACGTTAACTTTTTAAATTTTTTATCTAAATTTATATTTAAATGATATGATATATGAATTCTTAACATCTTATTAATTATTATATCATCTCATGATTTATAAGATATTAACAATTCATATATCACATTATTTGGACATAAATTTAGATAAAAAAAAATTTGGAAAACCTAGCATTATTCTTAAAAATAAGATTGATTTTGCCAAAACTAAATTTTCACCTTTCTTTGATCATAGTTTTTATGAAAAAATTACCAATTACAACTTATACTTGTGTCAAAAAACAAATAATATTTTTTGTTTAACACAACAAAATTTCACATTTTTAATCATTTTTAATAATTTTCACTTATCATAATCACGTTAGACATGCAGAATTCAGTTTTTATAATTATTATAACTAACTGGGAAATGGGGTATCTTTACTTTTAATTAATTTTAAAATATATATATATATATATATATATAAACACATAAATCAGTAAAGTGGCCCAATAAGTAGAAAACAAGGCCCATTACAATGGAAGAAGTAGCTAGCTTTTGATGTGTCATATTCAACCAGTGCCACGCTCACTTTAACTAGACGGTAGGACAAGTAAACATATATATTCTGTCTTCAACAACAAAACTTCAAGGGAGCAGCATCATCAACTACTAATGGCGTCAATTGTACTCAAACGAAGCAGCTCATCTGCTTTGAAGTCAATCGTCGACGGTCTTCGAGTCGGAGTGTCATCAAGAGCCTTCGCGTCGGTGGCAGCCGGCAGTGACATAGTCGCCGCCGCACCCGGTGTTTCCCTTCAAAAAGCTCGCTCCTGGGACGAAGGTGTCTCCTCCAATTTCGCCACCACTCCTCTCAAAGACATTTTCAAGGTACCCAATTGGATTTTTTTACTCAATCTGTTGCCTTTTTATTGCTTTTGAAAGCAAACAGTAGGGTTCTGTGATGATTTCAACTGATTTTTTTGGTGGGTTTGTTGTGTTGTGTATTCCAGGGCAAGAAAGTTGTCATTTTTGGGCTCCCTGTAAGTTTTCAACACTTCAATAGGAATTATTACTCATCAAGTTGTTTTCTTGTTTGATTAATTTGTTGTTTGTTTACCAGTTATGTGGTTAAACAGTGTTTCTTAGTTTGGTGTTCTGTTTTAATGGTCTAGTTTGTGGAAATGTTGCAACCGCATTTGCTATCAATATCATGTGATATAAAAATTTAAGCTTTATGTAGCAAGTGTGGATTTTTTTTAGTATTGGAGATTGGATTACTTTATGATGCTGTCCCTTAATGTTATTGTTAAGGGTTTGGTTTGAAGCTACATGAAAGAAGAGACACATTTTCCTTGTGTCTTGTGAGAACTGGTGCCGGAAAGATATTTTGTGATGTTTTAGTTATGTAGTATAAATTTGTTAGAATCATAAGGCTTTAAGTGTTGTTTGGTTAAGGTGATTTCGAATATAGTTTTGTTATTTGTGTTCCCAGAACAAGAGTAATGCAGATGCTTTGTTTGTAACTATTATATTTCTTCAACATCGTGGTAAAATTTCTTTTGTACTTGTTTAGTTATTTAAGCTGTTCATTATGTTAAAATATCACCTAATTACTATGAATATTTGAAATTGCTGTTATCTTTGCAAGCTGAGAAATGTGTTGGGCCTTGGGGGTTGGACCAGTGGGATTGAGTATGGGGATTTTTACTTTCTCTAAGGCTGTGAATTATGCAGCTCACACAAAAAAAATACATAAATTAAATCAAGGTTGGATTTTGGGAGTGAGGTGGCTAGCCCCCAAAATTATCAATCTCTACATATAACACCTCTTTCATGCTATAATAAAATGCTTTGTTTAAGTCAATAGTTTCACATGGTTTGTAATAACCATGATGCAGGGTGCATACACGGGAGTCTGTTCACAACAGCATGTGCCTAGTTACAAGAATAATTTTGACAAATTAAAGGCTAAAGGGATTGACTCTATAATTTGTGTAGCTGTTAACGATCCCTATGTTATGAATGCATGGGCAGAGAAACTTCAAGCCAAAGATGCTGTAAGTTATATCCTTATCTTTAGATGATTGATGTGTTGTGGATTGTTTGCTACTGTGTTTCTTTTTTTTTTTTTTTTTAAATTTTTATTTTTTAACTCTCTGATCTATATCATTTACTTTTTGAGTGTTAAATGGGTCTCACCTAGATGTCTCAATTGTATAGTGTCCTCTCTTTGGCTTTCGTCCTCGATAAGTTTAAGAGGTGGGTTGAGATGTGTTCTTTATAAACATTAGTTTATGTTGTTCATCATTATAAGGCTAGGGACTCATGGGCTACTGATTTTTAAGGATGTGTCTAGTTGTCTTCATTGTATCATCCTTGCTTAGAGCAATAATATTAGTCAAACCTTAGTTTACTACGTAGATGCTATCCATGTCTCTTTTTCTCTACCAATTTTTAGCATAACTGAAACAGAGGTCATTAGCTTGTTATCCTTCATACTTCAAACGCTGAGCATTCAGATAGAGTCATCTGAATATATTATTCTTCGGATGATCTATACTAGAGCTCTTTCTAGAAAAGATTCCTGTAAATTTTGGAGTCAGAGCTATGCTACATGGCTGAGGTGGCACATGTGTTACCATTTAGTTTTAGTTTGCTGCAATGATAATGGGGTATTTTCACTTGGCTTGGAGTAACATCATATATTTATTGTTTTCCCTTTGATAGATTGAATTTTATGGGGACTTTGATGGAAGCTTCCACAAGAGCTTGGATTTGGGAAAAGATCTGTCTGCTGCTTTGCTTGGTCCTCGCTCAGAAAGGTATTCCCAGCTCTATAGATTTCTTTTTAAAATTCTCTGCATCTTAAAAATGATGAATTTTCGAGAGAAATTAAACTTGGTGATTATGGGAATGCCCATCTCACTTTGGGATCAACTTTTTCCTTGTTTGCTTTTTGTAATATATTATCCCGCCAAAACAGAAATGACTGTTGTTTTTAATTTCACTCAGTCTCTAAGATTTCATTGTTTTTGTGTAGATGGTCGGCATATGTAGAAGATGGGAAGATTAAAAAAATCAATGTAGAGGCAGCCCCGTCTGAGATGAAGGTTTCTGGTGCAGATGTCATATTGGGACAGATCTAAAGCTGTTTCAGTACCACTTTGTGATTAACACAAGACACATGATTTCCCATAAAACATTTATCTTTGTCGCACTTGGTAGACAAATAGATCAGTAGTTAATAACCTGGTAGCATTGATGTATGCTTATTCCAGGGTCATCTGTGTCCACTTTTGCTGATCCTCCAGTATGGTAAAAAGATTATCACGACGTGAATAAGTTTGTGGTAAGAAGCTTGAATCTGACTGTGCCTTTGGTTGCGAGAGTTGCAATTGTTGTTAGTTTTTAATGCATCTATATGTGGTCCGCTCTGAACCATCACCTTGACAACTCCTGCATGACAAACTTGTATGATCTCCATTCATGCAACCAGTGCTTGCAGATATAATGCTATTCTTGGTTCCGTATGGCTAAACAGGATAAGTTACTTTCTTGGGTAAATTATGCCTCTGGGCCCTTATTATTCCAGTTTTATCTGTTTATGACTCAAAATATCGCTGAAATGTAGATTTAATGCCCTTAAATCTGATGCTTTTCACTAACTGTGCTACACCTGTAGCCGGAAATCATCCTTTATTAAATGAGTTGAATTCTGGAATGTGCAAATAGCCAAATACTAATTAAAAATGTAAAATATTAATCTGAGTTACAACATTCCCTTTTTATAAGAGAGAATCAGAGGTTAAACTATATGAAATCCATAGTAAAATGGCAGTTTTGCCGAGACAACCAAAAGGCAACTCAAAATGAAAATAGTAATGAAAAAGACAACCCACAGGTGAACTTGGCCACCCCATTAGTTGTAACTATGTTACATCGAAGTGATATATACAATCGATTCCCCTCCAAGTGATAATTTATAATAGTGATAATAAAGTCCTGCACTGTTAGTACCAAAGACTGATTTAATAATTCTTTATTTAATGTACATGATTTGTTAAATGAACACTAATAACCAAAAAAAAAAAAAAAACTAGATACATTACGGGTTTTTTTTTTTTTTTTATGTATTACAAGTACATAGCACATCGAGAGTAATCATAAGTCGGAATCTCTTGAATAAATATTAAAGAGCAGTTTGGAACTAAAACTCTCAGGAGTAGGAGGGGACAGGGGCTTCCATATAGTAAAATAAATGAGATTCGAACTCCCAAACTCAAAGATTTTGAGAGCCGGATCATGACTTACCATCCAATTAGAACACGATTTTATTTTAAATTTAAGATTCCTCATTACTAAAAACCAGGTGAGGTCTTTCAGTCTTTGATATTTCTTGCATGAACTGTCCGAAAAATGCCAACCATTCTCCATGCCATGGTGAGGTCTCTGATATTTATAGCACAACCCGTCCAAAAACGCCGACCACGTTCGCCTGAAAACTGATATTTTCTTGCTCGAACCGTCCACAGATGCCAACCATTCTTGGCACCCAAAAGCCGTTCAAGCCTTAGACGTAAATGAAAACATGAACTTTTTCTTGAGTTGGGAATCTACATGGATCACAACAAACACCTTCCATTGTGTCTTTACATGCACGAAACAGGCACACACCAGAAGGCCTTGATACGCTGGAGACATGCATAGGTTTCAGTAATTACACTGATTACCACGTCGATCATATGTGGTTCCATGGTTTGCATTTATAAATTCCAATCACGCTCTGTCTACTCTTCCAGGCAGCAACCCAATCCAAAGCCTTCGTCTTTGTAGTTTCAGCTTATCAAGAAAAAGGAGAGATGACGGCTAAGGAGGAGAACAGATGACGGCCAAGGAGGAGAAGTTTCCACCACAAGAACAAAACAAGCAGCCAGGAAAACAACATATTATGAACCCACTTCCTCTAACGATCAACCCTCGCTACAAGCCCGCAAACAGGCTCCAAGTATGTTATGTATGATAGGCCATAGGACTGACAAGTACTTGGATCCTCCTAGTAATGCACAGGTGGCCTCCACACCTCCGCCACTGTCACGACGCGTTGGACTTGGATGGACCTCGCGTGCGTATGCATGTGCAATTTAATTTTTTGCATGTACAAATTTCTATACGTGTATTGCACCGCTAGCTTTTGATATTGCAAGCAAGAAAAGCTGTGCTGTTTTGATCAGACGGTTGTTGTAAATTTTTAGATCATCAAAGAAGATGGCAACGGATGGAGAGAAGTTTCCACCGCAGTAGCAAGATACGCAGCCAGGGAAAGAGCATATCATGAACCCAGTTCCTCAAATGATCAACCCCAGACTACAAGCCCTGCCAATAGGCTTCGAGTAAGTTTTATTTAATTAATTTCAATAGCATAAACATATCTTTTATACATTTATGCATTTCTATATATTTGTTTACAACTAATCTACTATGTAGTAAGTTTTCTTGGTTTTTTTTTGTTTTTTTAACCGACGTGAACAGATCATTGTTAATGGTAAAATTTTTTATATTTGTAAGGATATCAAGAAAACTGTTATCACTCACTTCTTCCTTGTATATGTATACATTCATGCCAATCACACTAACATAATATAACAAGTGATTTATAACAGAATAAAACTGTGCACTTCAAAATTTATATGGAATTTTTTAACTTAAATATCTCTCAAGTAATTGTATATCATGGAAATTAATCGTTATGCAATGATGATAGTGTAAATTATACAATAATTATAAACTATTTGTAATATTATTTAAAATGTGAAATGTGTTACATCCATACTCTTGAAATATATATTCTCTTGATACTTATAATTCCAAGCTTAAGTTATTACCACATGATTTAAGTAAAAGATGTATTTAAATCTATTCAAAGTTTTTATAAAATTATAATGAAACTATCATCGTGTATTTGCAGAAATCTACGACTAAAATGCTTTTGACCTTTATAAAAGTTGTTGAAGATTATCATATTAATTTGACCTTTTGTATGAATTAATGGATTAAGGGAATAATGTTTTCTCACGTGCTGCTTGCTGTTAGCTTCAGATATCTAGACTATGGTATGCTTCGTCCTAAAATGTTTCATCCAGTACCTTCACTATATAAGTTTTTCTTTCTAACTTGCTGAATTGACTACCTTCACTATGTAAGTTTTTCTTTCTAACTTGTTGAAATCCTACTTCTAACATCAGTTTCATCTATAATATCTTCAATTTTTTCTATAGTTTCTTTACTACTAAGATTTGAAAATTTTAATATGGGTCCGTATAAACGTAGATTCTATTTGATTGGACAGCTAGGTATGATAGAGTACATTATCTGCCTCCTTACCACTACATTTTAATAGTCCCATTTGTGAACCCAGTTCAATTTGTTAATGAAAGAGCTCCACGAGCCGAGTCTAAGGGAGATTTTTGTGTTAAATACCTTCAAAAGTATAGAGCAAATTCCTATAGAACTGGGTTAGTCGGACAGACTCCTCACGCCCATCTTCATTGGGGTCGGAAAGAAGAACTAGCAATGCAGTGTCCATCCCCTTGGATTTTTTTTTAATTTTTTTATATGATGGTAAAAGGGGATTAAATTAAAAAAAAAAGACTATCAATGTGTTGTGTTTTAGAATAATGATAAGACTCAAATTGTTGATCTTTTAAAATCAAAATGTGTGCTCAATTATTCTTATTAAGAATGGTGTGTCGATTTATTATATTTTTTTTAGTGACGATATTTATAAATATCTAAAAAATTATAAGAACAATCGAATAGGGATTATTACGTTTAGCTGAAGACAATCAAATAAAAGAAATCGATGAAACATAACGAAGCATACCATAATCTAGACATCTGAAGCTAACGGTAATCAGTACGTGAAGAAAGCATTAAGAGCAAAAGTAAAAAGCAAATTCTTCTGCTACTGTTCTGAACATTATCAATAAAAGATAAATTGTCTGTAAAGAAAAGTGTATTTCTCTACCACCACCACTATGCCGAAGTATTGTTGATAAAAGACAAACCTTCAACAAAGGGAAGTAGATTATTCCAAACTTAATTGCAAAGTTCTGTCAAGTGATCAATGAGTTAATGTTACACCAAACTTAACAGTGCAACTGAGCTCATTGTGGGGAAAGGTGGCACCGGTCACCGGAGGCGATTCCGGAATATGAAAGGCGGTATGCTACTGTTTTGTGAGAGAGGGAGCAAGTGTGGCTTTTACATATGTGAAGGGACAAGAAGACAAAGACAAGGAAGAGACTCTTCAAAGGCTACAAGATGCAAAGACAAGTGATGCAAAAGACCCCGTAGCCATTGCTGCGGATGTGGGATTCGAAGAGAACTGCAAAGCGGTGATTGATATGGTCGTCAAAGAGTACGGACGCATTGATATTCTGGTGAAAAAGGCAGCTGAACAGCACCTGTCAAACTCCTTGGATGATATCACCGAGTGCCGACTTGAGAGGGTGTTTGGAACCAGCATTTTCTCTCAATTCTACTTCTCCATGTAACAATTATATGTAGTTCCATTGGTGTGGTAACTACTGTTCGAGGACCTATTGTCTATTAAAACAGGTATGCATTGAAGCACATGAGTGAAGGGAGCAGTATTATCAACTCAACTTCACTGGATGCCTACTCCGGGAATCCAACGACGCTAGATTACACTGCAACCAAGGGAGCAATTGTGGCATTCACAAGGGGTCTGGCTCTTCAGCTTGCAGACAAGGGAATTCGTGTCAACGCCGTGGCTCCAGGTCTTGTATGGATTCCACTGCAGGCGGCATCTATGCCTGCTGATGCTGTCAAGAAATTTGAATCAGAGGTACCCATGAAGAGGGCAGCTCAGCCCAGTGAGACTGCTCCGTCTTACGTCTTCCTTGTGGCTCAGGACTGTGCTTCTTACTTCACTGGCCAAGTTCTCCATCCCAATAATAAGTTTCCTTTCTGGAAACTACTTAATTTGACAGTGTCCCTGTCTAGTTAAGGCTGCATGCTTACAAAACTTGGGTCTTGCAGGTGGGATGATTGTTAATGCATGATCCTAAGTACGAGTAATGTGTGTTTAGCGGGTGAATATACGGATACACAGAGAGTTGTGTTGAATAAATCAGGACCGTTGATGTTGATGTTGGTTCTCGTTAACGCATATACTATCCCGGTATGTGTACCAGTGTGTACTGTGTAAGCACATATAAAGATACGGCCGTGCGCACATATAAAGATAGAGTATTGAGTGGATTGAATATTTAATCAGGAGACTTGATGTTAGTCCTCGTGTTTCTCCATCTACAAAGTTTCGTGTATGCATCTACTCTTCGGTACACTTTATAAATGTACTTTCGATAACTTCGGTACCCTTTATAAATGTACTTTTGATCTGGAATAAGTGTCTGGATTGTGGTGGTTAAATTTTCTGAGTACTTCAATTACAAAGTCTAACAAATGTGATTCGTGCACACAAAAAACTGTATTGATAAGAAAGTGTATTTCAAGTTATTGAGAAAATTCAGCACATCAAAGTAGCAAATGATAATAAAAAATAAAAATTAGCAACAAACTAATATGCAACATCAGCACCAATCAAACCACCGATAAATATCCAGTCCATAACACGAGCCAAATGGACGAAAGCATAAATCATAATTACTTTAGAATTCTGATTTCTACCTTTTTATCTCCACACTGTCTGGTTAATTAACAACCTCTAAAACAAGTCCTGAAATGGTTTTTCCACCAGCCAGCCAAGGTTTTCTACTTTGCGTATCAAGCAAGCAATGCAGGACGCGAACCAATGTGCATATGTTGGTTTCTTCACTCAACGTCACTTGCATCGTTTATCACACAAGCTAAGCGGCCAGCTACAGACTCTGCAGCATCAATGTTCTCTCTGCCCAAATCAAAAATAATAAATGCATTTAATAACAGCACTGGCTTGTATTTTAAATGCTGTGTCAAATAATGGAACTAATATAGTTTTGTACAATTAAGTAGAAGTGTTACATTTTGTGGGAAGTTTTATACCTGAGCATGCAACACTTCCAATCGACCTGGATTGGTATCGGAGACATATGGGGGGGTTGAATCTGAACTTATATCCGGTGCAACTTCTTCTATTCTACTATCAATTATGGGCTCTCGCACTCCCTTTCCTTTGTATACAACACTCGATGTCCCCTCTGGACTACCAGAACTGGTAACAGAGGCTCCAGCTCGTTTTGAGGCAAGATCTAGGCGCTCAATCATTTTTGCAACACCAGCAATTCCTGCACTCATCTCACGCTGAACTTCTCTGCTCAGCTCCTTAACAGAAGTATTACGAGCAAGCAACTTCTCCTTTAAGCCGCGGGTACCTTTTGAGATTGATTCCTTGTATCTGTTGCAAAACAACCATACAAAAATTAACAGGTAAATACTAATAATAAACCAGATTGAACGAAGTTGAAAAACACCTACCTGGCTGAAGCAGCAGACCACTTAGACTTGATAGACTCTGAGAATGACTGAAAGTCAGATGCATTTGGTCTCCTAGGACTATTAGGTGACGACTGTCCAAAGAGAACTCTGAAAAAGGATGCAATGAATAATTTGAAATTGAAACATATTTATTGGAAAGACATCTTTGAATAGTATAGCAAATGATACAGAAACATGCACAAAAGAAGAATAACTGATTGTAGCAAATTAGTTTCGTCACATTAACATCATAATCCATCCATACAAACAAAAATTAAAAGGTCAGATGATATATGTCAACAAAATGTGAATGATTTTTACACTATTGATAATTTGATATTGTAACCACAATATTGAAAATTTCTACAGTGAATAATTAAACGGGACCAAATGCTAATTGATAAAAACATATTCGAATTTCCAGTTCTGAAAATACCTGGGTTTAAAAGGATCATCTCTGTTAACAGCAATACCAGGGATGGATGAAGAAGATTGAACATGCGAAGCTGGCGAATCACCCTCAGGTGACCCATGACTAAAATCCGAAGGACTTGTGTTCGTTGCCAGCATTTCAGGATCATTTGCAGGAGAAGAGAACACTTGAACTTGAGAAGGATCAAGTCCAGAAGCTCTCTGTCTCTCTCTTCTGCGGAAATATCGAGCACTAGTCATGTGCCGCAGGATATGCTCTTCACGTTCCAAGCTATCCCAGTAAGTAAGAGCCTACAAAAATCCACATCAAAACTCAAAATCAAAACATCCATTCTCACCAACCCAATTATTCAAAAAACAAAAGAAAAACCAAAAAAAATGAAATCAAAAACAAACTTAGACAGCATAATTTCAAAGCAAACCGATATTCACCCGCTCATAATCAAAATCCTCAGGAAGATAAAGATGAGCTATAGCTGGGGCCGGAACTGTGTTTGTCGACTTGGAACGCCTTTCACCCCCCACAGCAGCTAGAAGCTCTTGGCTACATAACAGCAATAAAATAATAGAATTCAAAATCATCTAGAACCAACAAACGGATCAAAGACATACATAATTTACTTGTCAACTTCCTATCATCAACAAAAAATTGCACAACAAAAGCATCACCATCTGCACAAATACATAGCACTACTATAATTTATAAACAATGTTATATTACACAACTTATATACCTAGCAGGATCTTTGAGGACAAATTGCTGCCAGCATATCGGACACTCTTTGCTTCTTTGAGCCCTAAATGAAACAAAAAACACAAATTAGATGCTTCACATCCGTCAAATCATATGATACCATCACAGAAGGTTTTAAGCAAAAAATCAAAACATTACCATTCAAGAATACATTGAAGATGATACTCATGTTTGCAACCGGTAACCTGAAAACAAGAAACAATATTCAAAAGGCTATACATTGATATGAAGTAGCATATCTATTCATTTTATATAACAAAACAACCAAACAACAAGAATAAACTCATGATCAGTCAATAAACAACACAAAACGGAAACACGTTTTTTTTTAGATAATTATATATAAATCAGACTCAGTGATCAATCATTAGAAGCATCGACTAATCAAAATCGACCAATTGCACTCAAAATCGTAGCTTGATCGCAAGTAAAAAAAATCTCTGTAAAAGCTAAACAGTCAACAGATTACACTAGAAAAATGCCGATCAAACAGTGCCGTAGAGTTTCAAATTCAAGACGCTACAACAACGAATTACACTTTTAATAATAATAATAATAATAAAACACGTATCATAAAACGGTTGAGAGAGTATAGAGAGTGTACAGTGGCGGGGTTTTGAGTCGAGAAAGGCTCGAGGCAAATACTGCAGGCGTCATCGACGGGGTCATCATCGGCTCCTGGAGAAAACGACAAAGACGACGACGGAGTGACGACGAGTTGTTCATTGTCAATCAAGAGAGAAGAGGAAGAGGAGGCAGTGAGATTCGCCATTGAAAGTGAAAAAGAGGACGACAGAAAGCGCGTGCGTGACTTTGCAGACGAGGATCGGAAACAATGAACAAGTAAACAGATGAAGCCAAGGAAGCCTAGAAATGTGTAGAGAGAGAGAGAGAGTGAGAGTGAGTTAATGGTCAATGAAAAAAGAAATTCTAAGAGAGAGAAGGGAAATAAAGCGGAAAACGCAGCGCAATATCTCCGATTCAGACGGTTTAGCTTTGATGGAATCAATCCATTTCTTTTCTTTTGCACCTATCTTTTCCTTTGATTCCCTTTATTGTTTCCTATTTGTTTTTCTCCCCCATTTAATTTGAGTTTCTATTTATTTATCTATTTTTTCACTTTATCTACTAAAATTTACGGATCATGTAATTGATAGCATGACCCGTAAAAGGAACTAGAATTTGCTTTAAAAGATTAAAAGGAAATAGAATCTCAAGTTTATGAAGAATCCATGTTAATGAGTTATCTATATAAAGCATCTATTCTTTGGAAAGTATTGGAGATATTAGGATTGGGGATTATTGGAAATTATTGTGTTCACACCTTTTTTTAATAATTTTAATTCTAAAAATCTTATTTTTGTTAAATTATATTTGTTTGTCATTTATCATATTATTATTTTGAGATGTCAACAAAATTATCAAATATTCATTCTTAAAAAAGGCAATTACAGGTATAAATTATGAACTAGAAGTTTTTAATAATTCAAGATATTATTTAAATAATCTATGAAATTCAATGGTAAACTTGTTTTTATTACCGACTAATTATAAAAAAAAATAAATTTGGATGAATTTTATTAACCTTAAAATTTAAGAAGTAGCTTACGATTAGACATAACATAATAATCAATTATTTCCCTTAAATTGCAAGTGAAAATGAAAAACAAATTCTTTCTCTTTCAACCATTAATCATGATTTTACTTGAATCAAAATCACAATCATTTTTATTTGTTAGCAAATCACCCCCATCTCATCTCATCTCACCGACCAAACTTTCCATTTCCCTTATTAGAAGTTAGAGAAAACGTCTACCCTGAAAAATAAAAGCGAGTGTGACTTCTAGCCTGACAAAGAAGGAAAGCTAGTGTGAACTTGACTCAAACATATGTCAGAAAAAAGGCACAGTCCAATAATTTGTGTTACTTCCACAAATAAAATGAGATATAAGGGCCTAATTAAAAAGTCCCATTATTTTTTATTTTTTATTTTTAACTCGACCGTCCAAATCTAACCACGCAATACAAGTCGCCAACAAAGTTGACACCTAGTTTATATAAAAAATATATATATCAAATTGTTTGCAAAAATAATTAATAAATAAAAATAAAAACAAAAAAGATGATCACGGCAGCCGGACGATCCTGATTCTTGAACTTACGTGTTCCCGTGTTGAGATTCTATACTTCGATTATCGTCGTACGATATAAAACGGGCCCTAGTGGGCCCACTCCATACGAACATATGTTTATAGACAACAATTTCCGTCTATGATCTCCAAAAATACAAGCTCGCCTGCTATCATCTCACCCTCTGCTTATTAGCTTTTGCTAGTGAGAGAGATAAAAATGGCTTCCATTTCGGCGACTCTTTTGTTTCCACTTTCACGAGCTGTTGAATATCAACTACATCAAAATCGTAACTGCAAATCGTCTAGAATTAGCTTGACAGGTTCTCGTGGACCTTCACGAGCCGTTTTGAGCTCTTCTTCCACTGTCACTACTACACAAGAAGCTGCAAACAAAAACAGCTCTCCCACTCTCCGTGAAATCTGCCAGGACCACGTGCCGGAGCACGTGCTCCGCAGGCAAGTGTCTCGAAAAACGACCTCGTTTTACCTGTTGTAGAGAAATGATATATTAAAAATGTGTTGCAGGACAGAAGAGATTGGATTCGTTTCGCCGACTGATATACAGCGAGAAGGCCTATCTGTTCTCTTCTCCGGCCGCGATTGTGTACTTCATGCTCAGGTTGTTTTTAGAATCTCGAACTGATTTTAGTCTCAAAGTTTTGATTTTTGTAAGAAGTGGTTTAATGTTGATAATGAATTGAATGGCTGCAAGAAGAGTCTCCTGCTTCTTGAGTGTAACCATTAGAGTGAGAAATTGAGGAAATAAAGCTTCTCCATTGGTGATATTTAGTGATAAAGGCCTTTCTTTTGGTTCTCTAGACAGGTTCCGGGAAGACGCTGACGTACCTGCTATTGATATTTTCGGTTATAAACATTCAAAGGTCTGCTGTGCAAGCACTGATTGTGGTGCCGACGCGTGAACTTGGGATGCAAGTAAGAATGATACTGCAGATCTTAGGTTTTTGACTTAGAATTTGGTGGTTGTTGTATTGGAAGATATGGACTGGGGAAGAGTGAAAAGGGTGTGAGGGAAATAATAGAAAGTTAAGTGACAACTTTGTGTTGTGATTTATGGTTACATTGTTATTTCTTTTTTGACAAGGTTACAAAAGTTGCTAGGATGTTAGCTGCGAAGCCTACGGAAACTGATTCAGATAAGAAGTCGTGTACTGTCATGGCCCTTTTAGATGGGGGAATGTTGAGAAGGCATAGAAGTTGGCTAAAGGTAGTGCTCCCTCTTGTTTTGTTGTCCTGTTGATGGTTAGGGTTACTCTGTTGTGATGCAGTATCCATTTATGAATGGATATTGTTATGTTAAGAGTTGTTGGGAAACTAGTTGATGGATAATGGAACCAGTTAATCTGCGTGTTTCTTTGCATCTGACTTTTGCAATTCATTTTGCTCTTACTGTCTTCTTGATCACATATGTTTTTTTCAATGGTGCTGAAAGGGGTAATTTGTAAAAGAATTTTTAAGGTGTGATTGTCTTTGGTACATTATATTTGGCAGTCAATATTGAAAGTTAGAAATTTTTGATAGGCCTCTTCATAACTCAAGTGCTGTTTAGTAAGACTTGATTGGAGAACCAAAGCCCTTAGATGGACTTTGCCTTTCTATGTAGTTTTTCTTTTTCGAATTTGAGGATAATATTTTCTTCTGCCCTTGATATCAGTTTTCTTCTAACCTTTTAAAATCCTCTTGACCTGGTTGAGTCTCAAATTGAAAGTATTCTGTCATGGCTGTGATAGAGAAATTTTTGGTTTTGTTAAATATTGAAATCCAGTTGCAGTCATGATGCTGAAGTACCTTTTTAACATTGCTAGTGATTGATAAATGATGAGGATTTTCTTAGTTTTCCACGTTTGCTTTTATCTTTTTACGTTGGCATTGTGAAATATTGAAAGATAATGTGTTCTCTATATTTGATGGGGCATTTTATTCAGTACTTAAAAATTTTCAGGCGGAACCCCCAACAGTAGTGGTGGCAACTATAGGAAGTTTGTGCCAATTGATTGAGAAGCATATTTTCAAGCTTGATTCCATGCGGGTGCTGGTTATTGATGAGGTATGGGCAATTATAGTGGCTGGTTAAAATTTTGACTCTTTATAGCAGGCAGGAATTTGTTAGAGATGAATAATGCTTATTTTTGTCTTCACCAACAAATTCAGAAGATCTCTATTTGATCTTTATGAGGATTTACATGTGCCTTTAAGTGGTAATGAAATCTGTTTCTCTCTAGCCGGGACAGAGATTACATAATGTATTGCTATGATCTCTGTTCTATTGAGTTCTAAACCATATGGACAATCGTATGCTTTAAATAGATTTTTTTTGGTTATCATGCCAATTGTACGCACCACAAAATGGTTCTCAGCCATTTTTCAACCTAAAGCCTCTTTTTGAAATATTGTTCTGAAAGGCTTGACTCTTAAATCGGTTATTTGGTTAGGTTGATTTCTTGTTCAACTCTTCAAAACAAGTCAGTTATCTTAAAAAGTTGTTGGCTTCGTACTCATCATGCAATGACCGTCAGACTGTTTTTGCCAGTGCATCAATCCCCCAGCACCGACGATTCTTGCATGACTGCATACAACAGAAGTGGACCAAGGTTTGCAAATACTTCTTGCTTTCATGCTATTTTCATTGGAATTCAATACAAGGTTTTCACCAATTGTGTGGGTTGTATTCTGTTTTGCTTTTGCATGCAGAATGATGTAGTTCACGTTCATGTCAATTCAATACAACCCTTGCCCTTATGCTTGCATCATAGATTTATGGTAAGAAAAATTTTTTATTGCGAGATTTACTAAGTCATGCATTCTCCTTCACTTTCGGTTAACTCATGTCCAGAGTTTTTGAACTCTCCTAGATATTAATTCCTTGATCTCACAATTTTATAGGTCTGTGCCTTTATCCTTATTATCAGTCTGACTTAGATGGTGGTGCTGGTGTTGTCTTTAATGTACAGATATGCAGTAAAGGAATGAAGCATCAGACATTGCTATCCTTATTACAATCAGATGCACCTGAGTCTGGCATTATTTTTGTTGGTGAGCAGGTTTGAACATCATGCCTTTCAACTATAGTGTACTATAATAATTTATCAATTTTCGCTCAGGATAATATACCATGAAGAATAATTTTTAAATAGGATCATCACAGTTAGTGATGTTACTGATTTCCAGTACAAGTTTCAAGTCCAACATGCTGAGTAAGTATACGGGTGTGTTGTGACATTTAAGTAATATTAGATTTTACAGACTGTGAAAGTATAGAAATTATGAAATGTCATATGATAAATCAATTTCATAAAGCTTAAAGCTCTCACTGCACTAGTCATTTGAGAAAAAATGTTTTTATCTTTTCCAAACTTAAATGGATGGGCTTCTTCAATCAATATTTATGCAGTCTGAGAAGTCCAAGAAAGCTGGAAATGCTCCTTCAACAACTCTTTTAATTGATTTTTTGAAGACATCATATGAGGGTTCTTCAGAAATCCTTCTTCTGGAGGAAGACATGAACTTCAATTCACGAGCAGCTTCACTATTGGTAAGTTCTGCTTTCGTCTTTTTTGCTGGGTTATTAGTGCTTCAGTACCTTGACAATGTTGGAGCATTTGTTCCCTTTGCTAAAAGAAAGCATGGGGTTTCAACATGCAATTGTTGTCCATAGCCTAATTATGAGTTAGTCAAAGAAAGTAAAAATTGATTTTGTTGGTGAATCCATTATCATTCATTCAAATGTTACAATATGTTTGTGAGTGATGCAATTCATTTCTGAGAATTCTCTACCTTCAAGAGTGGATATCCTTCATGCTATAAGTTATTGACGCTTGATCCCCAACATTTTTTTTTTTTTATTATTTAAAAAAAAAAAAGAAGGAAGACCAATCAAACTCTGGTTATGTTCCAATAAATATTTACAGATTTTGATGTGTTCATTTTTAAATATCAGGAAGTTAGACAAGGAGGAGGCTATCTTCTTGTATCTACAGATATAGCTGCCAGAGGGATTGACCTGCCAGAAACAACTCATATATACAATTTTGATCTGCCAAGAACTGCTGTAGATTATCTTCATCGAGCTGGAAGAACAGGTAGGAAACCATTTTCAGACAAAAAATGCACTGTTACCAATATTATAACATCAGAAGAGCAATTTGTTTTGCAAAGATATGAAAATGAGTTGAAGTTTAACTGTGAAGAACTTACTTTCCAGGTCCAATGTTAAATCTGTAGTTTATTCATATTCTTCATCAGCTTCTTTGCTTTGCTTTCATTCAAGTGGTTGCTCTCATCTCTATGATGAGATAGGATTTTCAGAAACTTAATAATTATCCTACAGAACAATAGATGGCTAAATAGAAACAAGTTCTGAAAGAGAATCCCTAAAATTGATTTCACGAGAGCTCCACGAGATGGAATTGTCTGGTTCATCTGATTTCTAGATTGCTGACTTTGCTTTCTAATCTTAAACAAGTTCGTTGAGCATACATGTTATGTTTGCTTTTTTCAATGAAAAAATTCCTACAATGTGTCATGGTTTTTCTTGCAGTCTTGGATAACTGGATGTAAATTTGATCTGTGCAAAAATAATATCTTGGACTTAAGTATGTCCTGAAGTCGAAAAACTACTGTGAATGCCATTCCAACAAAAACTATTATGCTCCACTAGGTTCACATTGTACATTAAATCATTGTTAATTTGATCTGTTAAGGCGTATTTTTATGGTAAAAATGGTTGCATGCTTGTACACTGTTTCCCTGTCTATCAGAGTGGCACATTATATATGGGCTGTTTGATTTTTTATCTAAAATGCAATTTTTTGTTTTTGAAAATAAGAAATGCAAAATTTGGAAAGAATTATTTGGTTACAATCTTAATAATTAGTCTGAAATCTAAAAACAAGGAAATTTTGTTTTGTGATTTTTTTTTTTTGGGGGTGGGGGTTGAGTAGAAGGGGGGAGAGGTTGTGTGTGGGAGGGATTGTATTTGAATCATTTCCCAATTACCAAAATTATAACCTAGTTTTTTTAAATTAGAAGTCAATACACCCACTTAGATAGCAGAACAGATGCACTCATAATACTCAAAACATTTGACAACATATCATCTGCCTGATAACATATGCATTTATCCAAATACTGCAATTAGATTCAGTTCCTAGCCACAAGTTCCCAAAGAGTGACATATTGCTGTTTTCATTTTCCTTTTCTGGTGTGCATTTCCAGTTTCAGTGATCCTCTTTGAGAAATAGATTTTCTCTTGCACTTTATTGAAATAAGGACTGCACCTTCACATGATAAATAGATTTTTCTCAGGCATATCACATTTATACTAGTCATCCGTGAACATAATGGTTCATATCTCATTAAATTTTTAAATTTCCATAGTAATCAACCAAAAGACAAAAGGATGGACAATATTATATTAAAAATCCATCTTCAATTACTGCATTTTTTGATATGATGGTGATCCCAGAGCGGATATAGAATCCTTCTGAAGATCTGTCAGACTCTTGGATGCCCTGCAAGTAATTGGAAGAGTAATTAACTCTTAAGTCATGGTGGATTATAGGAGTTCCAAATTAGCACCCTTTTTTATAATTAGTTTTGCTAATAAGGAACCCAAATCCTCTGTTTGATACGACAAGGGCAAATTTTAGATATCTGCCATCACCCACAAGTCACACATATTAGTTCAGTCGGGACAATTCTGTGTTTTGTGATTGCCCAGGGATCTGGCTTCCAAAGTTAGAATTAACACACTGTCTATGTCATCTACTATAATTAGGAAGAATCATACCTCTGAATTTGCAATAACAACATTCTTCCCTATTTTGGCATTTTTTTCAATGATGCAGTCCCTGTACCGCATAATTATAAGAGCCATTAGAAACAGGAGATCATAGAAGAAATGTATTTCGTGTAGAAAACTAGGGCAGGGAAGTTTAAGCTTTTCATACTTTATTTTCGTATTTTCACCAATTCCAATTGGAACTCTTCCCTCAGCCAGCTGTGATACCACTTCAGCATCTGTTTCATAGTAATCAGCACCAAGCATCACTGTATCCTGCATATTTCAACATAAAAATTGCAGTTAGAAATACCAAGTAATGTTAAGTGTCAAATCATAGATTCATTTTTATGTATCCTATTACAATTTAAGTTTATTGTAAGCAAATGATTGAAATTCTGGATAGTTTGGATGTGATACTGGAACACTATATGATTTAACAACCCAGCAAATTCTACAAAGAAGGTGGTTGCTTGGATGATTTAAATTTACATTTGGTGTAATTATGTATCAGTAATTCTCGAACAAGAAGAATTTAGGAACTAACCTTTAAGTGAACATTAGAATTTATTCGGGATCTGATACCAACAACGCTGTGTTCTATTAAGCAGTTATTTAAAAAACTTCCATGCGATATGATTGAATCAACAATCTGCATAAAAATCACAACAAATATTGAGAATTCAAAAATTACAAGCAGGAATAAGAATTCCTCCAATTGTTTAATCTGTTTGTTGTAATAAGTCCCTTTCCTATTCATTTCATATGCATTTTATCTTGCATAGTTGCATGCTTGTTTATTTATATGCCTGCCTAGTAACTACCGAGTACTGGCAAGTACTTTTGGCAATGTTTTGTTTGATTCTGTGTGTATGCATCTTCTCTAGTTCACATTCACATATACTGGTTAGGTTAACATTCTGGATTATGCTTGAAGCATAATTTATCAACTGAAGGACTTCAAAATATGAGTTGAAAATTGTTTTACTAACCTTACTTTGTCGATCTTTGATGGTGGTAAGTTTCTTCTAGATGTATACATTGGCTTTGCTGCATCATAGAAACTAAACCTTGGTGGCTGAAAGTCACAAAGATATGTGAGATCACCTGTGCCAATAAAAGCTTGCATGTCTCTAAACATGGAATGTCAATCGCGTTTACTAATATCAATCCAAAATCAGTAAAAAGGGCACTATTACTTCTTTAGAGAACTTGTTGTCATTTGTCAGATAGGATCATTATAATACAATCAACCCATCAATTTGAGGAATCAATCAGTTAATGAAAATGATTTTCTTAACATCTCATTCAAAGAGCAGGCCAAAGAATATTGAACACATAGCTTAGGCCTACAGAGTTCTTTCATGAATGCTGTAGCTCATCTTATGTCATGAGAGATCTATGGACCATTTATGTCTCAGATTATTAGCTTTAGGGTTAGTGTCCCTAATTCTATATGCTGCCTAGCATTAAAAGCTTATGAGAATTGATTTTTATGATTTGTAACTTACATGCGCAGTGAGGGCAAGATTTGCTTCGAAGAAGGATCTGATGGTCCCTATGTCTTCCCAATAATCATTGAATAAGTATGCCTGCTCAAAATGTTTTAACACAAACATTATGAAATACTGAATAAACTCTTCTATTGGGACATTTATTGCGGTTAACTAGTTTTTGACCCAATTACGCTCAAAGATCTGTTGAAATACCCACTTTTATGAAGAATTCTCTGGCTGATGCAGGGATTATTTCTGATCCAAAGTCATTTGCGTTTGGAAAACGCCACCTGACATAAGAATTTTGTAATGCTTGAGTAAATGTTGCAGATTTTAAATTGCATCTCTTTCTGCTTGTGTGTGCCTGTGCATTTGTGATTGAATCAACTCAAGGACCTGCTCTTTCACTTTTAGGTTGAAAGAAAATCAATTCCTTATGTACTTTATATGTAAATCTAAAGTCTTCAGGTACCTCAAAAGATTTAGAAGTATCTCCTTTTAGAAGACGTAGACACCCATTGAAGCAATATATGGTTTCTTTTCAGCCTCTGTTTTTGAAAGTCCCAAAACCGTTGTGTCTACTGCCTATAGTAATGAACAAATTTTGCATGATCAATCAGAATCAGACACGTGATTCTAAATTGAAATGAATCAAAGACATGAATGTCACCATGGCTTTTAGATCATCTCCTTTGGGCTTCTCACTGAAGGAAAGGACCCTTCCTCTGTTGTCAATTTTCATCAGACCGAAGTCTGAGGCACGTCTATGATGTAAACAGAGAAGTCTCAGAAACAATTGCAGAAACTAATAGAAGACCATGAAATTTCTGTGTGCAACGTCTAGATTGCTCTATATGCTTCACAGTTGACTCCAGTAGCTAAAAACTAGTGGCTCACCTATCACCCATTGGCAGAGAAGAGATGGTGATGTCTGCACCACTCTGCCTATGATTCTGAAAATCAAAACATAAATCTTTGTCTCAAGTCAAGGCACAGGATCACATGTTAAACTAGTGTTTATGAAAAATTTAACAAAGTCCTTCAAATGACCCTAGTAAACTGGATGAGAATATGTACCTGAACAAAGTCCATGTAGTCCATTCTATATAAGTGATCACCGGATAGAATCAGCACGTCTTCAATATCCTTACTTCTTGCATCCTATGGAATGAGAAGCATACTGTGAGAAATAGTGCATATCTTCCTTCAAGGATTGACTCTTGAATTTTATTGTTAGCTTTTTGAGTTATGGAAGACATTGATGAGCAACGACTGGAGAAGAAAGAAATTATTTGGATACCTCAAACAGCCAGTGAAATTGTCGAACCGCATCTGCAGTACCCTGGAACCAATTTTTACCTGCTTCCCCAGGAGTCTGGGTGGCAGCTAGAACCTGATATATATACACATACACACAACAGCCCTTGTTAGTAATTTCAATTCACTTACACATCAGTAGAGCTTGTTTATCTTGGTATAATGCGTATCAAGTCTATTTTTTGCACCATTTTGTCATACAACATGTATATACCTCAACGTAGCCGTCTCCAAAGCTGCCACTGCCGAAGTTATAAGCACGTGAGAGATGCCTGTTGAGAGATGCAGAGTTGAATTGGGTGAGAATGTAGACCTTGTTGATACCGCTGTTGATGCAGTTACTCATTGGCACATCAATAAGCCTGTAAGCGCCCCCAATAGGAACCTATTATACACATACACAATTACTCAACAATGTGGCCATGCATGAACTCTTCATTATAAGTCCATTCATAGAGGCCTATTTCACGTACAAAGGACATATATTAATTACAACTATCTAGTCTAAGTGCACTCACAGCAGGCTTAGCAGGTCGCTTTGTGAGAGGAAACAGACGAGTACCAGCTCCTCCTCCTAGAATCACAGCCACAGGCCCACAACTGTGCGCGCATCTCTCTTTTCCATCTCCAAGTCTCTCAACTACATGCACCACCCGCCAAAATGACAAAAAAAAACATCCAAATTATATTATCATAATCTGTATCATATCATAATCAACCATATATACCTAAACGTTACTCCATTCATTCAAAATTATACATATATAAATTAAAATAAGCTAGTTACACCGTTTATTCAAAATTATACATATATAAATTAAAATAAACTAGTGACATGTTGTTTGATTAGAAAAATCGACCAAACTCACCTTGGACTCCCCGGCGATGTTTGTAGTGAGAGACATGCAAACCTGTCGCTTAACAGCCTTGGAACTACTAGTGTTGTCTCCATTTCGAAGTTGTGTCATGTTCAGTTTTTGCCCCATTAACTCTCCATTGCAAAACTTGAGAAGCCTCTAGTTCCTGCTTCGAGCCAATCCTATCGCGCCACGAAGGTGGCCAGTAGCTGAGAGAGAGAATCGACCATCGGCTGATAATAGGCTTGGCAAAATGGACAGGGTCCTCAGACCTGATCCGTACCCGTAAGGATGCGGTTCAGGTATAGACCCTAACCGTTTTTTAAAAGATTCTTAAAAGAACCGGATTTGAAAAAACCCTTATATTTATGGGTAGGATATGGGTCTATTTGCGGGTCTCTATTTGAAAACGTCTACCCTGAAAAGTAAAAGCGAGTGTGACTTCTAGCCTGACAAAGAAGGAAAGCTAGTGTGAACTTGACTCAAACATATGTCAGAAAAAAGGCACAGTCCAATAATTTGTGTTACTTCCACAAATAAAATGAGATATAAGGGCCTAATTAAAAAGTCCCATTTTTTTTTATTTTTTACTCGACCGCCCAAATCTAACCACACAATACAAGTCGCCAACAAAGTTGGCACCTAGTTTATATAAAAATAAAAATTAATAAATAAAAATAAAACAAAAAAGATGATCACGGCAGCCGGACGATCCTGGTTCTTTAACTTACGTGTTCCCGTGCTGAGATTCCATACTTCCATTATTGTCGTACGATATAAAACGGGCCCTACTGGGCCCACTCATACGAACATACGTCTATAGACAACAATTTCCGTCTATAATCTCCTAAAATACAAGCTCGCCTGTTATCAACTCTCTCGACTCTCTCTCTCTCCAGATCCATCGCCGCCGTTCCTCTGCTCGACTGCGCCTCTCTCTGTCCATCGCTGCCGTGTCATCGCCGACCACCAGAACATTTCCGTCTCTCTCTCTCCATCGCGAATCTACAAAACCAAGGTCTGTTTTGTTTTAAATTTTTCTGGGTCTTTCGCATCTGGGTTTTGCTTCGATTCATCTATACCTGTCCTTCATAGCTTGTTATTTCGCATCTAGGTTGTGTGTCTTTCACATCTTCTATATATATTATCTGGGTTATTTTTGTGTTACAAAACCTAGGCTTGCTTCTCGCTTCCAGAATCCAGATCGCGGTCGGTCGAGCGTTTCCTCACTGATTTGTTGGTTAAAGTTGCTTTGCGAAATTGAAGAAAATGTTTTAAATTTATAAATCAAGCAGCTAAATGTACAAATCAATTAACATATTTCATTTGTTGTGGTCAGTTATCAGAAAGCGCGCAAAAAAGATAGCAGAATCGCCTAAAGTATGGCTATCTAGGAATTCATTCTCATCATGGTAATCTGAATCCATTCCGATCTGTTTTCTTGTTCATTTTTGTTTTATTTAGCTCTGTTTCCTTAGATCCGCCTGTTTCATTTAACACAATGAGATCGAGATGAAACCAGCTCCTATGTTGTTTTATCTTTATTGGATTTTCGTATTATCAATTCTAATTTAGATCCAATTTTATCTTTCTAATAAATTTTGCTGATAGGCTTAAAATTTTATGAAAAATCAAATCTTTTGGATGAATAATTGCTGAGACTGAAGATCTCCAAGGATGAGTATGCAGTCTTGCTTGTTGCTTACAATAATGCGCAAGTTTCAGCTTAATTCTGTACTGAATGTACAATTTTGTAAAAATTAGACTAGGTATTGCATGTTGGGCAATATCACCTAAAGAGATGAGAAGTGTGTTGGTTATTTGCTGTGTTTTTAGGAAGATGCCCCTATTTATCTTGTTTGCTAACAACGTGACATTATGTGACTTTAGTAATTAGGTATTCATTCTTATGCTCAAATTATCTATGGATGTTAATTTTATGATGAGGTTAATGGGTAAATTCTTTGGAAGGAGGACGGATCTTTAAACTGCATAGGATTCAGTAGTGTTATAGAATTGAAACAGAAATAATACAGCCTGCATTATTGAGATGATTAGTTGTGCCTAGTCAAGTATGATTAGGAATACTAGTCAGTTGCCCCCTATTCCTGCAGAATACGTACTGCATGGGGAGATTTTAGACTAGAAGAATGGTCAAAGGAAAAATTAAATTTAGGTACAGGATGTTGTGGTTCTTGGAGTCTTCATTGTAATTGTACTTGCTGCATAAGCAATTTATGTGAAAAAGATTAATTAATGCTAATTCATTTATTTATTCGTTGATTTACTATGATTTCCTTTTTGCTTGCTGCCTTATATTCTATGATCCTGCATGTCTTTCAGATTCACTTTGTGCTTCTTATTAGTCGACAAGGAAAAGTCAGGTTGACAAAATGGTATTCTCCTTATTCACAGAAGGAAAGAACTAAGGTATGGCTTACAAATCCTATTCCTTTCAGCTCATAGCTTTGTTGATTTTAAATTAGAGTATTATGTATAACTGTCCAAGGATCACACCTTTATTGTGTCATCGATCTTTGTGTGTCAGTTTCTCGACCTCTTATATAGTCAATGCTGATGCAATTTTGAAACTGCTCCATTTTCTGAGTAGGTTATCCGTGAGCTCAGTGGAGTGATTCTTACACGAGGACCCAAGCTCTGTAATTTTGTAGAATGGAGAGGATACAAGGTTGTTTATAAAAGGTAATGACAAATATACTAGTGTTTACAGTCGTGCCAGGTAAACATCATGACACAGATGATTAACTAAGTTGATCTGATTTATGCAGATATGCTAGTCTATACTTCTGCATGTGCATTGATCAGGATGACAATGAATTAGAGATCCTTGAAATAATTCATCATTATGTTGAAGTTCTTGACAGATACTTTGGCAGTGTGAGTGAGCCCATTGCTTATTATAAGACCACTCTCACTGGCGTTAATCTGTATGTATTCATTATGTGGGATAAGAATCACTTATTGTAGTAACATATTCTTGATTCCAGGTCTGTGAATTGGACTTGATCTTCAACTTTCACAAGGTATGTGCGATGAGCTTGCTTTACATTTAGTATTTATTATTAAGTATTGCTTAGATGTGAAAAACTGTTTCTTTGCTTAGTTGTTGAATGCTGATTATGCTGTTTACACTGCAGGCATACTATATATTGGATGAGCTCTTGATTGCTGGGGAACTTCAAGAGTCGAGCAAGAAAACAGTTGCACGGCTGATAGCTGCTCAGGTAAAGTTGTTTTCTTGATCTCAATGCGGTTGGATGTGTTTTCCAAAATTTGACAGTATCAAGTTTTGAATTGTAGGATTCATTGGTGGAGACTGCAAAAGAATGAGGCTAGTTCAATAAGCAATATAATTGCGCAGGCCACCAAGTAGGTATACAAGTGCAGTTGTGCCAGGTATTGCTTGACTTCAGAGTTCAGAGAGCTACTTGTATTGATTTTGTTTTTGCATTCCTTGATTGGCATGCAACATAATAGCTGAAGAAATACAATAAATATGTATTTTCAAGAATTTTACTCTTGATCGGCATGTAATCGTGTAAATTATTGGACCCTTTCTTGTAAAGACACAATGGCATTGGTATTTTCTTATCCTTTTTTGGGTATATTAAATCGTGGAACTATCATCCATTAATCATAGATGCTTTCTTAGAAAACAATTGGTCAGTGGTCGACCTAAATTTCAGTTTGAATAATCTACACTTCTGAAATCTAAAAACAAGGAAATTTTGTTTTGTGTTTTTTTTTTTTTTTTTGGGGGTGGGGGTTGAGTAGAAGGGGGGAGAGGTGTGTGGGAGGGATTGTATTTGAATCATTTCCCAATTACCAAAATTATAACCTAGTTTTTTTAAATTAGAAGTCAATACACCCACTTAGATAGCAGAACAGATGCACTCATAATACTCAAAACATTTGACAACATATCATCTGCCTGATAGCATATGCATTTATCCAAATACTGCAATTAGATTCAGTTCCTAGCCACAAGTTCCCAAAGAGTGACATATTGCTGTTTTCATTTTCCTTTTCTGGTGTGCATTTCCAGTTTCAGTGATCCGCTTTGAGAAATAGATTTTCTCTTGCACTTTATTGAAATAAGGACTGCACCTTCACATGATAAATAGATTTTTCTCAGGCATATCACATTTATACTAGTCA
Source organism: Litchi chinensis (assembly GCA_019925255.1). NCBI lineage: Eukaryota > Viridiplantae > Streptophyta > Magnoliopsida > Sapindales > Sapindaceae > Litchi > Litchi chinensis. The sequence goes on from CM034461.1 coordinate 4,755,348, forward strand.
TCCGTGAACATAATGGTTCATATCTCATTAAATTTTTCAATTTCCATAGTAATCAACCAAAAGACAAAAGGATGGACAATATTATATTACAAATCCATCTTCAATTACTGCATTTTTCGATATGATGGTGATCCCAGAGCGGATATAGAATCCTTCTGAAGATCTGTCAGACTCTTGGATGCCCTGCAAGTAATTGGAAGAGTAATTAACTCTTAAGTCATGGTGGATTATAGGAGTTCCAAATTAGCACCCTTTTTTATAATTAGTTTTGCTAATAAGGAACCCAAATCCTCTGTTTGATACGACAAGGGCAAATTTTAGATATCTGCCATCACCCACAAGTCACACATATTAGCTGTGTTTTATGATTGCCCAGGGTTCTGGCTCCCAAAGTTAGAATTAACACACTGTCTATGTCATCTACTATAATTAGGAAGAATCATACCTCTGAATTTGCAATAACAACATTCTTCCCTATTTTGGCATTTTTATCAATGATGCAGTCCCTGTACCGCATAATTATAAGAGCCATTAGAAACAGGAGATCATAGAAGAAATTTATTTTGTGTAGAAAAACTAGGGCAGGGAAGTTTAAGCTTTTCATACTTTATTTTCGTATTTTCACCAATTCCAATTGGAACTCTTCCCTCAGCCAGCTGTGATACCACTTCAGCATCTGTTTCATAGTAATCAGCACCAAGCATCACTGTATCCTGCATATTTCAACATAAAAATTGCAGTTAGAAATACTAATGTTAAGTGTCAAATCATAGATTCATTTTTATGTATCCTATTACAATTTAAGTTTATTGTAAGCAAATGATTGAAATTCTGGATAGTTTGGATGTGATACTGGAACACTATATGATTTAACAACCCAGCAAATTCTACAAAGAAGGTGGTTGCTTGGATGATTTAAATTTACATTTGGTGTAATTATGTATCAGTAATTCTCGAACAAGAAGAATTTAGGAACTAACCTTTAAGTGAACATTAGAATTTATTCGGGATCTGATACCAACAACGCTGTGTTCTATTAAGCAGTTATTTAAAAAACTTCCATGCGATATGATTGAATCAACAATCTGCATAAAAATCATAACAAATATTGAGAATTCAAAAATTACAAGCAGGAATAAGAATTGGATCCTCCAATTGTTTAATCTGTTTGCTGTAATAAGTCCCTTTCCTATTCATTTCATATGCATTTTATCTTGCATAGTTGCATGCTTGTTTATTTATATGCCTGCCTAGTAACTACCGAGTACTGGCAAGTACTTTTGGCAATGTTTCGTTTGACTCTGTGTGTATGCATCTTCTCTAGTTCACATTCACATATACTGGTTAGGTTAACATTCTGGATTATGCTTGAAGCATAATTTATCAACTGAAGGACTTCAAAATATGAGTTGAAAATTGTTTTACTAACCTTACTATTGTCGATCTTTGATGGTGGTAAGTTTCTTCTAGATGTATACATTGGCTTTGCTGCATCATAGAAACTAAACCTTGGTGGCTGAAAGTCACAAAGATATGTGAGATCACCTGTGCCAATAAAAGCTTGCATGTCTCTAAACATGGAATGTCAATCGCGTTTACTAATATCAATCCAAAATCAGTAAAAAGGGCACTATTACTTCTTTAGAGAACTTTTTGTCATTTGTCAGATAGGATCATTATAATACAATCAACCCATCAATTTGAGGAATCAATCAGTTAATGAAAATGATGTTCTTAACATCTCATTCAATGAGTAGGCCAAAGAATATTGAACACATAGCTTAGACCTACAGAGTTCTTTCATGAATGCTGTAGCTCATCTTATGTCATGAGAGATCTATGGACCATTTATATCTCAGATTATTAGCTTTAGGGTTAGTGTCCCTAATTCTATATGCTGCCTAGCATTAAAAGCTTATGAGAATTGATTTTTATGATTTGTAACTTACATGCGCAGTGAGGGCAAGATTTGCTTCGAAGAAGGATCTGATGGTCCCTATGTCTTCCCAATAATCATTGAATAAGTATGCCTGCTCAAAATGTTTTAACACAAACAGTATGAAATACTGAATAAACTCTTCTATTGGGACATTTATTGCGGTTAACTAGTTTTTAACCCAATTACACTCAAAGATCTGTTGAAATACCCACTTTTATGAAGAATTCTCTGGCTGATGCAGGGATTATTTCTGATCCAAAGTCATTTGCGGTTGGAAAACGCCACCTGACATAAGAATTTTATAATGCTTGAGTAAATGTTACAGATTTTAAATTGCATCTCTTTCTGCTTTTGTGTGCCTGTACATTTGTGATTGAATCAACTCAAGGACCTGCTCTTTCACTTTTAGGTTGAAAGAAAATCATTTTCTTATGTACTTTATATGTAAATCTAAAGTCTTCAGGTACCTCAAAAGATTTAGAAGTATCTCCTTTTTGAAGACGTAGACACCCATTGAAGCAATATATGGTTTCTTTTCAGCCTCTGTTTTTGAAAGTCCCAAAACCGTTGTGTCTACTGCCTATAGTAATGAACAAATTTAGCATGATCAATCAGAATCAGACACGTGATTCTAAATTGAAATGAATCAAAGACATGAATGTCACCATGGCTTTTAGATCATCTCCTTTGGGCTTCTCACTGAAGGAAAGGACCCTTCCTCTGTTGTCAATTTTCATCAGACCGAAGTCTGAGGCACGTCTATGATGTAAACAGAGAAGTCTCAGAAACAATTGCAGAAAGTAATAGAAGACCATGAAATTTCTGTGTGCAACGTCTAAATTGCTCTATATGCTTCACAGTTGACTCCAGTAGCTAAAAACTAGTGGCTCACCTATCACCCATTGGCAGAGAAGAGATGGTGATGTCTGCACCACTCTGCCTATGATTCTGAAATTCAAAACATAAATCTTTGTCTCAAGTCAAGGCACAGGATCAAATGTTAAACTAGTGTTTATGAAAAATTTAACAAAGTTCCTCAAATGAACCAAGTAAACTGCATGAGAATATGTACCTGAACAAAGTCCATGTAGTCCATTCTATATAAGTGATCGCCGGATAGAATCAGCACGTCTTCAATATCCTTACTTCTTGCATCCTATGGAATGAGAAGCATACTGTGAGAAATAGTGCATATCTTCCTTCAAGGATTGACTCTTGAATTTTATGGTTAGCTTTTTGAGTTATGGAAGACATTGATGAGCAACAACTGGAGAAGAAAGAAATTATTTGGATACCTCAAACAGCCAGTGAAATTGTCGAACCGCATCTGCAGTACCCTGGAACCAATTTTTACCTGCTTCCCCAGGAGTCTGGGTGGCAGCTAGAACCTGATATATATACACATACACACAACAGCCCTTGTTAGTAATTTCAATTCACTTACACATCAGTAGAGCTTGTTTATCTTGGTATAATGCGTATCAAGTCTATTCTTCGAACCATTTTGTCATACAACATGTATATACCTCAACGTAGCCGTCTCCAAAGCTGCCACTGCCGAAGTTATAAGCACGTGAGAGATGCCTGTTGAGAGATGCAGAGTTGAATTGGGTGAGAATGTAGACCTTGTTGATACCGCTGTTGATGCAGTTACTCATTGGCACATCAATAAGCCTGTAAGCGCCCCCAATAGGAACCTATAATACACATACACAATTACTCAACAATGAGGCCATGCATGAACTCTTCATTATAAGTCCATTCATAGAGGCCTATTTCACGTACAAAGGACATATATTAATTACAACTATCTAGTCTAAGTGCACTCACAGCAGGCTTAGCACGTCGCTTTGTGAGAGGAAACAGGCGAGTACCAGCTCCTCCTCCTAGAATCACAGCCACAACTGTGCGTGCATCTCTCTTTTCCATCTCCAAGTCTCTCAACTACATGCACCACCCACCAAAATGACAAAAAAAAAACATCCAAATTATATTATCATGATCTGTATCATATCATAATCAACCATATATACTTAAACGTCACACCATATAATATAGTTACACCATTTATTCAAAATTATACATATATAAATTAAAATAAGCTAGTTACACCGTTTATTCAAAATTATACATATATAAATTAAAATAAACTAGTGACATGTTGTTTGATTAGAAAAATCGACCAAACTCACCTTGGACTCCATGGCGATGTTTGTAGTGAGAGACATGCAAACCTGTCGCTTGACAGCCTTGGAACTACTAGTGTTGTCTCCATTTCGAAGTTGTGTCATGTTCAGTTTTTGCCCCATTAACTCTCCATCGCAAAACTTGAGAAGCCGCCAGTTCCTGCTTCCAGCCAATCCTGTCGCGCCACGAAGGTGGCCGGTAGCTGAGAGAGAGAACCGGCCATCGGCTGATAATGCCATTTTCTTGGAGACTCAAGGAGAAAATTGTAATTCAAGTCAATGGAGAGCTAGCTATTATGTTTGGAGGGCTATACAACGGTGAGGAGGACTTGAGAGATGCTTACATGGAACAATGCATGTATGCTATTGGAGGATTGGGCCACGTTATCCATTATCAATTGCATCCACCAATTTTTTTTATGTTTTGTGTGAAGTGTGGCTCTTTAAGAGCACGTAATTTACAAATAAGTTCTCATACTTGGTAAGTAATTACCAGTTGGAGAATATTCTGAAAGTTCCTTCCTCAGATTTTTAGTTTTGAGAAAGCGTGTTGAGTGACTAAATTTGTTTTACTGTGTCATGTTTTTATCAATTGCATACAACATGATTGGTTTAATTATTTTATTATGTTAAAATTATGGGTGTTACTTCTATTAGTAAGATTGTTCAAAATGATATAAGATATGTCATATTAAAATTGTATATATATATATATATATATTTTTTACTAGTACATTTTACAAATATAGGTATTACAACTAAGACATTCTGATGTAAACTTTAAGGCATGGTCCGGAACAAACTTCTAAAGATTGAGAGAAAAGACTCATATACACAAGTGGAAATTGCTTCAAATTAAACCCATACAGATATATGAGTGCGACTTGAATCCTGACAATCAAATGGTTGGGGGAGGGGGGGTGGTGGGTTGGGGCGTTAGCTGCACCACCCACCAGCTGCATATTTAAATTGTATTTACTTTAAAGAGTAAAGTAGTTTTGATAAAATAAGGTTGATTGGGTGGTAATTTTTTTAATTAAAAAAAATATATTGAAATTTTTTTCATTTGAATTTAAAGTGAGTTGGTTGTATTCCTATTCATTGATTGCTAACTGATATGCAATGGATCGAGAAATATTTAGATTGTTAGTTTAGGCCAACCCAATACAATTTTGTTTTTTCTTTTTGGAGTATCGATACTAGTCTAGGGGATAGTCGACTCGAGACTAAGTAGATAAGACTATGGTAGTAAAATCTAAAGAATAGCTTTCAGAAGGAGGAGGGAGCAACCCATATCAATCAGAAACGAGAGAGAGAGCAACCCATATTAAGTGGAGAAGCGGCTCACAATGAGTGGGCGAAAAACCCACAAATTGTAGAGAGAGGTTATAAAACCCATGATCTTCTCATGAGCGGCAGTAGTTACCACTACGTTACTTCTCAAACCACCAATACAAATTTATCGGGGTCTTATAAATTGTGATCATTTATTTTGAAATAGTCAATAATTTTAATGTTGTTTGAAAAAGAGAGAAAGAAGGTAAAAATCATAGAACTCACTGTCAAAATATTTGTAATTTTTTTTTAATGTATTATGATCAATCACAATGTTTTTTCGCTTATAAAATTTTTGCTAGTATTTTGCGTTTACAAACTATTTTTTTTTTTTTATCATGAACAATTAAATTATATGTTGGTAATTAAGGTATTATCAAAAGTGCTACAGTACTTGATGTTGAGATGTGACCATCCAATATTGAAGATTTGTTACGCTGCATATTTAATTAGTTTTCAAACCTTGTGCATGTATACTTATTAAATGGGTTAAAAGTTTAATCAAAACAATAATGCTAAATCATAATGGAATTGACCCTAAAACAAACCTCTTCATTGATTAATTAACAAATCTGAAAAATTGGAAAAGTCAAAAAGAAAAACCCTCATAGAAGTAATGTCATTAGCACGTTTTAATAGTTTGATTATAAGTTAATTAGTAAGAATTTAATTATAGTAAATTTTTAAAGTTTATAGTTGGAAGAATAAATTATGAGAAGACACTATGAGACATACATATGCGACTCAATCAGATTAAGAATATGTTAGGTCTGACTTATTTGTACTTAGAGGATGTTTTAAACTACTTTTAGTTTTATGGTATCATTTGAAAAAAGTTTTCTTAATATTAAAACTTTTCAAGTCTATTGGCAGAACCTCGAATTTGAGATTTTTTTAATATACTCATTTTGAATTTTTTTTTAAATAAAAAAAGAAACTAATTGTCTTAAATACTCTTATTATATTTTATAAATTTCAACATAACCACTAAAAAACAAAACTCAATTTTAATGTTAAAACACCTTTTTATAATTTCTGCGATTATTTATTAATTTAAAAATGTATTTTTATTTCACAATTAAATAATATAAAACTTTTTGTTAAAAATTATTACCATAAAATAGAAATGAATTGATTTTTCAAAAAAATAATAATAATAATAGAAAGAAATGATTTGAATGCAATAATACTTTTATTTTCTCAAATATCTTCGCATGCATAATTACTTTTAAATCGTGGCTTTCAATGAGTCTATTTGTTAGATTGTTATAGTCTATTTTGTTTGTTGTGAGAACTATGATTTTACTTTGGTTTTATGTGAAAATTTCATTTGGATAGAGTGATTGCAGTAATAGAAAAATTTAACATGCGTAGGTTAGGATATTTGTTGAATCTGTTTTAAAATTTTTGACTAGTCATATCCATAGCATTTTCGGTGAAAAAAATCGTGTACAGGTGAAAAAAATTCATGGATAAATGCTGATATCATGGTAGATAGATAATAAACTGTTAATTGAATTTTGGCACTAAACGATGACTATTTATCTCTATCTGTGGGCTTTGTATGGACTTTTCGAATTTTGGTACTAAACGATGACTATTTATCTCTATCTGTGGGCTTTGTATGGACTTTTCGTTTCAGAGTACTACAAAATCGGTGCCCTTGTAGGACAAAAATTACAAATCATACAATCTTGTCTTATATCTAGAAAAAAAAAATAAAAAAAGTATTAATGAATAATTGAATGTGCAAATATTTAAAATTAAAAAAAGAGCACGCAAATATTTTTAAAAAATAGTAACAAGTAAAAAATTAGTCCAATATTAGCAGAATTTCAATTTTTTTTGAACAAAGAATTTCAATTATATATATATTTTAAAATCAATAACTATTATAAACTGAAAATCTTATTGCATCACACATATTCATCTATATTTTATGGCTCGAGTTCTCTCCTTAAAAATAAAAATAAAAAGAAAAAAAAATTCCTATTTGCATAGGTTAATGTCAGCTATCTAAACGACGTCGTTGGACCGTTTTATACACGACGTCGTTGGACAGGCGACACAGTGCTTTCGACTTTTTATTTTTGGGTGAAAAAAGTGCTTTCGACATTTTTAGCACCTAACTAGCTTCTAAAAGAGACAAGCCAACGAAAACGTATAAACAAAGCTAGTGACAGACTAGAAAGCTTTAAGTTTCCTTGCTAGTACCAGTCTCTCAAGTCTTTTCTTTATTTTCACACACACACACACATATATATAGAGCCGACAACCGACACCATTTCTCTTCTGGTTTCTTCTTCATCATCACCAAGAGCTACAACAATGTCTTCTTCTTCGCTTCTTCTTCTCTTTCTTTTGTCCTTTCTCTTGATGAATAATCCCCATGTCAAATGTGACACTGGTAACTCTTCTCTCTATCTCTCTCTCTCTCTGTTTTCTTTCATTTTTAAGGCTTATTTAGTGTCTAGTATCATTTTGTAACTATACCATCTGTTTTGAATTCTGTATATTGTTGTTGGGTTGAATCTAGATATTGGTATCTTTATCTGCTAGTCCTTATATTGATAACTCAGTACTTAAGGTGGAGATCTGTTTATTAATCAAGATTGATCTGGGTTTTTGCTTTCTTGATTATACAATGCTGTTTAATTATTTGCCGATCTTATGGATTTATTCTTTGAAAATGTCACCTTTTGGTCTCCATCTGTTTAGTTGACTTCACATTTTATGACTCTGATTCAAGTGATGTTCAAATATATAAGCTTTATGTTTATATTATGTAGGAGAGTTTATTACAAACTGCTTGAATATATATTTCATTATAAGAATTAAGACAAGGTTTGTTCTTTTTATTAATTTGTCTTTATAAGTTTGCTGGTTATTAAAGCATTAGATCCAACGTAGCAAAGCTTCAGGTCAACTATATTAGGTGGTTGCATGCTTTTATTATTATTATTATTATTAATTTCCTCAAAAATTAGTTCTTTTTGTTGATCCTTGAAACCTTGTTCGAAGCCTTTCATGTCCTAATCTATTATACAATGGTTGAATCTTGGACTATAGAACTAGAATATGACAATTATAAATAAAACTAGATATTCGTCCCATGGTACTTACATCATGTAAGAATTGGTCTATCCTCAGCAATTGAGACCTGATTGCTACTTGAAATGATGTAATAACTCGTAATCAAAATTTTCTGGTCATGGAACTAGTAGAGCTTGGCTAGATTGTTGTTATGTTACTTTCCTGAATACTTCATTGACTCACGCACAAGGGCAAAAATTGATTAATTTCTGAGCACTATTTAAAGAAGTTGGAGACAGTTTAAGGACTCTTGGACTGGGAATTTGCAAAGGTGTGGTATGTTACACTTTTGTAGCAGATTAAACACTTCTAAAGTGTTAGATTACTGGCCTGGAAATTAAATAGACATTGCCAAGGCACCAAGGTATGCAGTGATTACCGGGGCACTGAAATGCATCCAGTGATAATAACAAGGAACTTTTTGCTTCTAATTTGATCAATGAGTCTTGTGTTTCTCATGTTCTGTACAATCATCTCAAAGTGGGAGGCCTCAGACAGAAATCAGGCATTAGTTTGACTCATAAATTATTGTCTGATATTCACTGTTCCAGTCTTTCTCCATGAGGCAAAGTGTAGCTCTTCAGCCTACTTTCCCTATGTCTAAATAGTCAGATCCCTTGACAACATATTTGCATAACACTTAGCTTCTAAACATTTTGGAACTTCTCTCATCTCGGTTACACAATTTCTACACATTTCTTGGTCTATAATGTTTGGTCTTCTCAAATTTTAACAAACTTGATTTTGATTTGAAATTTTTATATGATAATCTGAATTGTCTCTCTGTTAAGTATTAGATTAACTATTATTAGAGCACTGACTTGAAACTAATATCTCTATCTCTTAATTAATGTTTCGAAACTTGACATCCCTTATCCATTGCTTTTTGTCTGCAGATGAGGAGGATGCACTTCTTCAAGGCATTAACAACTATAGAACGTCATTGAAGTTGACAGCCCTAACAAAAAATGACAATGCAGAGTGCCTTGCTGATGAAATAGCTGACCAGTTTAAGAATCAACCCTGTACAAACACCACAGGTGCTAACACCGTGCCAGGCACTGAGCCACAGTTTGCTAACTACCCAAACCTTTTAGTCAAGTGCCATTTGAATGTCTCCAACACACAGGATGGAGTTATCATGCCAGCTTGCGTTCCTAACCTGGTTCCAAGTATTGTTCTCTCTAACTTCACCAAGTCTCAGTACTCAGACAATCTCAATAACACTAAGTTTACAGGAGTCGGTATTGGTTCTGAAGGTGACTGGATTGTTGTCATCTTGACCACTAGCTCACCTGAAGGAAGCTTTGTGCCATACAATGGTAAAAATGCGGCCAATTTGCTTTCTAAGATTGGTTTGGGTTACCACTTGCTGTTCTGGCTTATCGGTGCTCTATTGATGTTCTGATGTGAAAATGGTTATATTTTCCCTTGACATCATGACTAAAAGGGCCACATGAAAATACAAAGGAGTTCTTGGCTGTCTCAACTAGGTAGGAAACTTCAAGTTATCAAACATACATACGTTTTCTTTATAAATGACGTTCAATTTACGAGTTACTTTTGATAAATTTGTTGTTATTGGTGCGTGAATGTTAGAGAGACATACCTCAGCGGCTCAGGATCTGTATTTGAAATCTTTATTTCCAAGATTTGATACGTTATGTGGTCATAACTTGAAATCATACAATCTGGAGCTGTTTTGTTGGTTAATATATGCTTTGTGTTTGATAAGTTACTAAGCATATGCAGAACTGCATGGATATTTCGTTTTGTTTACTTGATTCTTAGTTTCACGGATTCTATATGTCTAATGGCTGCTGAATCTCCAAAACCAGAACCAGTGGCTTTGCATGTGACCAATGAGAAATTCATTCCTAATTTAGTGCTGATTGATTAGTTTTCGGCTGAAACTACAAACTGTCTACATTATGTCCATTTTATTGGGGATTTTCTCCTTGAATTGAATTGGGATCAGAAGCTCCTATAAACTCAAGAATCGAATCATTTTTCTCTTTCTTGCTCTCAAAGAAACGTGCGCAAATGGTGCACCAAACTGCTTTGACAGCTTGTTTGAACAAGATTGTTGACGCTAGTGTTCTCGGTTGCATTTTGAAAATGATGACATAAATCAAGCACAAAACTAGAAAACTCCTAGTTCTCACACACAGGTGTACATAAATTCATATTTTTTTAGTGACTAGAAAACTCCTAGTTCTCACACACGGTGTACATAAATTCATATTTTTTTAGTGACAAGTGATGAAATGAGACTTTTTAATATTCGAAATTTACGTGAATATTAAAGTTTTTTTTTTTTACAAGTGCTACTATAGATGTATTCTGAAAATAGATAACATAAATCAAGCATAAAATAAAAAAAATTTTAATTCTCACATATTTTTGGTCAGTGCCGATGAGTATAAATTAATGTTTTTTAATATTAATTAGATGATTAAATGAGGTTTTTAATACTCGAAATTTGTGTGCATATTAAAACTTTATCTTTACAAATAATATCTTAGTTGAATTCTGAAAATAAACAATACAAATCAACTATAAAACTAGAAAACTCTCAGTTCTTACATATTTTCGACCAGCAACAATATACATAAATTAATAATTTTTTTTATGTTAGTTGAGTAATCAAATGAAGTTTTTAACAATTGAAACTTGCATGAATATTAGAGATTTATCCTCACAAATAGTATCTTAGTACCATTCTTAAAATAGATAACATATTTTTTATAATTTAAAAAAAAAAAAAAAAAATCTCTTTTATACCTAACAATTACGCTAAGGGAAAACTCCTAGCTTGAAGGCTAGTACAACCACAAACCACAATACTTTTATTGAACAGAATAAATCTCCATTAAGTCAATATGAATTTTTTATCGAGGAAAATTACAAACTTGCCTCCAATCTACATCAAATATTATTGCAATCCATACATAACCCATCAACTTCCTTGGGTCTACAATATAAATATTTCATCCAGAAAAGAATAAAAAACAAACTTACCTCTAATCTGAATCAAATATTATTGCAAATTTGCAATCATACAAACTCCGTCCACCAGATAGACGAATCCGGCGGAGCCTTACAATATACAATGGTTCAGTCCACGCACTTATTTCCGTCATCAAGCATTCTTCAGTCTAGTGCTAGTAACAAATAGAAGCTTTCTAAGTGCAAGCATTAAAACCCATGTGGTCTTTGTGATCTTCTCCTTTATCATTAAAAGCAATGCTGAGCTTAACACAGTCTTCAGGATCTGAGCCTTTAATCCTTTATAGAAACCTAGTAGACCTTCTCTTTTCCAAATCGTATGAAGTGCACCCAAAACTGTCTTTTGGTCTTTCGATGGAGATTGTTTGTTCTCGTCTTCATTGGATTCTGCAGCCTGAATCATGACCTTACACCTGGGTGCAATTCATATATTAATTTAGTCAATACATGTAAAATAGATTGCAATAAGAAAAAGGTATCATACCTGGTCAATTGTTGAATATTGTCATAAAATGAAACAGAACAACTACATAGATGAATTTCCAAAGAGTGGAAAAGCCTGGGTGATTTACTAAACTATCTACCTGATAGCAGGGTAAGTCATGAAAGTAGCAACACACTTCGAGATTGCACCCAACACGAAAGCAGTGAATGCAGATAAAGATTCTGGAGACGAATCTGCACCAGTTTCTCTGTTTATCTGCTCTTTTAGTAGTCTTTGTTTCAACTGATCAAAAACTGTGTACTGTACAACATGAAAGTCTTAGTTTCAGCTTCAGCATGCTCTGTAAGTTTTAAATTCTACTAGCTGTCCAACCCAAATTTTCAAAAATGAAAACAAAAAATCTACATAGTAAAAATTGAAAATAGAAGTTACAAATTATAACTAGATTTTTGGACAGAATTTCTACCCACAGTTCATTCTTGACATCTGCATTCTTTGCTACTTAGCAAAAGTTTTAGAAGCTTTATTGTACCCCTATGCTATACCCCTATACAGGGTTATACTTGGGTACCACTGCCAAGATGTTTTATAATGAAAACTAATCATATTATAAATTAGCCACACACACACACACACGACCTATTTATCTAAGGCATATTAAAATACCTGAATGGACGGGTTTGATGTCAGGAGAAGAGATATGCCAAGACCATCAAATGACTCTTTCCAAGTGCTCTCTGAAAGGCTTTTCCCAAGTCCTTTGGATTTTCCAAATTCACTTGTCTGCATTTTCGAGGATGCTACATCTAAGGGCTGAAAAAACAAAAAGAAATTTTAGAAAACAAAATCCAACATTATGATGTGTAGTACTCATTTTGAAAACAGTAATAGGCATCGATGATGCAACTGTGACCATCATTGGAAACAAAGTATGTGCAAATTTTATGATTCTGAGTTTAGATTTAAGAATTTGATAATGTGAACATAAATTTTGATTTTCCAATTTTTTGTTAAGAAATCTGTATTTCCAAGAACATGAGAAGATGAAAACAAACTGTAGAAGATTCTTCTTGCATCAACTCTTCTGAGGAGCTGTATATGAAAGAAGCATACATTTTTTAAGGCATCAATTCATCTACGGATTTTAACTAACATCAAACTCTATTCCTATTGAAATCATTTAAAGATTTCCAAACCATCTGTTCCAAATTCATAAATCCAAATGCAACTTGATAGTACCACAAGTTACTTATCATCACTAACAGCATCAGCATCCACACTACATCATTCAAAGTAATTTCGATGATTCTCATGGAACCGTGAATCTACTTCCCATGTGGTTTCAAACAGAACCTAAATCATTAAAACTCAAGAAGGAAAATACATTTTCACTTTTTCAATCATAATTATATAGTATGCAAAAAGTGAATACATTCAATTTCAGATAACAGAGACTTATAACCTTTTCAAGTGAAAGAACAACTCCAAAAACTCATTCACCTGCGTCACTATGACAGTACAAGCCCCAGCAGCTGCGGCAACAATCAAGTTGGCTTTCGTTCCTATTTTTTCGCTTCCACTTTTCTTCAAGTACAGCCTCTTAAAACAGCTGTATCCGTAGAAGTACACAAACTGTGAAATAAACGACTGCAAATTCTTCGTCCCAAGGCCCTGGTACAAAGAAAGAACCTGTCGCGTAGCAATTGCCTCCCATAATACATCAGAAATGTTCCTGAATACCAACAGCAGAGAAATTGAACAGCCATAATATTAACCCTGTAAAATCTTCTCTTAAAAGTTAAAACAAACATTACAATCAATTTGATTTTGGAATTTCAAGTGTAAACCATTATATATATCCTGTATGTCACTTAATTAAAAAATAAAACTGAGCAATGACCATACAATCTATATCTAAATTATACTAAAATTCTGTTTTTGGACATTTTAAACACAAACTTTTATCTTCCAATACAAGAAGAAAAAACTGGCATCACATAGCTAGCAACATCAAAACATGAGCAGCAAAAATGTTATAATTCATGAAAAAAAGACAGATATTTCAAAGAAAGATCAAGCGGACGTATGTGGGACCTGATAGAGATATATATATAAATAGAAATGAAGAAATGGACCTGTACTTCTGCTGATTGTGAGCTCTAACTTCAGCTTGGTACTTGGTTTTGCAAGTGTCAAGAGGGTACAAGATGGTGGTGCTGACCAAAGCTCCAATGGCTCCAGAAGTTGCATCGGACAACGATTCAAGATCGAACCCCATCTGTTTTCTCTAGTGAATCACAGCTCACAAGCAACAGAAGACCTTTTGCATGTGAAATTTGAAGACAAAGAACCCAAGTGAATGCTAAAAATCCATGAATTTAGGAGCAAAGAAGGAAGAGGACGGAAAAGGCGAATGTGACACGAACAAATACGAAGTGGAAATTATTAGTGAAACTGTAGAGTGATTGTATCTTCTCGGGAATCTGAAACGTGAGTGATCTTCTCTTCTCTTGTCTCCCTTTCTATCGTTGTCTTAAACGGCGTGGACTAACGGCAATCTTAACACGTGCTTTCTGTTCTCAATTCAAACCGGTGGATCAGAACCCATCCGACCTCGGGTCAGCCCTTTTTTTAAAAGAGGGTCTGCTGTTTTTTTATTCTTGTAACTTTAAACCAAAAAAATGTACAGTGTTTGTTAGATACGTTCTCCAAAACGGTTGTTCGTTTTCAAAAATGAAAAAAACTGTAAAATCTGTTTAGTAATTGTTTTCAAAAACATGGGAGTGGGAAATGATTTTTTTTCCATTTCCATTGTTTCTTAAAAAAGATCCTACTAAATTGTTGAAAAAAAAATTTAAAAAAAAAAGAAACACAAACATCATCCCCAATCAATTTGGTTCAACCATAAAAATGATTTAATTAAACCAAATCAGTACAATTGACCACAAAAAAATTTACAAAAAAAAACCGAGTCACAAACTAGTCACTAGTCATCCTAACTCGTTTATCTCCGACGACAATAAGAAGATGACAAAGAAGAAGATCTAGAAGAAGAAGATGATGATGACAATGACGACAACGATGGAAGAGACTTTGGCGGCTCATCACTGAAGACAAAAAGTCAATGAGAGGCGACGAAGGCGAGGATGAAGAGCTTGTTTTGGCATATGTGAGCAAGAAGGTGCCTGAAGAAGTGGGGTAAGAGAGTGGTGAGATGAGAGAGAGCAATGGGGTAAAAGAGAGAGTGGGGTGAGGTGAGAGAAAACAGCTATAAGAGAGAAAAGGTATGTGTGAGAGAGAGAGATGAGATGAGAGAAAAAAATGTTATCATTTTTTGTTTTCTAAAATGGTTCCAAACAATTTTATTATTTTTTGTTTTCGAAATGAATTTTGAAAATACTACCAAACGCATTATTATTTTTTAAAACGTTATTTTCAAAATGTCTTTAAAATATCATTTTCAAAATCTATTTAAATGTGTTTTTTTTCCCTCTCTGATTAAATCGTAGTGAGAACTCATAAAATATATGATCATATTGAAGAAGAGTGATAAATACATGTGAAAAATATCAAAAATAACCTAAAATACATTTATATACCCCAACTTTTAAAAAATTCTATTTTAACATCTCAAACAAATAGGTTGCATCCTATACCCAAGATACCCAAATTGCTCCTAACTTAAAATTATGAAATTGCCACTCCATTTTAAATTTTTTTTTTAAAAAAGGAAAATCAAAATTACGAAACTACCCTTAATATATAAGATTTTCCAATCGATGTGAAATAGGAAAGAAACGCAACCCGACGACCGTCCATTTGCGCCCTTGTCTGTCAAGCCACGCACCCCGACGACCAATTTGCACAGTGGTCGACCATCTCACGTTGTCGTCGTCGTTCTGTAACCATTGTACACCACCGGCGAGCACATCCTTCTACTCCATTGGTGAAGGTACGCCGATTCGACATACCTTGGCATAATTTTATGACTCTTTGAATTTCTTGTCATTTGTAGAGTTTATTTGTATTTTTATACGTTGGGCATTAATGATTATTGTGAGATTGTGTTGTATTTAGTTAGGATGTGATTGGATTTGCACTGAATATGCAGGTTTAGTAGAGTTCATACTGTGAGAAGTCGATCAGTTTATGTGTGAAAACATAAACCGACGTCGGTTTATGAAGACTAACAAATGTCGAATCGGCTTATATTGGATATCTTATCTCGACATCGGCTTAAGTTGACAAACAAAAACCATAAGCTTTATGAAGTTGCTATTGATGGTTAAAGTCAGGTTATGTTGTATTTTGTTTAGGATGTGGTCAGAATTGAATTGAAAATGCAGGTTTTGTTGCGTGATCGGCTTATGTTTGGAAACATAGGCCGACGTCTGTTCAAGTTGACAAACAAATGCCGATTTGACTTATGTTTGAAAACGTAGGCCGACGTCAGTTTAAGTGAACAAACAAATGCTTATTCGGTTTAGGTCTGGTAACGTAGGCTAACGTCGGTTCAAATACATCAACACATTTCGATTCGGTTTACGTTGCACAACTTAGCTCGACATCGATGTATGTTTGGTATTATAGACCGACGTCGGTTTATGTACATTAACATAGACCGATCAGTTTATTTTGTCAGTTTATTTGATTTATTTATTTTTGTTGTTTTTCTTTTCTACAGATGTAATTCAATTATAGGTACCCGGTACAGTATGTTCCAAAAGGAACAAATGAGAGTACACATAATAGTATGAAGTCTATTGGTTATTTAAATGGATTTCTTTCACAGAGACAACTTCTGGACAAGTTTAAAATAGAGAGTTCAATCGCATATTTTATAAAACAATGCAGTCAACAACTACTAGTCACTCCCCTTATGTTGGCCATTCTTGCTAGAGAGTTATTAGATTATCCTAAATCACGTCTTAATGAGATGTGGTTCGAAATTGGGGAAAGACCATATAGATTTGGAAAGTAGGAGTTCTTACTAGTGATAGGACTCCAGTTCGGATATCTTGACTTACATGTCCTTAAGTGGAAGCAAACAAATAAGGATAGTCTTATGTGGCGACTTTTTAAAGGAATATTGTCGAGATTGGCTGAAATTATATAAATGTTAAGGGTCCGGAGGGAGGATATAAGCAATGAGGACATCTTGAAGTTAACTAATATAGTCATCGCTTACGATTTATTCTATAGCTATGATGATCGGTCTAGAGTGGACGATTATCTGTGGGTTTTGATAGAGGATCTTAATATGTGGAATAAGTTCCTCTTTGGTACAGTCGCCTACAGTAGACTTATAGAGGGCCTTCATCGGGCGCTTGATGAGGATCGGCTTATAACTGGACGTAACATTAATTTATATGACTTTATTTGGGCATTTCAGGTATGATATTTAATATATTCTCTTCATAAATAATAAAAATTATTTAGTGTTTATATATATACTAACTAATTGTTTATCAAATTTTTGTTTAATCCAATGAAAATTACAATGGTGGTTGGTGAAAATGTTTCCGTGGTTGAAAAATAGGGTAGGGAAGAGAGTCATAGGCGGCGACATGGTACTGCCAAGGTGTGTGAATTGGATGTGTAATAGCATAAAGCAAATAAGGTAGTCTAATGAGCTTATTCGTGTAAGTATCTAAACTAACCTACATTTATTTCCATTTATTGACTATTATTGTTTGTAATTATAATATTAAGTATATTATATATATTGTGCAGTTAATAGGAGGGAGTAGCACCCTTGAGCCCACTGATGCGGAGAAAGAAAAGGATTATTGGAAGTCTTTCAACCCTAGGCATTTGGTTAGGAAAAATGCCTATAAAGTAGGCGGTGGAAGGGGTGTTGATGAAGCAACAAATGATGATTCAAATAATGAGGAGAGTGAGAGAGAGTCAAATAGAGATGACGAGGGTGAGAATGAGTCGAATAGCGAGGAGGAGGGTGAGAAAGAGTCAACTAGGGAAAAGGAGCAGCATCATTATCACATCTCAAACCCATGAGTCGACTCAGAGAGTACATATTCAGAGGCAATGACAAAAAGAGCACACGAGTTTAGACGAGGTGAGAATCAGCACGATGACAACACAGTCCCACGGCGTCGCAGTATGGCCTTTGGACCCTCTCAGTGTCAGGTGTGAACTTTGTATGATTATATTACTGTATTTTATTCTTACATGACTATCCATTTAATTATAATATCATTATTTAATTAATTTTACATGAGCCTCAAACGAAGGTGGGCAAGATTATGGCCTTGTTGGAGTCTATTTTGAAGACACAACAGGAGCAAAATGAGAGGTTGAGTAGGATTGAGAGGATACTGAAAATCTGTGTGCCTTCGGATGGCGGGAATGACCAAAATGATGATGATGATGATAATGATGACGATGACGATGACGATGATGATGATACTGAGAGCTCTATCCGGAATGAGCACATCTATCACTCTTTACAACCAAAAAGAGCGTCACCATCGAAAACATGACCATCACAAAAAAGATAATGATCAATAAACGCTTCATTACCCCATTAGGACCCACCGCAGCAGGATAAGGGTGACCAGGTAAATTTGTAGTTTAGTTTGTGTTTTAGTTTAGTTTGTCAAATCATCATAAACTTGTAATTACAACTTTTGATTTTCTGCAGATTGTAGAGGTCTAGGGGGTAGGATCGTAGCTACTGAGGGAGGTCGATCGGATACTTCCTGTGAGGACCTACCAACCCATCAGGATCCACCGTAGCAGCATGAGTGTGATCAGGTAAATTTTGTGTTTGTTTAGTAATTTAATTTAGTTTTGCTAATCATGATAAACTTGTAATTACAACTTTTGATTTTCTGCAAATTGAGGAGATTCAGGAGGTAAGATCATAGTTGCTGGGGAAGGTTGATCAAATACTTCCCCGTGAGGACTTATCGGCCTATCAGGATCCACCGTAGCAGTATGAGTGTGATCAGGTAAATTTTGTGTTTGTTTAGTAATTTAATTTAGTTTTGCTAATCATGATAAATTTGTAATTACAATTTTTGATTTTCTGTAGATTGAGTAGGTTCAGGAGGTAGGATCGTAGCTGTTGGGGGAGGTCGATCGAATACTTCCTCGTGAGGACCTACCGACCCATCAAAACCCACCGCAACAGAATGAGAGTGACCAGGTAAATTTGTAATTTATTTTGTGTTTTAGTTTAATTTGTCAAATCATCACAAACTTGTAATTGCAACTTTTGATTTTCTGTAGATTGTAGAGATCCAAAGGGTAGGATCACAGCTGTTGGGGAAAGTCGATCGGAGACTTCCCTGTGAGGACCTACCGGGCCATCAAGATCCACTACAACAACATTAATATGATAAGATAAATTTTGTGTTTGTTTTATAATTTAGTTTAGTTTTGTTAATTATTATAAACTTGTAATTACAACTTTTGATTTTCTGCAGACTGTAGAGGTTCAGGAGTTAGGATCGTAGCTACTGGGGAAGGTCGAGGTCCCACTGCCCTATGAGGTCCTGCCACTCCATCATGACCCACCATTCTAGGGGAAACCGTCACAACCTAAACGAAAAATTAAACCGTCGGTATCTCTATTGTCACCATACATAGATCCTGAATGCGCGAAAAAGAAAAAAAAAGTGTCAAAGGAGAAGGGGCGAAAATGTACCGCTGGGGAATGATATGGTTGAAAATGTGTGCAAGCAGTACAAAGCTTCCTCTTCTTTAGACCTCAGGTATTAATAAAAATATTTATTATCTTTGTTTAATTCGATTACTAATCTAATATAACTAACTTTTTATTCTTGTTTTGATCTTAGGCGCTACATCAACGGTTATCCGTTGGCATTCACCCCTGAAGACTTTCGTACCATTAAGAATGAAGATAGTTGGTTGACATCAGAGCATATCGACGGTTATTTACAGTGCCCACGGATCAAAGAAAGCGAGTCGTGGGATAAGGCTCATGATGAGAGATATGTAGTGCATGAATCGACCTTTTTTGTAAGTGTCTACATTTCATAATTGCTCAAATATTTTTTTCATCTTTTTCATATTTGTTAAGTAATAAATAATTTTATCACTTGCAGGCTAACTTGGCAATAGTTATGAATAAGGAATATGTCAGTAAAGGAAAGACATTTGATCCCGCTACAGCTGTGATCCCCCTACATTGGATAAAGTTTGTTAGCGATTTGGAAGACGCTAAAATCCCTTGATGGTCTGTTCATAATGTAAGTGTCATTGTACGAATAAAAATTATTATTTGATTGTTCGAATTAGAACCATATCACTGACGTTCTCAACATGCAGCTGTTATTCCTATGTAGTCTACATCAGACCAATTTGATAGTTTGCAAGTTGTGTCTAAGAGAGCAAAAGATTCTCATATATGATCCAGTTATAGATACAGAGTTTCTCCATAGGAGAAATGCTATTGAATCTTTGGTCTGCTATATACCATTGATCTTACGGTCGATTGATTACTACGGGAAGACCAACACAGAAATGTCACCTATAGAAAAAATATGAGATGTGGAGCGTGTGGATAAACAGAATTTGCCTCAGCAACTTGATGGGTAAATATCTCTTGAATCATATATTTAGATAATAATGTTTTTAATGAATTATCTTACCCAAATCTGTGCGTAATACATAAGCAATTGTGGGGCATATTGTACAATGTACATTCATGACATTTTATGCTCTCTAGAGGGTGAATGAAAATCTATCCAAACCAAGGAAAACGCCCGTCAAATAAAGGTGCAAATAGTATCGGATATATATATGTATTCCACCCCAAAGTACAGAGCAGACGAATGGGGACGATGGACATTAGATGAGGATAGCAATGTTGTATATAATTGATGTGAATATTTGTTTACATTTGATTCATTCATTCGTTATTTAGTAAATATTTTTTAAAATATTGTGTGATAGTATGGAGGTGAATTAAGAGACCAAGTCTCTAAAAGAAATAGTTGAAGTGTTATTTTTTGTGTAGATTTACTCCTCAGTTTGTGAAAAAACAAAGGAGATTGTCAAATTTTTCCTAAATTATTTTCTAAAAAAAAAAAAAATCGGGTAAAGTGACACAATGAAAGCCAGTGTTAGGTTACGTATAAATAAATATACCAATGTCAGGTTCAATGAGAGGAAGTAGATCAATTTTAGAGATCAGGTTAAACATGCAATCATAAACTGATATCGGTTTTTAATGTGGACACAAAACCCTACGTCAGTTTTTATCAACCATTGCATACCAATTTTCAAATTTTCCTACTTAAAATTCATAATTTTTGTCCATTTTCTTTGTTTTCATTGATCAAAAAGGCCTACAAACTATAAATTTCATATTATGTATAACTATAATGTAGGAATGGAGACAAACATGAGTCATTGTAACTTGAATTATAATGTGTACTTTGACCTAATGACATCTCACAATCCAATGTGATCAATATAGTAAATATTGTAATATATTTCATTCATTCAATTAAACTAATATAATTTAAAGCCAATGAGGAGTATTTTTGGACCACCACAACATTACAAAGTGATAAAACTTTAAAAAAAAAAAATGAAATCAGGTTTCCAAGAGTTGTTCACACCGACGTCGGTGTTTATGGCATCATAAACACCAACATCGGTTTAAGACATGTCACTGGGCCCGACGTCGGTTTAAGTTCCCCACTAACAACCGACATTGACCAAATCCAAACATAGCTTGACGTCGATTCAAGTTGTTTGTCAAAAACCGACGTCGATTCCAGTAAAAAAAAAAGATTTTTTTCTTTTTTCTTTGTTTTTTTTTAATTTTAAGTTTTCTTTTTTCACCCTAAACCAAAATAACACAAAAAAAATTCAAATTTTAACAGAACCTCTTCTATTTTGTTTTTATATTAGAGACGATATGATCGAACCTGTAATATCATATTAATGATTATGAATATACCACTACGACTATCGTAAAAACAGAAACAGATTTCGTTTCTATATCAAATTTTGACAAACAAATACGATAAACCATAAACATGATGTCTATTCATTACAAATTTTCATGATTACCACAATTTTCATTATCTTCTGAGGGTGGAATAAGGAACTGTTGATCACATCGACGTCGTGTATATCCAGTTACACCACAAAGGTTGCATTTTCAGGAGGTTCTAACACGTTTGTTATGGGTGTTTTTGGGACTGTAAAAATGGATTGGTAAAAGCCCAAAGAACCAATCAAATAAACTGACCCAGCTCTCAGCTCCTCAGCATCCAGCTAGCTCCAGCTCTCAGGTCACAGCTCTCAGGTCTTGTACCAGCGAGCTCCATGCTATTCCAGATCCCGATGAGCAATTAATGCAGTATGGCTATGACAGAGTTGTTAGTCAATGCAATAAATGTTATATCAGAGTAGTTGATTTCTTTATGTCTATATCACTCAAGTGTAATCCCCCTTCCTCTATAAATAGGAGGGGGAAATTCATTGTAGAGGGGCGAAGATTTTTAGTATCACAGTCACTCTGAAAAAATATATTGAGAGTGACCCATGGATGTAGGCATCATTGTCGAACCACGTAAAAATATATGTGCATCTATCTCTTGTTCTTCTTCTCTCCTCTCTTTGGTGTGCTCTTTGATTGCAGGTATTGGGTGTTAGATCATCCGGTCGACCGAGACCAAAAATCGACGTCGACATACGTCTAATAGGGGCGCCATTCGTTCAAGCCTCTATATCATCTTCTGTCATGCTCCCAGTAGATCTAGCAGTGATAGTGGAGCTAGTTCCAGCCTCTCCAACAACTTCTGTACTAGTCTCAGCATCTTCAATAGCTTCTGCATTTGTCCCAGCACGTCCAGCATAACCTATGCTCGTCCCTCCAATGGAAGGGTTAGGACAACGAAGACAGTTGTGTCCTCTATCACCACATTTTTCACATTTTTCACATTTTTTCTTTCGACGACTTTTTTCAGCTGAAGGAATTCGTACCTCTTTCGGTCTACCTGTTTGTCGTCTTACTTTGAATGGTAGTATAATTATACTTTTGACTTCTGAATGAACATTACAATCTTTTGGGTCAGGAATAGGATCAATCGGACATGCATATACAGCTTCTAGTCATTATTTGCTATAATAATCATGATAAATTGTATAATAATGAACACTGTTGACTCTGATATATATGACAAAGGTAGAAGGTTACCGAATGACATTAAATAACAAAAACACAATGATAAAGTATAATTACAATACCTGGCAACAGCAATTACATGATGACATGGCAACTGATCTAGATACCAATGCCGACAAGTGCATGTTCGCTCAAAAGGTTGAACAAAGTCATAACCTAGTTCATGTGTGACTCCGAACTGGATCGATTGTTGAATGACAGATATCATGGCACTCGTCGATTCATTAGCCATCGAGTTCACATGATCCTCTGCAATTTTGGTAACCGAAGTTCTGAGTTTCTCAGCATGAACACATCTATCATTATACCACTTTTGCAGCATATGTCTTAGATATTCATGTGCGGTTGTTATTGGAAGCCGACGTGCTTTCATCATGCATTTGTTCAACGACTCTACCTTGTTAGTAGTCATCATGTCATATCTTCTTTTAGAAGAAGATGTAGGTGACCATTTTGTCACTCCAATATTAACCAATTTTTCATGCATTTGCGGACATACTCGTTGAATTTGTTCCAAATATCTATCATAATCAGGCCTTGTATAACAATATGCTGCAAGGTAAAACATATCCTCCACATCTTTTTGTTTTCTAAAGTGTTTTTTCAGGTTTTGCTTCAAGTGGAAGAAACAGAACACGTGTGGGACTTCGGAAAAAACATCACTCATCTCATTCGCAATGCTTTTATGATGATCGGATACAATAATCAAATCCGATGGCAAATGTTGTCTCCCACCAATAATCTCTCTCAATCTACTTAAGAACCAAGTCCATGAATTGTTCGACTCTCCATCACCAAATCCAAAAGCGATAGGATAAATCATCTCCTCCCTATCTTTGCATACAGCAACAAAAATCACTCATTTATAGTCACCTTTCAAATGAGTGGCGTCAATCACAATAACCGGTTTGATGTAATATCGAAAACCCTCAATTGAGGCTCCAAGTGTAACGAACGAATATAAGAACCGGTTGTTTTCATCCATCTCAATTACAGTCACTGTACCAGAGTTTGTTCCTTTTAACATGTGAAAATATGAAGGAAGCTGCTGAAATGACTCATCTGCTTTTCCATATGCTAGTTTCTTTGCATATTGTAAAGACCTTCAAGCTTTAATGCACATGATCTGCACACCATATTGCTCCAACATTTCTGCAATCAAAAGCTAAGGTGTTATACTATCAAAACCCACTTTTTTCTGATACAATGTTGCTACGACAACAGTCTTCACACTGCTCTATGTGACTCGTAAGCATTCTGACAACATGTATGCTCCAACACATACTTATACACATACCACATAGAACCACCCTTTCTACATCTTGTACAAACCTCAAAGCTGCAGCTTAAATCCTTACAACCAGCCTCATATCTAACCGTGCATGAACGTCTGACCTTATATTGATGCTTGGAATTAAGCACACATTTTCCAATGGCAACATTCATTTCATATTTACTATAAAAAAATGCACATTTATACAATATATCACGTTAGATGAAGGTCGACATAGCAATTGATGTATCCTTAATTTCACACTGATCTACACCAGGAACAATCTAGTATGGTTGTGAAAGGTTGGTTTCAAATTGTGAACCCAAAAATCTAACTTCTGGATACTCCACGGTCTCTTTATCAGCTTCAGTTTCAATGTCATCACCTAGAGTTTCCTCATTATCATCTCCACTGTTCGATGTCTCATCACCATCACTATCTGCATCCCGATCTTCATCATCATAATCATTTCCGCCAAAATCAAAGTCATACATTGGACTTTCTACAGATGTAAATGCGGCGATATAAGTTGAAACTTGATTGCTACCACTAGAAAAAATAAAACAATTTTGACCTTCACCCATAATCGGACTTGTAATTCTATCCGCAGGTGCCTCCACATGCCCTGGATCTGATATTACGTTGATGACAAATTGAGATACAGTATAGCTAATACCTCTAGAATCTCTCATAATCTTATCAACATAAATCTCTCTATAATCAACTTTTTTGTCTAAAATCACACCCCAAACACTGAGATCAATGGTGATAGGTATCTTCACTGCGGGCATTCCCCTAACTCGAAGTAAATAATGCAAATGAATATCCCATATTCTTTTATCAATGTCAGTCACTGTGTAAATAAATTCCACCAATCGAGAAAAATTGACATTCTTAGAGGCCCTCATCATGAATGTCTCACCTTCAACATAATTATTCTCATTCCACTCTCCATTATATTTAACTATCATCGGCACTTCACCCATTCCTATAAAATTTAAAGTATAAAATAAATTAGTGTAACATATAGTCTCATCATATTAAAATTTAATATATAATTTCATATTGTCAAACTCATAAAAATCCAACCAAATATAATCACATCTGATCAATATCAAACATACACAACCGAAAGAATAAAAAAAAAAAAAAACCAACGAAAGCGATTCACGTAACCCGAATCGGATTATGTGTATCTATAAAACCCGAATCGGGTTTTGTGGATACACATAACCCGATTCAGGGTTTTATGATTTCACATAACCCGATTCGGGTTTTGTGTTTTTATATAAATTGATTTGGGTTTTGTGTATACAGTTAACCCGATTCGGGTTACGTGTATACGCAAAACTCGACGAGACGCAGAAAAACGCAGTTCCTTTTTCTCTTCGTTTTATATAGATCTCACTCACATAAGGTTAAATCACAATCAAAAGTCACTCTTATGGCCTAAAACTAAGCAATGTGAATAAAATAAATTGAAAATCAACCAACAACAATCACATACCTTAAAACTTGAAGAAAAGCTTGAATGTGAAGTTTGTTAGAGACAAAAAATCTTGAATGTGGGTTTTTAGGAGTCAAAGAACTTTTAATGTGTGTACAAAATAATCTTGAATGGATGAGAAAAAAAAATCGTAGAGAATGAGAGAGGTGAGAAGCTTTTAGAAGAGAAAAGGGAAGAAAAAGAAGAAAAAGGGTAATTTTGTAATTTCAGTAAGGTTATAACGGAAATTTTAAAGTGAAAAATACTTAGGGATAATTTGGGTAATATGGGTATAGATAGTAATTAGTTTGTTTGAGAGGTTAAAAAGAATTTTTATAAAAAATGAGTTAAAAATGTATTTTTCTTTTTATTGTGGACTAAATTTGAAAAGCACTCTAAATACATTCTATCAATGAAATTTTTTAATATAATTTTTTATTGGACATATGTCACATGCATAAATTATACTTTTTGAACATAAAAGTTACTATCAATTTTACTTATTGGGATAATATATTTAATGTCATAAACATTATATTATTTGTAAGTGAGATTTATTTAACTTAATAAATGGAGTTATTAAATATTAATAATATAAATGTCAATGTGGTTTTTAAATCAAGAACGCTACCCACAATAAATTTTATTTGAAATTGATTTGTAATTATTTAAATATTTTTTTACTAAAGAGTGAATTGAATATTTATAAATATAAATATTAGTTTTCTTCAGACTATCTAATTGTAAGAATAACAATTCATAAAACCAGTTTTTTTAAAAAAAAAAAAAAAAAAAAAAAAAAAAAAAAAAAAAAAAAAAAAAAAAGAAAAGAAAGGAAAGAAAATAGACAATTCATAGAATCAAAATGTTATAAATTGGCCTGTCTCAAGTGGGGGCAAACGTAGTTTAAAGTTCAAATTTCATATTTCCATGCCCAAAAAAGAAAAAAAAAATCTTATCTCAATAATTGTGCGAATCACCTTACTTGTCCTTTTAATTGGTATACACATATTAACAAGATAATAATTAATAACGATGAAGATGTGTTGCAATTACTACCATCGTTTAATGTGATTATATAGTAAAAATTTTTACTATTATTTTACCTAATCTCTATATCATAAATGGATTTCTCTTCTAAAAGAGAGAAAAAAAAAAGTCTTAATCGTAATAAAAAATCATCCAGACTTTTCTTCCTGTGGATCGAGGGGTGATTTACTTTATTCGTCTAAGCTGCAGAGACATTGATGATAAATGGAGGTGACATTTCGACAAGAAAAGGAGCTACATGGTCAAAAAATGGATATCAAGTGGCAGTTGACGAGGCAACAAGGACGACGTCTTCATGGAAGTCGAATCATCTTGGCTGCTGGTCTGTCATGTGGAACCTAAATATCCCTCCCAAAGTTAAACATTTTGTGTGGAGAACATGCATGGAAGCGATACCTGTCAAGGCAAATTTGGTATGAAGGAAGGTACTGGTGGATGGATGATGCCTTGGTTGCAGTTATGAATTGGAGACTAGATTTCACATTTTGTGTGGAGAACATGCATGGAATCGGCACCTGTCAAGGCAAATTTGGTATGAAGAAAGGTACTGGTGGATGGATGATGCCTTGGTTGCAGTGATGAATTGGAGACTAGATTTCACATTTTGCTTCAGTGCACGTTAGCTCTTGGGTTGTTTTGAGGTAGGGAACCAGCCAACATATATAGTTAGGAGTTAGCCCTGTTCTGTTTTGGATGTTTTTGCAAGTTCTTTGCATGCGGCAAATTGAGAATTTCCAGCTAAGGTTTTCATGATCATGTGGAGTATTTGGAGTAACCGTAATACAAAAGTTCATTCGAGAAAAGTCGAAGAACCAGAAGAGGTTACAGCTTGGACACTGGTTTTGCTTGCTGAATTTCAGGCAAGAGCTTCCTCGTCTTTAATGGTGTCGCAGTCTTCTTCTGACCCTCTTCTCTCATGAAGTCCAGGGATGCTTGAAACTAAATACAAATGCTACTATAAGGTGTGGTCTAGCAGTCCCCGGTATTGGTACAGCTATCAGAAACCATCAAGGCCTTGTTATAGATATTGTCTCGAAGCCTTCAACAAGTACCTTCATTCCCGAGATAGGCGAGATACTTGCTCTCCAGGAAGGACTCATCCTGGCTCGTGATTTGAATATTAGGGTTTCAGTTGCGGAGGTGGATGCTGTGAATATAGTTTCTGTTAACTCTTGTAATAATTCTCATGAGGAAGCTGCTATTAAGGTTTTATGTGAGGAAGTTGGTGTTTATAAATGTCAGGATCCGACTCGACTCATCTCTCGAATTTGGGAGGATCCCGTAAAATCTGAGGTTTTTCTAATTAAAAATTAGATCTACTGAAAATCTTTTAAAAAAATCATTGTAATCTGAACAAATCGAAAATTTGTATGTTATTCGTGTTAGACCCATGTACTGAATATATTAATTATTCACAAAATATATGAAAAGATGTTTCATTTGCAAAATTATTCTCGAAACACATTTACAACATTTGATTAATTAAAATTAATATACATTGATGTAAAATATTTCTACTTAAAAATAATATTAATGCATTAAGTCATTACTATGTGACATTTCTCACGATATACACTAATCTATATGAACTTGTGATGGATTCCTGAAAAAAAAAAGTTTTAAAAAAAGTGAGCGCGAATGCCCAGTAAGTGAATATAACTTTTCTAAAATATTTCTATTAAAACTAAACATATTACTGATAATAATAAATAATTCTTATACAATAATAAAACTATAATTTCTGTATAAATTATTTCTCAAAATAATATAATCTGTAAAACTTTTCTAGAATTTCTTTATATAAATATGATTTTCTGTAAATTTCTATCTTACTTATCAAGCTCGGTATATAACCTCTGTAATCTGAAAATCTACATCAACTAGTACCTAGAGAAATCTATCATATATGATGGAGATACTCAACACACAGGTAAAGTGAGAGATAATATCTATTATACATGTGTTGGGCAACTTTATGACTCCCTAGACATCTACCATACATATGCTAATCGACTCTACGACTCCCCAAACATTTGTCATACACGTGTCAAGTGATTCTCTTAGATTTACAC
The DNA here is from genome assembly GCA_019925255.1 of Litchi chinensis. Lineage (NCBI taxonomy): Eukaryota > Viridiplantae > Streptophyta > Magnoliopsida > Sapindales > Sapindaceae > Litchi > Litchi chinensis. Next base: position 4,784,424 of record CM034461.1, read on the forward strand.
ACTTAAATCATGTTTGACCGTTAAATGAGAAGGTAAAACTTTAATGTTCTAAAAATATTTTTATTTTCCTTTCTCAATTTTTTTTCTTACTATGTATATAATTCTAAATAAATATTTTTTTCAAAACGTAATCAATATATATATTTTTTAAAAAACAAAAATCATATTATTTAAAAACCTTTTAAAATCTTTCTAATAATAACTTAAGCTAAAAATATAATATTTCTATTGGAATTTCTAATAAGTATACATATATATAAATTCGTAATAAATTCTCATTTCAATCGTAAAACATAATTTATGATTTATAAAATAAATTAACTAAATAAAATTATTTACTTGAAATAGATAATAAAAATTGAATTATAAATAAACATAATTTAATAAATACTTTTCTTGAAACCCAAATAATAAATAAATATTACTTAAAATCTGCTAAATTCTTTTTATAATGTAGTCAAACTACTAACATCAAATACTGTTTGAACTTCTAATTTGTATACATAATAATTTCTCAAGTCACTTGTAAAATATAATTGATAATCTAGATAGAAATCATAATTCGTAATCTGTAAAATCAATTAACTAATTAAAACCTTTACTTCCAATAAACAATTAAAAAAAAACTTAGATATGGATAAATATAATTAAATCAAATCGATTAAAATAAAACTATCCAATCACAATTTTAGGTTTTAGGCTCTATTTAGAACTACTAACACACAAATTATTATTGAGTTCTTTTCCACCTAAAAACAACACAAAAATATTTAGAACCTATAAAAACCAATCAGAAAATTAAACCCAAAATTAAATTTATTACACACCAAATCAACTCAGAATTCAATTCCAATTATTTTCTCGTTTCTTTGCCTTTTCTTTTCTTCTTCTTCTTCTTCTTCGACTCGTTATTTTCTTCTCCTTTTTGTTTTGCTATGTAGTTTGATTTCGTGTGTTTGATTTGCTTCTATTTTAAGATATATATATGTACTACGGCCCCTTAATAAGATTTGTCCATCATATGCTTATTCATATTAAGCATGAGACACATGCCTCTTATTTTTCTAAAAAAAATCTCCACTCACAATCATTTGTTTTGATCGACCACCCACTTCCCCATCTAAAATATATATATTTTTTTTCAATTTTCCATTGACACAACCCATCATATATTTAATCATTTAATATCTTATTATTATTATTATTATTATTATTATTTATTACATCTTTTTTTTTAATACAATAATTGTATCTGGGATAAACCCAGGGGTATCCGGGACCTTTAACCGAGATGTGACACTGGTGGCACGGCCCGGGGGACTACTCCCATTGGGAGGGAACCACCCACACAGAGGTGGAGGAGAGACTCACATTAGAGTGGTGGGGCGACCCACACAATTGATGGGAAATTAATTATCTAGTATAGTTATTATTATTATTATTATATTACATAATATTAGTATTATATATATATATATATAAATTGGACTTAAGGGGTGTCGAACCCATGCCCCCTTACAAAGGGAGGCATGGGTTGGCTGCTGGCGCCTACCACTGCGCTAGCAGTCAATTGACATTTATTACATCTTCTTTGTCTCTTATCTTTAACTCTCTCAATTTTATATCTATGTACATATATATGGTGACGCATGCACTCATTTCATTCTCCATTTTACTTACCTTTGTCTCATGTGTTAACCATTATAACAAGCACATGTTTTTGTCACTCAATTGCACCCTTATGTATATATCTTTCATGAAAAAAATGAGTGCATTTAGTAGAAAAATGGGCAACATTAATTTTAAATTTGGACTCACTTAAATTAATCGTGGCCTGCTTAAAATTTGGGCTTCAAATAATCTTTTGGATCAATTAGAATTCAAGTTTTACAATTTTACTTACCATCTTCCATAGTTTCACCTTTGACACATTTCCATTTTATAAATAAAATATTAGCCGCTAATTTTTTTTTTCAAACTCAATGTTCACCATCTTGTGGTACTTGTTATCTTTTTGTCTCAAGCAAATCCACTAACTTATTCATTTCATTTTTTTTATCGAAAGAATACTATAAGGCTAACTCACTCTCTCAATTTTTTTTTATCAAGTGTTATTCCTTTGCTTACTATGTTAAGTATGAGACACATTTTCTTCATGCTTCCACTAATTCACCTTATATATAATTATATTTTTTTTATTTTTTTCCTCAACCAACTTTGGTGACTCTTTGTTCATGAATCATGATTTCACTAACTCTTATATTTTATTATTATTATCATCATCATCATCTGTCCTACTACGCATACTATTATTATTATTTATCCTACTGCGCATACTCTCAAACTTATCTCATTCCAAAATTTTTTCGATCAAGTGTTATCCCTTTGCTTACTATGTTAAGTATGAGACACATTTCCTTCATGCTTCCACTAATTCACCTTATAGATAATTATATATATATATATATATATATTTTTTTTTTTTCTTCAACCAACTTTGATGACTCTTTGTTCATCAATCATGATTCCACTAACTCTTATATTTTATTATTATTATCATCCTCATCTGTCCTACAACACATACTATTATTATTATTTCTCCTACTATGCATACTCTCAAACTTGTCCCATTCCAAATTTTAATGTTTTGCTTATTCCTTATCGTTTCTCATTTTACACCTCACTTTCTTGATTTCTTTTAAAAATATCCACCAAGTGAATATTTATTCAAATGTCAATTTATTACTAAAACTTAAACTAGACTAAATTAATAACAATAAACTATATTTTAATTCATCTCTTCGATCCACTTAGGTTGGAGCCTTATAATAAGTGTCAAGTCGTTTTGAGAAATGAGAACCATTTAGCATACAAGTTAGCCTCCTTGACTTCGTCCTCCGTAGAAAAACTTTGTTGTGCCTCTTGTATCTTTACTAGTACCCTTTGTTAGTGCCTCTTGTATCTTTACTGGTACCCTTACTTTGTGAGGGCTTTCTCAATACATGATATTTATTTTAAAAAAAAAAAAAATCCTATTACTATTATTTTAAAGAGACACATTTTATTCTAAAATAAATAAATAAGAATTTTATTTTCAGTACTTCAATACAGTAATACACACCATTTTATATATATTTGATCAATTACTAATAATGTTCAAAGCTACACAAAATAACTTTTCTTCAAGTGCTGTTGTGCAATATTCTGCTTACAGAGTAGTCCAGACTCCAGAGGCGTTTACACGTGTGATCAGAATAGCAACGGGTGAGCAACGCGTGCGAAAAAAAAAATTGTACCGATATAAACAAATGAAACCCCAAATTACGTAAATACCCCCAAGAATGTGGCAACGGGCAACGATCGCAACACCATCATTTTATCTTACATTTCTTTATTTTTTTCAAAATTAAATCCCATTCTCCTTTTCCCTCCTTCAAATCTCCCCTTCTCTCTCTCTCTCTCTCAGTTTCTTCAACACCACATCAACAAACAAATGCACCTCGCATAAAACCCTAAATCACTTCCGCACACCACCGCCGTGTTGTAGACAGCGACGACGGAGTTCTCGGATCCCGAAACAGAGACAGAGGCTTCACTATGCAAGACATCCTCGGATCGGTCCGCCGATCCTTGGTGTTGCGATCCGCTTCCGGAGACAGTGACGCCGGAGGCGGAGGAGGATTCAGTGGCTTCGTCGAGAAGATAGGCTCCAGCATCCGGAAATCGAGAATCGGTCTGTTCTCCAAACCACCGCAAGTGCCGGCTCTGCCGCCGATTCCTAAAACGGACGCGCCGCCTATCCGGTGGAGGAAAGGTGAGTTGATCGGGTGCGGCGCGTTTGGAAGAGTGTATATGGGGATGAATCTGGACTCTGGAGAGCTTCTTGCCGTCAAACAGGTCACTGATTTTAACTAACGACTCTTGTTGTTGGTTTGTTTTTGGATTCTTTTAATTGTTTATTTGTTTGTTTTGGTTATAGGTTTTAATTGCAGCCAACAGTGCTTCAAAAGAGAAAACGCAGGTGATGATTTTGTTTTGTTTTTATTTTCTGAAAAAAATTGAATTTCAGTCAAGTTCAATTAACAGTATATGACTTTAACTTTGAAGTGTGTTTTTGAATTATACTGATTTGTATCTTAATCTTTACATATTAGGCTCACATTCGAGAACTCGAGGAAGAAGTGAAACTATTAAAGAATCTTACACATCCAAACATTGTTGTGAGTAATGGTATATTCAGTTTTGTTGTAAATTTTATTGTATTTGGACGGTGTGAGATTGTTTTTGTCTAAATTTTGTTATTTAGAGATATTTGGGAACTGCAAGAGAGGATGAATCATTGAATATATTGTTGGAATTTGTTCCTGGTGGATCTATATCGTCACTATTAGGGAAATTTGGATCCTTCCCTGAGTCTGTAAGTGATAATTGATTGTTGGTTTTTCAATTCTAGAATGTAGCTGCTCTGGAATGCTAAAGTGGGTTGTGTTTGGTTAACAGGTTATTAGAATGTATACAAAACAGTTGTTATTGGGACTAGAATATCTTCACATGAATGGAATTATGCATAGGGACATTAAGGTAATTTTATTTAGTTCTTCTAAAGAGAAACTTTTATACATCTGTCTCTAGCTTGATTTAACAAGGGGCATTTTTCATTCAGGGAGCAAACATTCTTGTTGATAATAAAGGGTGCATTAAGCTTGCAGACTTTGGTGCATCTAAGAAAGTTGTAGAATTGGTATGATTTTTATTTAATTTGTTTTTTAAGTAAAAAAAGATAATTTTGTTTGTCCTTGTATATTTTGCATGAATTTTGGGTTTTAATGTTGCCATAGGCTACAATAAATGGTGCCAAGTCAATGAAGGGTACACCATATTGGATGGCTCCAGAGGTTATTCTCCAGACAGGGCATAGCTTGTAAGGAAGATTTCCACATTCATGCTTATAGATATTGACATTTATGTGATTGTCTTGACACTGTTAAATTAGAAAGTCTATAGATTGCCATGACTGTGCCTTTTCTCCAAGTTCTTTTTGTTTATTTATATTTGCTAAAAAATTTGCTCGTAGTGAGACCTAGTTACAAGGCATGCTAATTACTATGTCATTATGATATAATATTTTTAATAAAAATGAGAGTGAGAAAGTGAACAAAACAAAGAGCTTGAATTATTATGTGTTTTTTTTTTTTTTTTTCTAATTATTAACTTCTGATTTTATACAGTGTGAAGTATGATGTCAAGATCATGTAATGAGAGTTTGAACATCTAATAATATGATGTCTTGGTAAAAACCTTATGCTGAAGCATATAGTATAGTGCTTTTCCTTCTGGTGAACTCAGCTAAGCACCAAAGCCAGCAATCATGATTTTATTTTCCTTTCTAATAGCAGTTAAAAGTTTTGCTGTTGAGATTTTTGGATGAAAATTGTATAGTTTGAGCAATAAACGAGGAGCCTTTTACAAAATGCCATATTTTTAGTTCGATTTGCAGTACAAATCCCTGTTTTCTTACTTCTCTTTTTTTAGTAGTATAAAATAAAATCATGTGCCCGTAAATCTTATTCTACAAATTTGAGAGCTCATTAGTGTCGAAAATACAATGTTTTAGTTCCGCTGATATATGGAGTGTGGGGTGCACTGTGATTGAGATGGCTACAGGAAAGCCTCCGTGGAGTCAACAATACCAGGAGGTAAACACGTGAAGCTACTTCTTAATGAACCTTATTATTAATTTGATTGATGTGCACCATCTGACTAGATGCACCAAAGTTCTTTCCTTAGTTGCATAATAAGAGTATGATGCTCTTTTCAGGTTGCTGCTCTTTTCCACATCGGGACAACTAAATCTCATCCACCAATCCCTGATCATCTTTCCAGCGAGGCAAAGGATTTTCTGTTAAAATGCTTGCAGAAGTATATTCTTTTCTTGTTCCTTGTTGTGAGCCAATAACACAGTTGTCTTTAGTTTGATTTCTTAATAATGCTTTTGATGTTATCAACTTATACATCTCAAGATGTGGTGGCAGGGAACCAAACTTCAGGCCTACAGCATCAGACTTGCTGCAGGTGATTATAAATCTAAACTATTTCTTACCAATTCCTCATAATCATAATAATCTTTAACACATATATATAATACAAAAATTTATGTAAAGTTTACTTTCACTCATAATGTTAGATTTTGCAAAACTTGTGCAGCATCCATTTGTCACTGGGATATATCGGGAACCTCATCCAGTATTTCGTAGTTCAATCATGGTAAGTACGCTTTTAATAAGCCTGTTATCATTCTTTTGAATGTTTTATACTAATCATAGTTTTTCTTTAATCTATTATCAGGAATCTGGAAATTTGATGGCAACTCCAGGGTTGAATCTTAGGAACTCGTAAGTGTTTTTATATAGAATTTGCATGATACTTTGATTGGCCATATGTGTATTCTGATTATGGAACGTGTATTGATGTTACAGGATGAACTCTTTAATTAGACGTTCAAGCTGCACAGGTTTGAAAGATGTTTGTGAGATCAGTAGTGTGAGGTGCTCAACTGTGTACCCCGAGCATTTATCTGGAGGATCCTACTTGGGGGCAAGCAACTGTGATGATGACATGTGTCAGATAGATGACAAAGATGATTTTGGGATTCGTGCATCAGTAAAATTTAACTCTGTCTTGGCATCTGCAGATATTAATAAGGTGTTGGCCTGTTTTGAACTCTCTCATGCCATAAATGCGTAATGTTTACATACATAACAATGGACTAATTGATTGTTTGCATCAGAGCTTTAATCCTATGCGTGAGCCAACTGATGATTGGCCATGCAAGTTCGATGAAGTTCCAGAGGTGGAGCGAAGTGTGATGAATATGTCTTCTGATCAAACACTTCATGACAGCACTGTATCTGGTAAAGGGAAGAATGAGTTCTCTTTTCACTGTGGTTCATCGGCAGCTGAGGATGATGATGAAGTTACAGAGTCAAAAATTAGGGCCTTTTTGGATGAGAAGGTGCCTACTCTTGTCGTCCCATTCTACTATATATATATATATATATATATATATAATGGATGTTGACATACTATGTGATTATATCTTTTGCCAATTTAAACAATTTATTGGAAGGAAACAAATAAACTATGGCCTAAGAAAGATAACAATGGAGAGAATCTATGAAAGCAAAATGGTAGAAGGAAAGAAAAGAGCCAATTTACATTTGCTCTGTAAATTATTGACTTATAGAGGTTTTATATGATATAAGTTTAACGTTTTTCATATTTTTCTTATAAAGGCTCTGGATCTGAAGAAGCTGCAATCACCTTTATATGAAGAGTTCTATAGCACAATGAATGCAACAACTGGTCAGCCGAACACAGTTGGAATTGCAAATGGCGAAAACTTTGTGAACTTACCTCCTAAAAGTAAATCACCCAAGCAGCTACCAAGTAGACGACTTTCTGAAGCTGTTGGTGCTGCCAATACTGCTAGTCCTGGGAGCCAAATGTGTCATGTATCAAATGTTAAAGGGATGCAAGATCGAGCACTGCAGGAAATTCATCCACCTCAACTTAATGAATGGAAAGAGGTTCTTCATGATGCTCAAAATGAAAGGCTTAGTCCTAGGTTTGTTAAGTGATTTTTAGTTTATATCTGCTATATATTTTCTCTACCCATTCTGTAGCTCGAGAATGACAACAGTTTTTTATGCAGTCTTAGCTTTTCAGAGAGACAAAGGAGATGGAAAAAAGAGCTTGATGAAGAGCTTGAAAGAAAACGAGGCAAGTTCTACTTTTCAGTATATCATATTTTCGATTATGTGTTTTGAGCTCTGTTGGACCTGATATTCTAGCTATCATAAAAAGCTTCAGGTCTCTGTTTGTTGGAAGGTAGTATAAAAAGTTATAGCATTTCAAAATTAATTTGCTTTACTATATTCAACAGAGGTTTTAATTTATTTGTGACTCCATGAGTTGCACAACCCAATATAATGGGGATTTCCTCTTATATTGGATAATTCCACAGTTTTAAAATTTAGATTGAGGTGCCGCCTTGAGGCACACCTCGGCTGCCTCAGTGCTGAAGGCGCCCTAAGGCAGGTGCCTCACTCTGCACCAGGCATGTGGCCATCTCACCTGCTTAAGGCGGCCAGCTTAAGTCATAGTGAGGTGAGTTGGACTAAGGCAGTGATGAGATGGTCACCACGTCTGCCTCTCACCAAAAAATGTTTCTATTTTTTTGGCTTTTTCAAAACCTATAACTACATAGAAAAGGGTCGTTGTTGGCCCTTTCTAAAACAGAAAGGCTGACTTTCCCCTTTTCTCTCTTCTCTTTTTCATCTCCTCCACTAAACCGTAGAAACCTTTACCTCTCTCCTTCACTCAACACATCTCCTCCACTCAAGGTTCATTCTCCATTCAAAAGTTGAAGATTTCATCTCCTTCACTCAAGATGATGATGGAGGGGATGAAACCTTGGATCCATATTTTAGGCCACTAAACACAAATGATAGTTTATTCGATATATAATGGTCATTAGGATAATATTTTTGTTGGTTTTGTCTATTTTGTTTGATACTTGTGTTTCTAACATTGGTTATCACTATTTTGATCAATGTTATGGATGATTTTCTATGTTAGGTTTTAGTTTGTATAATTTTTAAAATTTTCTTTGTCATTTTGAATTGAGGCGGCCACCTTGCCTTGTCAAGATTTGACCACCTTTCCTCGCCTTTAGCATTTTAAAACCTTGGATAATTTATGGGGAAATTCTTTATAGCTTGATCAATCAAGTGGAAAGAAAACTTCTTTTGCACCACCACTAAGTGGTTGAAGAATTATGTCCAAACATTGGTCAAACTGAAATGTTTGATTTTAACAATGTGTGGTTAGATTTCAGCATTTTAACCATTCAAGCTGTTGACGAGTCATCAACAGTTTTGAGTTGTTAGATGACTAGCTTGATAATTGAGCCCAAGTCCAGATCAAGTCTAAATTCTCCTTGGTTTGGCCTGTGAAAAGGTTTCATATGCACAGAAATAGAGGTCGTAAGTTCAAGTTAGGGGCTGAAAAGTGCATGGATCGGGGCCATATCAAAATCCCTTCTTAGTACTCCACTTAGGTGGCAGCAGCATTGAGTGGCCTTTAGTATATTAATCTTGACATTAGACGCTGGCCATAGTTGGCCTTTTTTTTTTTTTTTTATTTTTGTTTCAGATTTCAAACATGGTATGAACATTAAATCAGAGTTATATTCACTTTTATCTAGGTAAGCTAGCTAAAACAAGTCAAGCTTCTTGAATAATGATTCAAACTGCATAGGATATCTTAGATACAACCATTTTAAACAAGGTGGGAACAAACAGCTCAAGCTTGACTTAGCTTTTGTACATTATTAATTGGCAGCAAGACTTTCTCTGCTTGGATGATCCCTAAGAAAGTACCGATTTAGGTGACTTAATACTTTTTTGGACAGCACTCGATGAACACTTGTTTAAGTGAGCCTATTGTTTGAAGCCATAAAAATGTCCTGTTTGATCCTCTTAAATGTGCATACCATAACCTTAAAGGTCAAACCATTTTCTTTTATATAGAGGAAGATTGGAAGGGAACATATCAATTACACTTGATACATTGCTTTGGGATAATGGATATCCTACTTTTGATTGTTATGTTTAATACAATTATGTTGCAATTGCTTTGGGATGAAATTCATGAGTTCGAATATGTTCGTCTCCTTTGGAGGTGTGACATGGAAAATTCCTATTGCAGAGATGCTGCGCCAGGCAGGTGTTGGAGGGAAGACATCATCTCCAAAGGGTCAGATTCTAGTTCGACCAAGAGAGCGGCTACGATTCGCATTCCCAGGCCAGTAAATGTATGTACCTCCCCTATATATGTATTAGTACCTGGTGGAATTAATTACGCTTTTCCATTAGGCGTGTCAATATATGTAATCCTATTTTTGACGTGAAATGGTGTCCAATAATTATTAGTGGTCTGCCTACCATATGTGCATGAATAGCAGCACAACCTTTTCGTGCTGTATTCTGCCTTTGTGGTTCTTTGTGGTTCAGCCAAGAAATATAGGCAGCATTTGTATGCTTTTCTTTGAGTTAAGTTGGCGAGTATGGTATTGAAGATTTTGAAACGCGGAAATAGAAGTATTTATTATACTCTATGAAGCATGAATGATAAAGTTTTTGCCTTATTTGCTTAAACATCATGAATGGTTTTTAATTATGTGATGTTCTCACTGAAATACAATGCAATACTACAAAATGTCTCAATAACCAAGTAGCATAGAAATAGAATGCACCCCTACACAATGCCTTGGATATTTATATTTTAATTTGTTGTACCGAAATTGTATTTGCTTGAACGTTTACGATCCACATTGTCATTGAGTCTCACCATCAGTGTCCTCTTTTTCTGGTTCAACAACCAAATGGTCCATAATCAGTCTTCTTCTAGGCAGTCGTCCTAGGCAAATATCATATCCCACTTGACTTTTTAACGCAGCTAACGTGATTTCAAGGCAATTGGACCACAATGGCTGTAGTAGATTGACGGGTCTGATGATAATTATGTATGATTTTTCACGGTTTGGAGAATCTGAGACAAGCAAATGATACAACAAAGTTCAAACTAAATTGTAAAAAAGCAAACCGAGGTGGCGAGATTTGCGGAGCCCCTAGAATATTTTTATTGACAAGACATTCTTGTTTTCATCACAAGCCTTTCTTGACTTCTTGCATCATGTCTTTTTTCCTGTGTCCCCTTGGTGTAGGGAAGTCGTTGATAAATAGTAAACGAGGACGTTTTTTTGTTACTACCATTTGGTTCGCAAGTTAAGGAGATGTAAGCATCTTATTGGTTAAAGTTAGAAAGGCACGGACACAAGTTGATTTTCCTTTTTCCTTGTTTTTTTATTACTGAAATTGATCCAAATACAATCAGGATCTATCGGAATGGGACATCGATAGTGCGGTATGGGGAGTTATCTCCATACGGAAGGGTTCAACTTACATGAGGTTAGAGGAGCTGTCCACACAAATTGGTGGGGAAAGAATTGTCATCGGGCGTAGAATCATGCCTCTCATGATGTGGGGCTCTCATGATGTATTGATACCAATGAAGGAAACGGCCACCTATACAAATTGATTTTCCACTTCTACAAGTTTTGACTAACAAACCTTATGGGAAAGAAAAGTTAATTTTTTATTTGTGACTAGTATGTTCACTAAAAATAAAATTGATTGGTAATCAATTTTGTGATTTGATACACAAATCATGTTCCTGCCAAAGGAAAGGAACTTTAATTACTTGGAGGAGAAACTTAAAATTTCTTTTTTCATATTCTCATTTAATAAATTTTGATATTTTTAATTCTTGAGCTCAATTTCATTAAATGGTATAGTTAACAATCAAATCGTAGTTATGATTAGATTAATAAACATATTAAAAAATTGAAATTAGACATTAATTAGGATCTAATAAATGAAATAGCAACTAAACGAAAGATGGAAATAATGGCTGCTGAGTTCCATTGGGTTATATAAATATCAATACCTCAATGGATGACTAGAATAGAGGATACAAATAAGTTTAGGTATGTAAGATTATTTGCTTAAAATTATAAAAAAAAAAAAAGGTCAAATAAGTATTATTAATACTAAACATTACATTTTTTTATATCTCTTTTGAATCCACATTAATAATAGGACAGTTAAAGAATGTATGCATATATTAATATGGTTTCCATAAAATCTATAAAACAGTCAAATGCTATTAGAAAAAAAAATTATAATATACAGATACTTTTATCCTAAGTGAATTAAACTATAATGGAGGTTCCTAATCACGGTAATACCCGTGATTATCATTATTTGTGACCAAAAACTTGATTTAAATCTGATTAATGTGATTTATCATTTGGGATCCACCATGTGGTGGTACATTGTGACATTTATTCCATGTTTCACAATTATTTTATCCTTCACTATTCTTTCTTTGTCAACAAAACTAGCATGCAACGTATCTAATTTCTTTTCACTGTTTCGATTCCGATTCATTTCACCAATTTTTTTTCGAAATAGAAACGAAACAGATTTTCAAAAACGTGCATCCAAAAACAAATCCTAATAAATCCATTTGAAAAAGAAGCAAGACCATGATTACCGAGAATGATTTTGGCAGGTGGCATGAGGAACACAAAAGTATTAGGACACCCACCAATGTTTCTTTTTTTTTTTTTTTTTTAACTTTTTTGGGCCGCCCAGGAATAAGGAAAATTGTCCGCGTGTTTCCAATTTCCTGTACAGGATTGAACTTGTCTTGCTCGAAAAAAAGATGGCCAAAAATCTCTGAAAATTCTTCATGTTCCCCCAAATGGGTTGGTAAGGTCAAATAGACAATATATATCTTCCACTTTTCAAGATTTTACTTTTATTAATATTAGGGATAATCCCAATTTCCCCCTGATAGTTTAAAAAAATAGTCAAAATCTCCCTTTTACTTGAAAAAATTAATGAATAAAAGGGGGATTTTAGGTATTTCCTCAAACTACAGGGAGGAAATTAAGATTATCCCTTAATATTATTATGATTCATTTTCTGGGTTGTGCATGGAGGAAAGTTTTGTAACAGCTGAAAGATAACGGAGATGCCAAAAAAGGAATTGTTTGATTGAATTTTGAAATGATAAGAAGAGGCCAAAGTGCATGAAAAGATAATGAATGGTGGTATGAAGTGGGATGTGGAGGCGCCTTTTTTGCTCTTTTTTGTAGTGAAAGGAGAAGTAAATATATATCTAGACGTGAAAGACCTGGATTCTGGGAGATCAAACATGATGATTAGAAAGATCCTGAATAAAATAATATCAAGGAAAATCAAACATGAAAAAGTTGAACCCAATAACGCATGATTCGACTTGAAAAGAATTCAGAAGATATTGTTGTACGTGAAATTAATTTATCACATAATTTAGAAACTTAACAAGGAAGTCACGTGATTTGGACAAATTGGCCAAACAAACAACGAGCAAATTATTGGAAAAAAAAAAAAAAAAAACCCGCGACATAGAAGGAAAAAAAAAAGTGGATTTTAAAAATAGTATAACAAAAGTAAAACAAAACTTTTAATATTATATAAATGTTCACGAACTATAATTCACTACGAAATCATGAACTATACGAATTATTTTCTTTATTTACAAAAACTGATAATATTAAAAAAATTCACTTCAATTCTTTTATTTCATTTTTTTGTTATTCTTTTAAACTTGAATATCCATTTTCTTTTTAAACATGTGTATAAAGTACAATGGGTTACCACCGTGTTAAAAATTATTAACGACGAAATATGAAAATTTGCCTTAACATTTTATACAAGTAATAGTGCACGCCGGTGTTTGTCTGTGCACACCAAGCACCAATATTACGTTCATTAGTGGTAGCAAACCCATGTAATGTCAACACTACGAATATGTACGATAGAATTTTGTCAAACTTAGCAAGTATTAAGTTCAAAATATGTACAAATCGCCTTATAAATTAATTATTATTAAAAAACTACTTGTCCAGATTAAATTCTTCTTTTGGAAAAAAAAAATGATCTTCTTCTATCCAAAGGGTTGCAAATATTACCTGAACTTCGGTTAATTAAAAAAAAAAAAAAATTCATGTTCATGCTGACTTTCTTTCCCATATGATCGGTTGTGTTACCACTCATCCTATAGATACATCTCTATCTATGTCCTTCAAAATATTATTGACATGATATATACCCATATTAGAACAAGTGTTTTCGTTATAATTTCTGCCAGACATTGGCCCCTACCAATTACGAATCAAATAAAATCGAAAAGGGTAAGGCTGCAAATACTCTTAGTGGTCCTAGTCAAAAAAACCAACTTGACAGATATACACATGCACTTCCAATGGCTCATAGTCCTTACTTATACTCCTTGTCTTCTTTCAGTGTACAGTCTTGATCAGTACAAGTTTAAGGAAGCTACATATATATTCTCTTTGAAGCCTTGTAAATTTTGTATTTATGTGGGTACACACACGCACCTTAGTTTCTGTACATATGAAGTTCCATGTGACTTATCTCATATCATCAAGCAATTAATGGGATTTTGCATTCAAGTAAAGAGACAACTGGCCATTAATGAAACAACCAAACTTATATAAAAGGTTTGATCAAGAAGGTATAATTTCAATGGCTGTCATCAATGATCACAGACCTCAGCAGAGATGTGACTATTTCGATTTTACAACCACAAAATTAAACAGTTCAATCTTTCAATGTATATACGTTTGAACATCGATCATTGAGCAAGGGTGACCATATATATGCATGCATGGAAAAGTGTTTCTTTCTTTTGTCTGACATACAATATTTGTGTGTGTATGTGCCCATGTACGTGTTTTCCTTCAACTTGCTACATATATATTTCAATTGTGTTGCCATTGTTACTGTAGTACTTGTGGATGCATTAATTCTTATCTGTTTGTGTTGAACAAGTGACTATGACATAAAGCTATTCATTTTTTATATAGTCCGGATATTGTTTTGCTTTATTCATTATCGATAAAATATAAATAAATTAGAAGGATTTTCAAAATTTATCAAAAACGCTATGGATGATTATTACCTTGTAATCTTTTACAATTTGTCAAAAGTAAAATATCCATGGAAAAATATATAATCCAGTCAAATGCAAAGGTTGCTTATACATATAAACTATATAATCTGTATTATCTTTAATTAGCAAGAGATGGTATATAATATAGATGGTTTATAATGCAACCATATCCCATACGACACCATTGAGACTTTCTTCTACAGCAAGAAGTCAAAAACGTACAAACACAAATATTCTAAAAATTGACCAAATTTTAGCACTAAATAAGTTTCTTTACAAATAGGGGCCTACACATGTATTATCCATATCCAAAACAAAATTAGTCAATTTTGCCGTATTGTCCCTTGGAGATGGCCCCTGGTTACTCTGTGTTGAGTCCATGGTTGGTTGGGTGGGTGGGGTCCGAGGAACGATTTTGATGATTTGGTGCTTCCTTTTGTTGGTGACGCCATGGCTACTTAGACCCACACAAATAAAGTTAAAGATTTCTTTATTTTATTTTCATTAGTTTCAAGTTCTCCCCATATATTTTGATTTTGCACCTCCCCTACAAAGTTTGCGCATTGTGACTAGACCAGACTCACCTTCTACATGTTAATGATAAGAATGACACCCAGTATTTTTTATATTAACTTTTAAAATTATGGTCTATATTTCTTTTTCTAAGTAGAAGTATTCTTTTCGTTTGTTTAATTGTGGTGTTTGTGTTCCAAGTTTGGTTTTGAAGTCTTTGTCTAATGTGGGTGTCAAATAAAAAAATTATATATTCTTTATAATGTGGTTGTAAGTAAAAGCAATTAAAGAATAAAGAGCAAATTGTTGAAATCCTTTATGTTATTATGGTTCCTACCCATAGAGCATAGATTTTGATTTATGCCTAGTCAAATCATACATTATATAATCATACTATTTATAAACATTGACATTAACGATTGATTATTGCTTCATACAATGTAAGGTGAAAACTTCAACCCAATAATATGATTATTCTCAAAAGAGAACCAAACTTCTTGAGTAAAATCATTTTCAAAATAAAAGTTTATGATAATAAGAATACATATTTAAATGTTTAAAATTGTAGAATTTAACTAAAACAGAATAATTAAAATGGGATTATACAGCAATATAATGACGTTCTTTCAGTGTTCATCTTCAATTGAAATCTCATTGTTGTTTGAATATCTATATCCCACATCTAAATATATTTCGAATTTAATCTACATTTCTTAAAACAGTTAAAGAATCAGAATCTTTTCCAACATAAAAATTTGCATAATCCTCGCTGAATTTGGCAGCTTGTAGAAAAGCACATGCAATAACAATTAACCCAATCAATCACTTTAAACAAGCTCTCCAACCAGCCAAAGAGAGCAAAAGGGCTTCTAAAGTTTGAAAAAGTTGTGTCCAGTACTAGTAGACGTTCCTTTCCAATTGGCTTTACGAGACTTCGTCACCCCAACAACTATGATAGTGGAACTTCTGTTTAGTTTAGATTCCCCCAAAACAATTTTTTTTTTTTTTCGTTTTTTAAAAACAAAAACACTTTCAAATCCTTAGCTACCAAGCTAAAATCCAGGTTCTTAGCTTAAAGAAAACCATAAACATAAAGCTTGCCCAATTACAGTGCTTCTTTCTGCAAGTGTCAACATTATTTGTGGACTTTACCTAATATTTTACGGATGGCGACACCTCATTGGTCTTCGGTCTTGGTATGGATCAGATCAAACAATGTCATGCTCTGGATTGCACATATAGAGCAGCAGATCACAATACATGGAGGAATTTAAATGATTTAATTAATGCTTGGCCTCTTATGTTTCACTTTCTAATTAATTAATCTTTAGTGAAAAAATTTTACCAAATTTTTTTTTTTCACGTTGTACTGGATTTTTTGATAAATTTTGAATTCATATTCACCACATGTAAAATAATGAGAAATCTAATCCACACCATGTCATCTATATAATCTTATCATGTGACAATCATGTTTAATTGGATAAATAAAAAAATGATAATACTATATTGTATAAATTTTTTCCAAATTTTGTATCAAAATAATATAATAAGTGGGTTATGCTAATCATATTGGTAATGAGATGATGTAAAAATAAAAAGGTAATTAAAATTTTGTTGCAGCTTAAAATGGTTGTCCAAAGATAAATTGAGGCTGTGGGCAAATTCTCTCTTCACACGAATATTGGTCTTACGAGATTATCGCAACATAATTTGCAAAAAAACTAAACATATTCTGTTACGGTGTTTCATATTTTATTTTTGAAAGCACCTTTTAATTCTTACGTCAGAGATCATCTCTCTAAAATGTATTCATCTTCCTAAAATTCCTAGTAAATCATTCTATATGTAGAAAAAAAAGGTTGAGCAGTTGCTTTTTATAAGAGGAGAAGGTTGCTTTCCAGATATCGTTGTACATGTGAGGGTATCTATCATGTGTTATGTAAATTAAGCCCGTGGTTATAAGTGTCCACTACATGCAAGACATGTTATCACTTTGTAGAATAAACTTGAAGGAAAGTAATTAATTCTTTTGAAGATTGATATTTTCCACCTTTGATGATGATTCTTTTAACGTAATTTGGTGTATTTAATATTGTTGTTGCTAGAGATTTGAATAATATGTCGTATGTCACGTTATCATTTTACCGACATGTTATTTTCTATCGGCTTTATCTTGCACCATACAAAACTCATTAGTTTATCAATTTAAGTTAGATTTTAGATGATATAACATTATCTATACAGAAATAATTTCTCTTTAGAAAAAGACATAAATACTTTAGTGTTCTATATTTTTTAATTCATTACTTTTGCCATCTCTCATCAATCTCGTGTAACTACGTAATTTAAAGGAAATTAGAGGAGCATTCTACAAATTACAATTATTTCTTTTTCTTATTATCCTTCGTTTTGTGGATTCTGGATAATGAGGTCGCTCCATTTCAATCGTGCTGCTTTGATTTTCTTTTTTTTTTTTAATTTATTTTATTCTTCGTACAATTTTCCAGCACGTGCTTCACGTTGAAGTAACACAAAGATGGTGACTGTGATCTTCGGAAAAAAAAAAAAAAAAAAAAAGAAGTAGTTGAAAGAAATGGACGCGGCATCCGTACTATTGATCAGCGCCGTTGATCAATCCACGAATTGCTTTTAAAAGATTACAAATTATTTTATTACATTTAGATGGGATTAGGTAAATAATTTAAACATTTTAGTACCATCAAAAACCGCTTTAAAGGGTTTTTTTCTTTCCCCCCAAATAGTAGAATGATAGTTTTGCAAATTTTAATTTGAATTACTTTTAAAACGTGTTTGGACACTTTTTTTTTTTTTTGACATTTTCATAAATCATGCACTCAAATAATTAAAGACAATGTTTCAAAAAAATAAAATAAAATAAAATAATTAAAGATATGATTTTAAAAATAATGATTAAAGATATATGTTTACTTGTATACTTTATAATATCCTCTAATTAAAATAAATTAAAAAAAAATGTGAGGTCAAAGAAATAATTGATATACTTGGTAGATGAGCATCCATGAATGCAACTTTAATAAGTGTTAGTAATTAATATTAAAAAGCTGTCAAAAAAGAACACTAATTTTCTCAAAACAGTCTCAAGTTCTTTGTAATGAGGATCATGACAACACTAATTAATTAGCAAAATATATTTGCATGGAAGAAATTAAGAAGTCTAAAGACTATAAGAGCCAAAATTCTGTGACACCAACCTTCATGAATGAATAGATATCCCATTTATGTGATACATATATATACTGTTACAGAAGTCTTTGTGATTATATATCACTGTGAATATTTCCACTTGAGATAAATAGATTACAATTAATAATTTCGTTTGATTAACTTTTACGAAACGATTTTTTTTTTTTTTAACTTAGTTGCAGATAATATCTCACTTGAGGAAAAAATAAGATCTGAATTTTCCTCCTGATCAGTTTCAATAGAGGTTTTAAATGAGCAAAATTTAGTGATAATAGTAGCAATAATAGACGTATGGGTGTTTACGTGTTAGAACAAAGGCGGTATCCTCTAAATTTAAATCCGTGCAAAATCAATCAATATGCCAGAGCATATACCGGAGAGAATTTTCAATATGCAGACTGTAAATTTACTATTTATAATAAATATCATGTTGTTGAATACGAATAGTCAATCATAAATATTCTTCATGTCTTATGTTATAATTTTATAAATTTAGTACGGTACTGTATTATTCAGGTCTGAAGTAACAATTAAGCATAAAAAAAATGAATGCAGTCAAGATTCATCATTTTCTTCTCTCATACTAGTGATTAAATAACATGCTTTGATTCAAACTCACGTACTTCAAAAACAAAGTTCAAGTAAAACCGCATATCCCCTATCCATTAATGAGTGTGCACCTCCCATTGCATACATTCGAGACGGAGAGTTTAGATTTGATTATGAACATTTATAATTATTATATGAGGAAGATTGTGTTTTTAGCATAAAAAATGGACAAATTTTGAAAATATTATAGAAGAAATGAAATGAACATTTTTAGTTCCTTCAGTTATTCTAAATTATAATTTGTGAACAAATAATATAGTTCATAAATAAAGATTGTTGAATGTCACAAACTATTTTTTTTATTCGTAAATTATAATTTGTAATAATTGGATACGTTAAATTAACACATTTAAGGTGTTTTAGTGATGTTTTCGTAATTCAATTTTCTTTTAGCTTTATCTCATATATTTTTTATTTGTTATGTAAAAGGAGCATTTTCCCACTATATGTGGGAATATATATCAAATCTCTACATAAATTTTTTAATCCCAATAAATACGGTTAATCGTCTCTACTGTTAAAATCCGTATAAATTTAGATATGCATCCTTTCCGCGTATTGCCTTTTAAAGGCTTTCTCGCAAAATCATATAGGCCGGTGGTGCATGGTTGATGCCCACTCGTGTTCGTGCAGTTTAATCGTACGCACCACTTGCCCGTCAGATTTACTTTAAACAAAAACAAAATCTAGCAGTTCTACTTTGAATTTTCAATCAAGTTGATGGAAATCGGAAATCGATGGATGGCAAGCTGGAGTAGATTATGTCAGTGTACGGTTCAGATATGAATATCTTTGTTGTATGATGATGTGTTGCACCACGTATTAACTCAACTCGTGAACGGATAAGGCTGAAAGGCTCCTTCGTGACGACTTGTAAATTGGAATTTTATTTTTTTCGTCACAATAAGTCACACAATTATTGGATCTAATTGGAATAAAATCTTATCATACGATCCGAAATATTATTTCAAAAAAGAAACGATCTATTCACATTGAATAAAAAAATTATCCATATTTATTGATGAATTTATACTCAAACCGTATCCCGTATTTCATTAAAAAACTAAGTAGATGAGCTGATAGCACTGTTTAATATTTTTGTAACATATAACCTAGATGTTCTAACAACATATAACAAAATCCTGTACAACTAGCACAAGATGTCTATGATGTTTTCTTACAATTTGGATGAAGTGAAATGTAGTTGTAGCAAGTTGTTTTGTACGGAAAAAATACTTTATTTCTCCACGGTTTTGCGATTATTATTAGAGGAACAAAATACAAAGCAAATACATAGTAGTTATTGTTTGTTATTACTATATCATGAGATTGTTAATATATTATAGATAAAGTAATTTTAGTTAACCATTTGAAACAAAATAGCATGTTGTAAATGAAGTTTGATCTCTATCAACCAAATTTTTTTTTAAAAAAGATGTTTGATCTTTAAAATTAATGATATAAGAGGTTTCACTAGTTAAATTAGCTAGAGAAAGTAACATTTCATGGGATTTTTATTATACAAGATAAGTAATTTTTCTAATATAATATATCTATCAATTCTTTTAATTAGTAAGGAAGAGAAATTTTAATAGAATGATACACTTTTTTGCACAGATTATGAGCCAATTATTATGCATTCATTTAAGAGATTTTAAGTTTCATTGGTTCATGTTTGAAGTGCTAAGCATGTGGTACTCATAAACGACCAAACTATTTGTGAACTTTGAGGTAACATATTTCTCGAAACATAATTCTAGAATTTGACTAGGGCTAAAGACTTGAAAGATATATATTTACCTACCTAACTATAGAAATAAACTTCACTCACATAGATAATATATTTACGCCATAAATCCCGATAAAATTGACCAAGATGTTCTTATTAGATCATTATCTTTTATATAAAATTATATTTGATAAAAGAAAAATAGACTTAAATATAAATTTCATGATTGATTGATTGGTCATTCAGTTTTATTAGTGGAAAAGTAAACAGAAATATAAGTTTTCTATAAATTGATTGATTGATCCTTTTGGTTTTATTTATGTAAATACATTTAATTTATGGTAGAAAGTGAAAAAATAAAATAAAATAAAATAGTAAGCAGTCCCTAAAAAAATTTATATCTTTTAATCAACATCAAGATCCAAAGTTTAAATTCCTCTCCCAATATCGAAACAAAACGTAATAGAAGATAAATATTTATATAGAAATAATCAGGTGTAATGTCATACGTCTTTTTTAATGCATGACAATGATTATCATGCGACAATCTAAAATCCTACATGAAAAATCATATAAGATCCCATAAGTGAAAATCTACCATATATATATATATATATGTATGATCTTCTAGGTTAGACTTTATATAGCATTGTTAAACTTTAAACCGGTTTATATATGGATTTATCATCAGAAACCTCTGCATGTTACAATCCCAAAATTACTTCGAAGAACACCCAATCGCACACGTTTTAATAATATTTTATGTATATGTTTATTTAAAAACGTAAAAAAAATAAATAAATAAAAATGCACTTAGTATCTTTATTTAATCAAATGAAGTCTTTCAAAATTGTTCAGGATTTCATGTTGGTTTTGACTCATACGCGTGTTTGGAAGCATTTGGGCTCAGTTTGCAGCAGCAATATCTTTCGTGCTTTTCACCTACCCAAATTGAGTCTCTGTGTTCATAACAAGAGAGAGATGGAAAGAGAGAGCATCTTCAAATAACGATAGTAACCACCTATCACAAGCTTTTTCTTTTCGAATCAACAAGAGAATCAAATAGAAGAAGAGGACAAAAAGGGCAAAGGACAAATTAAAGCAAAATGGAAAAAAAAAATTACGCAAAAAATTTACTATCAATAATATTAATATTAATATTACTATTATTGGCTATAGAAATCCAAACAAAAACTTTAAGATGTAGCCACCCATAAAGGCTTAGGCTCCCATAATAATCCAATATTCTTGTTCTCACCACTAGAATCCCCTTCTTTGCACCTCCCAGTCCTTTGAAACTTTTTCCTTATTCCCATTTCACCCCCAATCTCCAACTTATTGCCATCCATCTCCTCGTCTCTGTATGCAACATTCTCACTTTCTTCAACACCCTCTTCTTCTTCTGAATTGATGGGGATGTTTTCATGGGTTTCTTCTTCATTTTCCAGGTCTTGATTTGTGGTGTCATCGTCAATATAAGATGTGTCATCAGTGGATATTTCTTCTTCTTCTTCCGGCTCCTCAGAGTCAAAAGAAGAGAAGGAATCTTTGAAAATGCTTAGTCGAAGGCGGCCTTGGCTTCTCTCCGTATGGAAGAGGGAGTGTGGTGATGGGGCCTTGATGGCTTTGATTATCAACCGTCCATCTTCGCGGTGGGTCCTCACTTGTAGGGATTCCAATCCAGCTATTGTCGTCAAAGGAGGAGGAAAACTACCACTACGACACTTGCCCGCTTTCTTGGCACCCAAAAGTTGACGCGAGTTTTTCTGCTCCCTTGTAGCAAAATTTCCACACTCAGAGTCTGATGGTGATGAGAATATACTACTGTCTTGCATTATGTCAGTGCCCGTCTCACTACCTAGATTCTCAGTGCACAATTCCAGGCTTTTGTCACTGAGTGTAGAAGAAGAGCGTTTTGACAGAGGATGGACATATATGTTTTGATCTTTGTCTGCTTTGTTGTTCGTTTCTATTTGTCCACCATTGGTGATAGCCTCCAGGAAACTCCAGGAATGGTCAGGATCGGCATTTGATGATGAGTTGTGGTTGTTCTCAGAGTCAGAATCAGGAATAAAAACCTGTGGAGGGTTTTTCTCAGAATGGCATTTCTCCTGGATTGATTTGGTGTTTGAATCCAAAAAACAAGATTTGAAAGCCAATTCAAGAGGTTCAGGGAAGTAGGGTACTGATATTTGAGAAGATAATTTGAGCCTAAGTGTTGTTCTTGGCTCACATATCTGTGACTCGAGACATGACTGCAAACCTCGGCACACAATCGTTGCCATGGAAGTGGATTCCAATAAAAAAGATTTCAACAATTTAAAAGAAAGAAGATAATAGACGAGTAAATTAAAGAGAAAACAGAGGGAAAAAAACAGAGGAGTCAGGGGTTTTCTGGGTTACAAGAGGAGAAAAAAATTTGGACTGTGGAGTGAAAACAGGCGGAGAGAAGAGGAGGGGCTGAACATGAGTGACAAGTGAAGGGTGGGGTGTGAATTTGTAGTGCTAAAAAGTGGGAGGGAGGGGTGTGTATACTGTAGAGAGAGAGGTAGTGAGAGAGGGGTCCTTTTTACACCACTTGAATTATACAATTCTTAACACTGCCACACACTGCAAAAGAGAATAAAGAAACAAAAAAAGTGGGGGAAAAAGAAAAGAGTATTCTCTCTCTATATATGTGTATATTTTAAGTCATTTTGTTTTGTATTTTCTTGGTATTGACTTTAATTGGGTAGAAATATAATTTAAATTTTGAGTAATGAAAATCTCCATGTGGGTAGGAGGGAAAAAATGGGTTGATGGGAATGTCTTTTTATGGGCATGAGTGAATGTAGTTAAAGAGAAGGACAGATGGGGTTTAGGTTTAACATTGCTCCAAAATTTACCAGCTTTGCAATTCTCCTTTTCTTTTCCTTCCAAAAGAAAGCCAACAAAAAGCTAGGGAGGCCATGGATTCTCCCTTAAATTTCCTTGATTCCTTGATAGTGATTGTTTTTTTTAAAAAAAAAAAAGAAAAAATTGGGAACAAAAATAAATTACAAATAATGAATTGTTTCGTGTCTGATCCATCTGCTATTGGAGTCAAAAACCTACCACTACTTGCATTCTCAAAGGAATAACAAGATGATAACATCAGCCTGCAGGCTGGCTGCGGCCCGTGGATCTTTCTAGGAGGTGAAGTTACATGTTTGGACATTATACAACTGTACGCGTTCATTAACCACAACTATTCTGAGAACACAATCATTTTTTATACTCATTTAAATGTTAGAAGAGGCTTTTTCAAAAATTAAGAAAAAAAAAATCTTGAAGGATTAAAATTGTAAGATATAATATTGATTCTAATCGGAAAAAATAAAAAGAAAACCCTAAAAAAATACAGTTCGGGAAATTATACATAATAAATAATAATAATAATAATACAAAGAGGAGGGTGGTTTTGTCAAATTAAAAAAAATAATAATAATTCTAAGAGAATTAAATGTGTGGTTACATGCTTGATGGATGTATAATTATGTCTGGAGAAACAAATGGTGGTAAGAGACTGGATGCCCAAACCGACAGACCGCTGCATGGCCCACCATGGATTTTGAGATAATTATTTAGGCTGATTTCATGGTCAGGCCCCACCTTCTAACTAGAACTAAAATTGACCTAATTGTACTGTTTCTATTTATTTATATCATATGATCATGTTACCATGTTAATTAACAAATTTCCCTGTCACTCGCGAAACATGTATCTGGACGACCAGCCCAAAGTCACCACGATCATGTTAACAGTTTAATTGTCTAGCAAGTTTTACTTCTGTGATGTACCAGAATTTTACAGATAAAATATTTATTTTCATCGAATAACTTTAATATGTAACTCTTCGTAACCTAATTAAAATTGATTTTGAATCTCAACGCACTTGTAATGTTTTAATCAACCTCAAGCTGAAAAGACTCCGAACTTAGAGGTTGTTTTTCTAAGTAAGTTTGGTTTTAGTAACATCAATCTGTTCTTTTTTTATTTTTTTTTTTTGAAATAACATCAATCTGTTCTGGGTGTGTCTTTCTATTAACACAAAAAACTTTGTCCAGCCATCTAAACACAAATTGTACGGACAGACTAATTAGGACAATCAGACTAGACATCTTAAAGACACGATTTGAAAAAGAAAGAAGTGATACTCCACTAACTCAACTAATCATCCCCTTTAGTTTCTTGCTTTCCCTCTTTCTTGTGTCGGCTAGGTGCTGTGTACAAACCCTAATATCTCATTAATTATTTATTTTTTAATATAATTTTCCCTTATTTAAAAGATTTAATTATAAATCAATATTAAAAAATCAAAGTACAAGCAGTGAAGAGCAGCAAGGTACATCAACTTGCAAGCATCTAGCTAGTTAGAACCATGTGGGGTCGACAACAAATAACCTATCTAAAAATGTTTAAAATAATTAACTGCGAAAAGCTGTGTATAGGACTCATTTCCACTTGCAGGTTTCGCGGCTATGGCTTTCCTTGTATGGAAATTCAACCTGGGCTCTCTCTGCACCATCTTGAAAAGCAAAATGAAAAAAAAAATAAAAAATAAAAAATATATATAATACGAAAGCAACTGGCATCAGCTGTGAAATGCAGACCAGTAGTACTAGTGCAAAACCTTTCCCGCGTTGCCTTTCTGTGATTACACATACACGAACAACCCCATTTTTTTAATGACATATGAACAACCACATTTTGATTTTTTTTAAAAATAATTTTTTATTTTTTTATTTTGAATATTGGTCTAGTGACGGTAGTGGGGCTGGTGAGGGATGGCAAAAAGCTCTCGAGGGAATGAATTAGAGAAGATATATCTAAGAGTGACCAATGTGTGGAAGCACAACAGACCAACCATTAAGAACAAAAATGCAAACGCAATTGCACTATATTTTATGTAACATTTTATAAACTTTTATGCGTCTTGATGTTTTTACTATATTTTATCCAGTTTTTCTAGACAGTGATAGTCTGATAAACAGATTTACATGTATCTATGGAATTTTATTAGTCTCTTAATCTTATATCTTATATTCATATTTTCTCTAATTAAGCAATTTGAAGCATTCAACTACTTATATAGGTCTAACAAATTAAACGTTATTATATAGTTTTTTTGAAAAAAATATTATTGTATTGTCAAACAGGCCTTGGTGAAAAATAATTTGACCTTGCCTATATTTTGTATATATATTATATGCCATGTATTAATTATCTCTTGAAAATATGTTAGTGGTAGAGAGACCTTTCTAGGTCACAAAAAAAAGCAACAAAATGGCCATGGCCATCTGAAAAAGATTGATGGAGGCTATATTCTATGTATCATCAACCTCCAACATCTAACCAAGAAATTAAAAACTAACAAATAAAGTCTCCGTCTCAATGACCTATAAATTGGAGGAAAAAGAAAAGGACAACCAGCTAATTTTATAAAATCTAGCTACCCCCTTATCCTTATGAATTCCAGTTGGGTGTGTAATGTTTCCTATGATATGGTCAAAAATAGATAATGCTCTCTCAATAAATATTTAAAAGTCAGAACTTAGTCATAATCAATTGAACAACAACTAACATATATGAACATATGATTTTATAAAATAAAATTCAATTTTTAAGGTGAAGCTAACGTTATTTAATTATTTTTTTAACTAACCATTTTATTATGGAACTTACATATCCATTAAACTCAAAATAGTCAACATCAAATAAAAGAGTTCGACAACAAATTGTGATGAGAAAATAGAATATATAGCATGCAATAGTTAATATATCATACTTTCAAGTTTTAAATATTAAGACATTTTTCCATAAGCTAAAACATTTGAATTTGACGGTTTTTAATATGATATCGAAGCTTGAAGGTATTTTATTCAAATCTTCCCTCTCTCTTTTATCTAAAATTTTTGTTGCACATATTATATATATAGTAGGGAGCATTCATATTTTACAGTAGGGGCTGCACATATTATATGGTTTTGTTGCACTTATTATATGGTCAAGAGTATTTAGCATATATCTATTACTGTCTATATTGTACATGAGAAAGAGCATTCATATTATATAGTAATGGATATTTAGCATGTATCCGTCATTTGTCTATATTGCACGTGAAAAAGAGCATATTAATATATATATATATATATATTATAACCTCAAGTCTTAAATATTATAACTAGACTATTTCCTACAAACTTTAAGTTTTTAGGTTAATTTGATGTTAACTAATAACAATTATACTAATGCCCATAAACTATTGACAGAACTCAAGATCAAGGAAGGAAGCATTCAGTTTGGAAATGACCCATGGCTGAATCATTCTATCATTTGTCTAAAAAAAAAAAAAAAATTATTAACATGCATCAATGCATATAAAACCCATAACTTTCGAAACCGAGTAACAACTCATCAACAAATCTCGAGAATCAAAAGAAAATATCTGTTAGCTTTTACCATAATTTGTTTTTTGAAAACAGCTTTTACTATAATTAATTAACTAATTAGAAACTGAAAGCACACAAAAGGAATTATTACGTGTGTGGTCCTGATTTTATAAAGTAAATTAACCAGCGCATAAAACTGATCGGACATGTACCCTATTAACACCCTTTGGTAGCTCTAAACGAGCATGCTTTTGCTGATTAGCTCTCTCCTAGTACACCAAAAGCTTCTCTTGATCTATTATTAATGTCTTAATTATAATATAAAATAAGTATAGCTACTTAATCAAAAATAAATTAAGGAAACAGCATCAAATTTTTGCATCAGAGGGACATAAGCTACATTTTTTATTTCTTTTGACTTTGTTTAATTAATTAATTAGACTAATTATGAACCCAGAGAGAGAAAGAACGAAATTTACATCAGAATCCATCAACGTTTTGTTTGAATTGAATTTGTCTTTTTATTTTTTAAGTTATTAATATCAATTAATTAATGGAGAATCTTTAACTCGGAAGAATACGTCATGTCTTCTTGGCCTTCAGTGAAGCCCTAAAGTTAAGGCTTTGATTTTTTTGATGAGAAAATGGTATTTTAATGAAGACTTTATTAAGATAGACAACAGAATCCAGTTCATGCGCTTACACCAGCATTTTTACGAAGCACTCTCTCCCTCTATAAAAACCTTTTTGACCACGTTAGTGCCACGGCTGCCACCTTTCCCACTCATTCTTTTATTTATTTTTATTTATAAATCGTTCTTTTTAAAAAAAATAAATATAGAGGTGCAATTGCTACGTAATCCATGCAAACTTGTTATGCAACTACTGGTCGTTTTATTTTATCACCAGTCACTAAGCAAAACATAGTTTGTTTCCACTGGATTAAAATTATCGATCTCTCTTCCATTTTGTCATTCATATATATATATATATATATATTCATATATATATATATATATATATTTGTTAGATACTTTCTAGTGCGCAAAATGCTTCTTACAAATGGTAGGAGACACTTGTGACAAAATTTAGATTAGCTTTTCGACTGGTTCCATATATATATTTTTAAAAAACAAGTTTAACGAGTATTGAAATAATTCATAGGTTTGATTATCAATGAATCAATACACAGCAGAGAGTACTTATGTCAAAAACTCGCTATACGAAATATTTCTTCAAATACTAGCTAAGGCTATAACGAAATTGGGTTGATGTTCTAGTAATGGAGTTTTTCTTACAAATGGTAAGAGAGACTTGTGACAAAATTTAGATTAGGTTTTTGACTGGTCCCAAAAAATATATATTTAATAATAATAATAATAATAATGAGTGTTGAAATAGTTTATATTTGTTTGATTTCTAATGGACCGATATGTAGAGGAGAATACTCATGTCAAAAACTCTCTATAGGAAATGTCTTCAAATACTAGGTAAGGCTATAACAAAATTTGGTTGACGTTTTAGTAATAGAATTTTATAACTATTTACAGTGATCGATTTTCGAGTAGAGTACTTCCTATTTATAGACAGAAAAGGTTTCTAATAAACATAAATTAAAAATGTTAACCAAAGTAGATTCTAACGAATTTTGAAATTATTTACATCGATCATATGAAATTGTGGACGTGTAAAAGCGTAGAGTTGATATGGAAGATATTAACTTAATTAATTATTATATAATAATTATGATCATGCATTGAGCCCATAAAAAAGAACGATCGGGAGGCAAAATGTAAACATCACCGTCGAAGGTTTAACTTTAGAGACAGTGACTCGGACATTTAGGCTGGTCTAAACATATTTTTAATATATAAATATTCTCAACTGGCGTGCATGATTAGAACTATATATATTGCTTTTCGAAATTAAAAAAAAAAAAAAGAAAAAAAAAAAGAACTATATGTATTGCATAGCACTGTATATACATAGTTGCCCTTTAGCTAGATGGAGACAGTTGATCGATGTTGAGAGTTAGCTACAAGGTTATAATAATTATAATTTGATTTTTAAAACTAGCATTAATTAGCAGAAACTACTATTGAGGAATAATATTTGTACTACAATTGACAGAAGTAGAGAGACACAAGGAATATATTTTCTTTTGTTTGCTAACAGAGTAAAAAGCAGCAGCTAGCCATAAACATAAACCTATATAGGGCTCGTTTGGGATAGCTTCTACTTCTGGTTTTTGACAGTAGAAGAAGAGAAGCAGAAGAGAATTAAGGACTAAAATGTTTAAATTGCTTCATTAAACCAAATTTTGACTTCCCGTGTTTTACAGGAAGAGCTTCCAAGAGAAGCTGGGTAGAATAGCTTTGGATAGAAGAGCTTCCTAAGACAGGAAGCTCTTTTATTGAATTCAGCCAAACAGGTAGCAAAATGACTTCTGGCTTCAAGAAACCAAAATAAACTCTTCCTAAAGGATCCCAAACACGGCCATACAAAATTACTGTTCAAGAAGACGTGTTGTTTTAGGTTTTCAACAAATAATAATTGAGCTAATTAACTGTCAAAACGTTTTTCTTTATGTGCTTGGTTGGCAGAAGAATCTACTTAAATTCAAGTTGATGATGTTGCTTGTACTATGAAATCTTTATTGGCCCCATTTTTCGCACCCGGTCTACTCAAACAATTTTATCTTAATATTTTTACCTATCAAAATTAGATAAGTTTGCTAGCCAGTATTGCTAGTGTGAATGTTCATACTACGGCACTTGTAAACAAAATATATATATTTCAAATTTTTAGTTTGAAATATTTTTTAGATATTAGAATTAGTATGAGTTTTGAAAGTAACATCGAATTGAGAAAATAAATATAGTTTTTACATTATTAATGTTCATGAACTACAAAAAGTATAGTTTATAAATAATTTTTTTTTGAAATATATAATTATGAATAATTGATTATAAAAGATTAGTTCACATTTTTGTTAGCGAACTATTTTCTTTACTTGCAAACATTAGTTTATGAACACCGTTGGTGTAAAAAAAGAAAAGAAAAACTTATTTCAATAGCTTGTTATCATCTTTTAAACTCATGCTAATTTTAGTGTTTTATTCACTAGAATTTTTCTTTTAAAATTTTTTATCCATACTTACTTTAATTTTGAAGTTTGTTGGCGAAAGTCTGTACTAAAATTAGTTTTCTTCTTTTATATATATATATATATATATATATACATTGACGCGAAAAAGCCGGTGCAAATCAATAAAACTTACGAAAAATATAATCCCGAAATTCAATGGAACATGAATTCCAAAGTTCCTGCATGTCTTTTTTCTAGTCACTTCAACATAAATATTTTGGGTGGGGGTGGAGATCGAGGATTCTAGAGAGAGTACTGTACTCTCCTTTTAATTTTTAAAGTGATTTACATTCATGTGAAGAAGAAGGAATCGGTTGACATGCCAAATACTTCATAATTAAAAGCTGCAGAAGACAGAAGTGATATCAGATGTTTACTTTTGGAGATGCATGTGGCTTCAGCCCACTGAAATTCTTCATCAAAAGAATAATATAAGAGGAATTTTTGGCTTTTGTGCTATTATGTCATTATTCAACTAACTGATGTATACAAATCCAGGTCACAAACAATTAAAGCATGTATTAGAGTGGTGACACACAAATTAATTACATAAAGTGGGGATTTAATTACTTATTCTCTAGACCTCTCTCTGATATCAGTTGGAATTTATATTTTACGACATAGACATACATTATGGTGCACGAATATCTCTAATATTTCTTTATCTCAGGGAAAAAAAAAAATACATGGCGGCACAGAGTATATTATTCAGCCTAATAAAATTTTAAATTCAAGTCATCCTCATTGCAAGTGGTGTCTCAAAAAAACTCTACTTCCTTAATTATGTTCTAAACAACACTCAAAACTAAAAGAAAGAGGAAAAATACATGTTTTATAAAATGAAGAGGAGATATAATTCAAACGCTCAATGATGTAATTGCGAGAGCCTCATATTTTACTATTAGAAAAATACTTACTACGTATTTAATTAATAGAGCAATTCAAATATATATATATCTCTCTAAGAAATTATTTTCAATAAAGTATATCTGTGTTCTATTTTAAACGAATGAACTATTTAATTTCTGAAGGGTAAGGTTACATCTTGAATTGAATTTATGATTGCAATATCCAAATAATCCAATCATACTTTCATTTATTTTTACTTTAATTATTGAAAACTTTGTGATTATATGGTTAGGTCATAGGTGTTAAACTTATTGATTTAGGTAGAAGTAACTTAAGGTTATATATAGCCTCAACATTTTGAAAAATATTACTTAAAACTTTGTTATCCAAATACTATCATTATCACTTTACATATCTATCATCAACAATACGTAATAGAATGTATTACCTATTAGTACATGTGATTAGACACCTCCATCATAAGAACATTAGACGAAGAGAATATAATAAAAAACAAACAAGAAGTCAAGAAGTAAAAATAATGCCATGTAAACTGCTGGATAAAGTAGAACCAAAATGCAAATCAATTCTTATCTCCAGGAGAAAAAAATCCATGAGAGTCATTGCTAATCACTTTAAAATGTTTCAACTTCTAACCATGTGTGCTGGTCATCATCATGTGCTTGTCAATTTCTTGTGAACAAAATCAAATACCAGATAATTATCAAAACCCCCTTTTGAAAATCAGGAGCGTCTACTGTCTAGATGTCACATGATAGTAGCTTAATTTGACTGAAGAATATATCATTGGCATTTTAAACCTTTTTATTGGGTATAACTGACAAAAAAAAAAAAAAAAAAGAATATATAATTTTTTTCAATACTCTTCATGTTACTACTCACGACGACAATGACTAAAACCAAAAATGGACTGAAAAAAGAAGAAAATCGACGTGGGTGGATGTGAAAAAATTTACCCAGCCGAAATGTGATCACGAATCGTGCTAGATTCATTCAATTTAAAAACACATTTTATGCAACACAAGTGCAAAACCCAATAGATATTTTTTTGGCCACCTATTCTTGTAATCTACTTTTCTTTTGTGCTGTTACTAGAAATAGCAGTGTTGCATAGTGAATAAAAAATATATATAGAAGACAGCTAAACAATTGTAACCGGTGACAAATTATACAGCAATGCAAATAAGTCACTTTTGACCTGCACCTGTGGGTCGCGATTTTGGCACCAAATCCATTCCAATCAGAAAACTCTTTTTATGTAAAAAACAGGGGCAGTTCAAGGGGTAGGCACAACAGTTGCCTAAGGCCCCCAATTTTTCAGTTTTATTTTGAGCGGCGGTATTGACACCCTTTAAAACATGTATATACATCCCTTTGGTAATAACACTACTAAAAATTTTAAAAATCTTTAATTTGTAAGTAAATCCCATTTGATACCAAAAATGTCCCTCCTTCAAATTTTTTAATTATATTTTTGTAAGTATGCCCCATGTACACTTATTTTGTTACATAATCAATATATATATATATATATATATATATATTATAGATTCCTTATTCAAAAGATGATGATATATAAACAAAATAATTTTGAACTATTTAAAAAAAAAATTATTAAAGTTAACAATTTGATTTCATTCAAAACTGAAAAATAAAAGTGTATTGTATATTTGGACTTTTCATCAGAGGAAGTGGCAGAAATTCATTTTGCAAATGGAGGTGCCCATTGTTCAGATGCAAGCAAGAGAAAAAAAAATACATATATTATAAATTTTTTTTTATAGTAATGAAGACTTCTTTTCTCTGTGCTATTTAGACTTCTGTCAATATAATGAAAGAACCATTACTTCATATTTCTTTACCCTGTTATATAAAAAGAAAATTAAAAACTCTAAAGAGCCCTTCTCTACCGCTTTAGAGGGTGGGATATAAGCAAAATCGTTTTGTTTGAATCTAAGAGTCATTCTTATCGTTTGATAGATACAAGTCCATAGTCTATTTGGAGTGAAGTAGATGATGATTTTGTTCTTTTGATAAAAATAATAAGAATTAATTTAAAACTTACCTTTTTTCAATTAATTTCATCTAATGATCTTGATTCATTCTCTATTCTTCACAATCAAATATTTGTATTTCTTAAAAAATACGATAATTGAAATTAGTATTTAAAAGAGAAATTTGGGTTCAATAAACTGAAAATGATTATTTAAATGAGAAGTTAGGGTTCAAGAAACTTAAAAGGGTTATCTAAAAGAGAAGTTAGGATTTGAAAAACTTAAAAGGGTTTTATGTTTGAAAATTAAATTGATTAATAATTTGTGGATGTACTTATAGATTATTTAATTTTTTTAGTAATTTTATTTAGGGTAATATTAAATTTTCATAAATTTACTTATTTGGGGTTGTACATACAGTTTTTTAGGGGTGTAAATATCAACACTCTTTAATTTTAGTTGCCCCAAATTAAAAATTAAGCCAAATTTAAATAATAATAATAATAATTGAGGCCCCAAAAGTTTTAGATCTCTACCAAATTATGATACAAATTTAATTTATATTGAGGCCCATAATTACATTCCTAACTTTTTAAAAAAAAATATATCTATATATCATTTGATATGATTCTTTTTTCTTTTTGACTAATTTACTAATACTATACAACTATGTTTGAAATACAATCAAATTCTTTATGTAATCTTTCATCAGCAATACATTGGATATTTAATTTGGTAATACAGTAAGAGATTTAATAATAATAAAAAAAAATACCCTCTTAGAAAGAATGATATTATTTTCCCAAAATATCAAAATTGTTTGTATTTTTCAATTATAGACTATATTAGTAAAATTTTTAATGGATAAAAACATGAAGAAGTTGTAGTGGTAAAAAATTCTTAGGCCCAAAATGAAAGCCCAAATCGTGTTGTGATAGATTGGCCCAATGTACCAATCAACTTAAACTAATGGCCCAATACATGTTACAAGAGGATAGCCTAACTACTTGGTTGATTTAGCCCAAACAAGGTCTATTTGCTTAAATGAGGATTGATTGCTCTTAATGCATGAGGTTTAAATCAATTGTAATGAAAGTTGCATTAACTCTGTAACTGACATAACATTAATCATGTCATTTACTTTATAATGGACATTGCATTTATTTTGTAATAAGTCCCCACGACACCTCTTTCACCTATAAATAGAGGTTTCATCAGAGAGGATAATCCATCCCAACCTCTCTTGTTCATCTCTTGCAAAGCACATGAGGTTTCTCCATTTTCTCTCTTATATCTTTATTTTTTTATTCTAGATTTAAAATTCCTTTATAATAGATTTAGTGTACTGACGTGGAAGTACATATTTGTGAAAAGTTCTAGCTAGGATAGATTTGATACTTAATTGTGTCTATTGTGACCTACATTTTTTTCTTGAAAATTTATCTGGTGTATTATTCACAGTTTACTTGCACTATTCTATTATATGAGGTTTTGCCCACTAATACTTAATATCTCAATATTCCTTCTCTATTCTGTCTTCAAGTTAAGACAGTTAAGACTCCGTTAATCTTCTATCATTCTCTTTTTTCAGCATACTCCATCTAGTTTGATAATGATTTATAATTACTGCATACTCTTACATTACGATTGATTTATTAATTCAAGCGTCGGCGTATCTTCGGTCGACATCTCATTGGTGTCAAGATCACTTGTGTTTTCTTTGTTTGATTTGTGCAGAACAGTGGTTGTCAAGTTCCAAGAAAGTTGATTGACAGAGTCCACTCAAAGTCAACATACCGTAGAATTTATCCACTATAGAAGTAATAGGAGATTGTTATTCTATTTTAATGACACACCATATTAATCAATATTTTTCATCTCAAAAAGTAAAAATAGTTCTTCTTATTTTTTTTTTATATATTAAACATTAAAGGTCTTGTTATAAATTTTGCCTAAGGCCCTCGGATACCTCTAAGTCGGTCTCATTAAAAAAATAATAATAGATGATACTTTTAATCTGTTAATCTTTCCCCGGTTGTCATTAGTAATAACAACATTAGCAGTAGAAAATGTATAGACAATATATATTAAAAATATTGTTACTTGTAATAAATTATATTGTAATACAAACAATTATATGACATATTCTACATACACTTGTGGTATTGATACACTTGATAAAAAAAAAAGAGTGATTACATTTTAAAATTACTAATTATAAGTTATTATATCTGATTATAATTAAACATGTTAGATTACAATCAATGAGTGTGATTTTGTCTGTCGATTGTTGTAAATGTGATCTGACTCATTTAGTTATAATAAGATATAATAAAGATATACTAAATTATAATCAATAGTTTTAGAATACAATTGTAACACCCTCCCCCTCGAACCCCGACTTCATTGACATCGGAGCCGAGGCGGAGGACATTACAATTTCTTAATTCCAAAATCTGTTTAATTAATTTATTTTACAGAAAATTCGGTAGAGTTTCTTCTGTTTTATTGAAAAACCCAAAATAGTAAAACCTGCATAATCACATAAACACTTCTAATATGTTTTTAACTTTCTCCACTTCCCATATCAGACCTTTTGTCCCTCTCAAATCCACTTCAACACACAAATTCACAAAGAAGTATACCTTTCTCAAGTACATTTTCAAAACAAAATAAACATCGATACTTTAAAACACTACATCATCTAGTTTTCTTATTTCTTTAAGAAACGTTTAAAAATATAATTTAAAAGTTATATACATTGGAGTTTACAAAGTTTTTCCCACATACGCATTTGAATATATAAAATATAAATTCATGCAACTTCATTTTAATAAAAATATGTACATGTCAAAGATGATTACCAAAAAGATTGGAAATTTGCTGTTACTCTGGAAGCGCAATGGAGTGATCTTCTTGTCGGACTCTCACTCTCAGCTCTCTCAACTCACATCAACTACCTGCGCATGAAAAATCCAACGCGCTAAGCAAAATAGCTCAGTTGGTATACACAAAATAATATCAAACACAAAATCCCACAAACATAACATAGAAAATATATCATTTCACAAATCATTTGATATCTAACATAACATTTTGTTCATATAACAAATCTCAATTACGTAAAATACTTTTTGAGCACATATCTTTAAGGTAAGTTGTTTATTAGTTGTTATAATATTGTAAGAGCTTTTCGTAACTACTGCCACGATACCATGGATCGGTAACGAGTTTCACATATCTCTCCGGCATCGAACACTCGGTGTCTACCTGCCGGGGCTCAACATCATATTCATATCGATTTCAGGACCGGACACTTAGTGCCTCTCAAGGTCCGTTAATCACCTCGGTATATAAGCGAAATAACGCAGTACTGTTAACAAATAACTTATTGGCATGCCAACTACCAATCCCCACCTACCAATGTACAAGTTTACTCAGACTCTCGATATTTTTAATAATTATAAAAATTATCGTTTGCGATTAAACTTTTATAAATCACTTCATTATCAAACATTTTCATTTACTTTCACGTTTCGAAATCTTTCGAAACCTTTCTCTTGGCCTTTACCAAATGACTATTTCGCCCTTAGTTCCATAATAAAAACTTTATTACGTAATTATATTCGTTTCACATTTCGACTTGGTCCCAAGAGGTGATTTTCGAATTTTTCTCTTCGAAATTGTAATTCATCACACATCTCATTACAACACGATAGAAATAGCATGTAAATATAAACGAAATAACAAAAATGCCCCTTGGTTTCCCTATGTCTTCAATTCGGTCAAGGGGTATATTTTTCGAAACTTGATTTCGTCTTCAAAAGTCATATCACAAATCACTTCAATATCATTCATTAGACACGTAAATAAACTTAAAAAGATGAAAATACCCCTAGACCCTTATTTAGTTCAAATTTAGACATAAGAGGATTTTTAAGCGAAAATATTATTTCATTTGGTTTTGACCCATAAAATCTCTTTCATCAACATCCAACCAACACATACATATCATAAATAACAATTCATCACGTAAAAATCACATTATCTCAAAGTTTCGAAATAAAATATTAAATTTTAGCTACTAACAGAAGTCAATTTCAAGAATAAATGTATACCAACCTTTTAGAGTTTACACCCAAGCTTCTAACACTTCAAATAGAAGCTCAAAACTTCTCCTTACCCTTACTAGACTCACCACAGCCTAATTGGTCACCTAGGGTTTCAAAATCACACTTTAAAGCCATAAAAAGCAAAACAACTTAATTAAATGCAAAACCCACTAACTATATATGCCTATGAATGCATCTACATGTTTGAAAATCAAATTTTTTTAACACAACCAGAAAAACTGCACATATCTCACTTAACCTCTTCCTACCCGAAAATTTAACTTGATTTTTAGGAGATTTTTGCAAGAATTAAAGTCATAGATGAGTAGGAAACTTAAGGAGAAGAAGATTGGTGTGTTTTGTGGCTTGAAGAAGAAAAAAAATGGAGAGAAATATGGAGAATGCTGGTCGGCAGAATGGTGGAGGATGAAGAAATGAAAATTTTCAATTTTTTTACCCTTTTATATACTAAACAACCTTTTGAAATTATGCCTTAACCCTTAACCTTTCTAAAATTTTAATTAAGCCCAAAAACCTTTACACTTGTCTCTCTCCTATTAGACAACAATGACAACTCACTAATCCTCTCACTTTTCCACCACACAATTGATTATTTTCTATTGATTCTCACAACTTTAATTTTTAGATGTCAATTGGTCATTGGTTCAAGAAAATTTCTCATGCAATACATTCTAAATACACTCATTTAACCATTCAATAACAAATTTCTATCATCAAATTTTTTCCATTAAAATCCTAATTAAATCCTCTTACTAAGAAAAATACTTTCCAACATAAATTATTAAATCAACTATTAAATTTTCTTAACAATTAAATATATTAACATACTAATTATACTAATTATATTTAAACTAACTTTTAATCCAATTTAATACGTTCACTTATTTAATTTAATAACATTACTTATACAGAAATAAATTATGGGACGTACAACAATTACTCTTTTTTTTTTTTTGTCAAGTGTATGGATAACTTCGTATACTTAATATATATATATATATAATATTTATTATGTAAGGAAAACAATAAAATGTAATAATAAGTTTATTGTAGATTATAATTAAACAACTATAAAAGGGATACAAATTTCAGTTTAAGAATTTTATTAAACTAGGAGAAGGAAAAAATTTAGATACCTTTGGCGTAATATATATGCTCATTCATGCCATGTTAAATCACTAACCACACGTGATATCTTTTTCACATGATATATTTTGAATTACAATCCCTCTTGTCTGCTTATTTCATTCAAAATTTTCTATGAACAAAGTTGCATGACCTTTTTCTCATGTAAATAAATAAACCAATTTATAATTTAGTATAAACTATATTGGTAATTTTATTTTTTTGGATACAAAAAACAAGGCATAAGCCTACAAGAGAAAGAAAAACACCAAAGGAGAGCTTGAGCTCTCTGAAAATTGGAGTTGAGAAAAAACTCCAACTCTGGAGGGGCATTAGACAAAATCATATCCTTCATCGTCATCCCAAGAGAAGTTTTTGCCAACCAATCAGCAGTCTGATTAGCATCTCGAGGTGTAAAAAGTAATTTAACATGTTAATTCTTCTTCATGCTATTTCAAATATCCAAGAGAATAGATTCATAATAGACGAGATTAGAGTTTGAATGAAGAATTAAATCAATGGCTTCCTTACTATCTGATTCCACCAAAATTACAGGACAACACAACTCCCAAGCAAGACGAAGGCCTCTTCCGATCACCCTTAACTTAGCTTTAAGAATAGTACAAAGCCCCAGAGAACTCATAAACCCCCATTAAAAATACTTTGATCATCACGAATTAAAACCCTCATTGTAGCTCCCCTAATGTCTCTTTCCAAAGCATCAACTGTGTTTAATCTAAACCATCTAGAAGAAAGCATACTCTAATGACAAAAATAGTATGGGGCTACAAGAGTAGGAAATTTACTGTAACAATCTCTTGAAGCAGTA
Source organism: Litchi chinensis (assembly GCA_019925255.1). Lineage (NCBI taxonomy): Eukaryota > Viridiplantae > Streptophyta > Magnoliopsida > Sapindales > Sapindaceae > Litchi > Litchi chinensis. The sequence continues at coordinate 4,823,658 of CM034461.1, forward strand.
CAGATAAGAGAAGTGTGTTTGTTAATAAAATAAGCTTCATTCAAAGACCTTGTAAAATCCATATCATGTACTGTTGGTTCCTCCAAAACCATAGGAAAGCAACCGTAAAAATAGGGGCCAAGAGCCTTTAATAGACAGGTTTTTTAAAATCCAGTCATCTTTTTCCAATCTGAAAAATCAATTCCTCAAATTCTGGGTAACAAGCTTTATCCATGTTTCTAAGGCAAAAATACAATTCCTTAAAACATGCATGTCATCCTTAAAATTATTGCCACAAAAAACACAAAAGATAGAAACAGTAAAACTCATCCGAACTTTCCTTACATTGGTTAACAACTTGCCATATTGAAGCTGCTAAAGAAAAAGTGGCATCGTCTGGGGGATTTTAACCTTTCAAAGAACAGTCCAAATTTTGTCCTCTAGGCCCCAACTACTACGAAGAAAGGAATTATAGGTAGATTTCAGAGAAAAATGCCCATTACTAGAACCTCTCCAAGACAGACTATCCATACCTGCATTTTGACAAGGAAGAGGGAACGTAGTAAGGAAGAGACATTTTCCATCAGGCAAATAATTTCTTAAAATAGACCAGTCTCATCCCCCATCAACACTGATTAAATCAATTATCTTAGCATTCAATAAATTGGGGGGTACAACATTAGTACACTAAGAAAGTAAGGGTCCTATATTTGCAACTCATTTGTCGGACCAAAACCTCATAATTTCTTCATTCCCAACTCACCAAGCAAGCTGCTTCATAATAGAAGGATGCACAGAACATAAAGCCTTCCAGAGAGTCGAATAAGAAGCACTGACTTTCCAAGTATCAACATTATTAGTATTCATTTTGTACTTTAATTTGACTACATCATACCAAAGAACATTTTCAGTGAGAATTTCTTAAACCAATTTCATGAGGTATGCCAAATTAAGCTCTCAAAGACGTCTGAAAACCAAGCCCCCAAACTCTTTCAAATGACAAATATTTTTTCAAGTGACGACATGAAGTTTTCTACCAGAAATAGTGTCTCCCCATTAGAACTGTCTGTTAATCCTTTCAAGCTCAAGAATGGTGTACTGAGGAATTAAGGTAGACTGCATTATATATTGAGGCAAACTGAGAAACATTGAATTAACCAAAGTAGCTCTACTTGCTATAGAGACCTGGTCTTCCACTCTAATAGTCTACATTACGCTTTTTGTAGCACAAAATTATATGTATTATGATTCTACCTAAGTAAATAGGGATGCCTAGATATTTATCCATTTCTTTAGTATACTGAAATTCAATTCTAGCAGCTAACTCTGAAGCCAATTGATCCGAGATCCTCTTAGAAAAATGAATCATCGTTTTATTATCATTAAATGTTTCCCTAGAAGCTTCACAAAAAGAATTCAAACAATTCTTAAAGGTATCTACTTGCTCCTGATTCGTCTTAACAAAAAGGAGCAAATCATCAGCAAATATAAGATGAGAGATTCGTGGACCATCTCTACCAATCACAAAAGGTTTCCAAGAACCATCATTAACAGTATCAAGGATACAATGAGTCAGCCTCTCTATGCATAAAATAAAAATGTAAAGAGATAAAGGATCTCCTCGATGAATGCTATGAGTAGGAAGGAAGATATCTGACTTGGCTACATTCCACAACACCTAAAACAAAGTAGAACAAATGCACTCCATTATTAGAGAAAAAATTTCAATAGGTATCCCAACTAGAGTCAACATCTCCTTAATGAAATTCCAGCTAAGTCTATCATAAACCTTTTCTAAATCCACTTTAATAGCCATAAAACCTTTCTTCAAATTTCTACTTCTCATTGAATGAAAGATTTCCTAAGCGATCACTACATTCTCTTGGATATGTCTTCATAGCACAAAAGCAATTTGAAAAGATGACATCGACTTGGATATGAGCAGCTTCAAACGTAGAGTAAGAACTTTAGTGATTATTTTAAAAACCACATTGCAAAGAGAAATGGGTTGGAATTGGGAAACCAACTCTTGTGAATCCACCTTTGGGATAAGCATAAAAAAAGTCTCATTCAACCTTTTATCAATAATATCTTGCTCAAACACTCGCTGAACTATACTATTACTTCTTCATGTTTCTAATAGAGAAAAACATGAAGAAGTAATAGAAGATAACTATTCTATTTTAATGACACATCATATTAATCGATATTTCTTACCTCAAAAAGTAAAAAGGATTTTAATTTTTTTTTTACAGTAAATATTAAAGGTGTTGTTATAAATTTCGCCTAAGGCCTTCCCATAATTTTGAGTCGGTCACAGTAAAAAAATAAAAAAAAAAAAATAAAATAAAAAACCTACTAAATGGTATTTAATTAGCTACCTATATTTTTAATCTGTTAATTTTTCCTTGATTGTTATTAGTAATAGCAACATTACACAGCAACCAAAAATAATAGACAATGTGTAATAAAAAAAAAATTGTTACTTAAATAATAATACAAACAATTCATTGTATGATATATTCTACAATATATCTGGAGTATTAATACACTTAAAAAAAAGAGTGATTACATTTTAAAATTGCTAATTATAATTTATTATATCTAATTATAACTAAATATATCTAATTAAACTTTAAATATAAAAAAAATAATTTGAAATATAAAAAATACATATTTTTTTCAAATGGATCTAAATCGTCCTTTTTAAATGTTAGTTACCATCAGACTCAAAAGTTTAAACCGATAAAAAAAAAATCCAACAATAGTATTAAAAACTTGAGATTATGTTACGTTAACACGCTCCTTCACATACAATATGGACATGTAACAGATGATAGACACATGTTAAACGCCCCCTACCGTATAACATATATAATAAGAAAATTTTCAGATAAAGGGACAAGAGAGGGTTTAAACCAAAGACTTTTAGGGTCTGATACCATATTAGTTATCATCAGACCCAAATGTTTAAACTAATAGAAAATAGTCGAACAATAGTATTAAAGAGTTAAGATTATGATACGTTAACAATAAAAATGAACTATCAAGATCAGTGTGAAAAAATAGAAAAAAAAAATTGAAGTTGAAGATGGCAATGGAGACATTGATTGGATCTACACCGTCCATCTTTTTAAGATGGATGCTTAGATCCAATCTGGGTCTCCACTACCATCTTCAACCTCTATTGATGATGGTTCATTAGCTAATACATCTTTATGGATTTTTCCATCAATCATCAACCCAAATCAAACTTAATCAAAATTAAATCAATACAAATAAGAAAATGGTATGATCGAAACCAAATAAAAACCAAACAAAAACCAGATCAAGCAGAAACGCAAGATCATCAATCATCAACCCATTAGGATGGAGCATCTTCATCAATCAATCATCAACCTAGATAATTTGAAAGAACAGAAACAAAAATACACAAATAGATACACAAATGTTGAACCTAAATGTTAAATTACAGGCGTATATCTTAGAAACACAAACAAAAATATTGAACTTGAAAACACAAATTGAAAAAAAAAAAAAAAAAAAAAAAAAGAAAAAGAAACGGGGTTTGAACTCGGATCTTCAAGATCTAAGTGAACCCAAACAAAAGTTTATTTGGGTTTGACAAACCCAAATAATGAAAACAACGACAGAGAAAGGAGAGTAAGGAGAGTCGCCGCTTAGTTTGATGAAATAGGTTTGAGAGAGAAGAAGAAGCTGGGTCTGATGAAATAGGTTTGAAATATTTTGGATTTCAGGTTGAGAGCTTGTTGGATTTGGATGTTCAATCCGGAGTTTTGTTAGGTTTTTTATGATAGTTTCAATGGTAGGGGAAAGATGAAGAAGGTGATGAGTTCAAGACGAAGAAAATGATGATTTGGGGTTGAGATAATTTTAATTTTTAATTTTTAATTTTTTAATTAATCACCACCATCCATTCGATGAATTAAAATTTAAAATTTTTATTTAATTTTTCATTTTTTTAAATTAATCTCCACCGTTTATTTTAAGATAAGCGGTAGAGATCTAATGAATTTTTAAAATTTTATAAAATTTATTTTAAAGGAAAAAATAAGAAATAAGAAATAAGAAACATGGTCAAAAGACAACTTTGCAACTGAGACAATTAACGTTAATAGACTTGGACTAATGACGGGTGGGTATTTTATAATAAAACTAAAAAGTTTGCTTCATCTTAATATATTTTGGAACTTGATAGCTAAATTATAATTTGTTCAAATATATAGAAACCACTGTTGCTCTTTTCTTACAAATAAAAGACATAAATTTGATTCCTTAAAAAGAGTGACAAATATGGCATCTTATTTATTTACGTATCAAGAGTAGAACACCTGCCAAATATTACAAGTATGTATCCAAATGCAGGTAGAAACCAATCCAGCTTTTAAATCACGTTATAATTAAACCAAAAAGTAAACTAAAAATAATTTATGAACAATTACAAATAAACCATAAATACCTTATTTGCTCTAGAGATTTTGTATACTGGTATGTGGATATTATAAAATCTAATTAATTAAATATAATATCAAGCACTTCTGATTGCAATATCGGTTGCCATGTTATCATTTTTAACCAAATAAAATAAGAGTAGGAAACAATACCATAAATATATAAGTTTCCATATATTCTTGTTTCTTCATTTTCATCCTTATATAAATGGGCATGTTGTTTTGTTGAAAATCACTCATTCTACAGTTCAAGAGAGACTGAGAAGTCAACTAGGTTGAAGATATCACAGTTGAGTGCCATTTACATGGAGTCTTACAATAAGATGGTATGGTAAATCATAACAATCTCCATCTTTTTATGAGTTTCACTTTTTAGTCTTCTTTTTTAATAGTTCTAGCTTCTAATGAAAATGATGATCTTATATTATATATGTTATTTATGAGAACTGCATATTAATTATATGTATTGTGAATATTGATGGTTTTTTTTTTTTTTTTGAAATCTGATGTTTGTGTTTTTGATCCATCCTTTTTCTTAGGTCATACACAACCACATATTCAAATTGATTATGTTGACGTACATGTTCTGAATATACATATACATATATATAAACGCACACACATGCAGATGCAAACACACACAAAATAAAAGACTGAATATGACTGATTGATATATGCATATATATATATATATATATATATATATATATACATACATGCAGGTGCAAACACACACAAAATAAAATATCAAATATGATCGATTGATATATATATATATATATAACTTAATTTATCTAGGCATGTGTCGATTTAATTAATATGTGACGGATAAATATAGTATTAGATCGATTGGATGATTAAAATTTTATATATAAGTGTGATCATTTATTGTTATTCTACGTTTTTGTCGTTTTTATGTTATACTTAGATAATCGGATAATAAATAAATGATCATTAAATCTAAATAAACTTATCTCTGAATCTATGAGGCGATTGAAATTCTATACATAAATTGTAATCATTAACATTTATTAGGGACTTTTTATATCTTTCTCTATAAACTTAGATAATAAATAAACTACCAATGAGTTCGAATAAATCTATCACTAGATGAATTTGATGATTTAATTCCTATACATATATTGTGATAATACTAATATTTATTAAATATATTTGTGGTCTTTATTTCAATATATATATATATATATATATATGTTTGTGGTCTTTTTTCTCGTCTTTATCCTTGGGCATCCTTTTAACGAAAATACCATTGTTCCTTCGTGTTGCTCCATTATATGGTAAGCTTAGATATGGTGAGTTGACCAAGCCTCACTAGCCTTAACTACAATACCATAATCAAACAAGGCTCCGATGCTTTAAGTACGCCTACCCCTTTCTAAATCCCATCTTTACATAGACACTCTGTACCATATACATACAACTAATGGGCCACAAGCCCATATTTGCAAATGGCTTTTTATGCCTAGAAATACCCAAAAAAATGCCTTTTTTAATTTAAAAAAAAAAACAAAGCCTCAATGCTTTACATACACCTACTTCTTTCCAAATACACCCACAACATTTTATATAAACTTTCAATGTGTACATACAACTATTGGGCGAAGGCCCATATTTGCAAGTGTCTTTAAATGCCTAGAAATACTGCAGCCCAAAGCCCAATATCTCAAGTCCAACAAAAGATTGTATTAAACAAAAATGAGTCACAGTGTTTACACCCCACCAAACTTGTATGTACACCCATTTTGTAAATACATCCCATTAAAGATGATTTTAAAAAATCATAATTTATAATTATGAGTCATTTGATATAAAAAATTATTTTTTAATTTATTACATTATTTATTTAAAAAATTATCAAAAAATTTTTATTACATAATTAAAATGTGTTTAAAAATAATTGATGGGTGTACTCAGAGTTTTAAACGGTCGTAAACATCTCTACTCAACAAAAAAATAAAAGTAATAAAGTCTTGGACCCAAAAAGACAAAAGTAGTCTAGAATATCCCCCTACCTGTTTATGTCTTGCACGTGTGTACCCGCTGATCACATACTCTGCAAGTGTGTGCCCCTAGATCACATTCTCTACGGTTACATCAGAAAATGTACATATGCATGTATAACAAGTGTGACATCTATTGGTATAGTAGTATAGACGTATATATATATTATATATTACTATAACATATAATTAAAACTTAAAATAAAATAAAATAAAAATAATAATAATTAACAGATATTAGATTACAATATAAGCAGAAATGAAACCATTTCATTTAAAAAAAAAAAAAAGAAGTAAAAATGGTGCATGCATGACAAGTGTGACATGTATAGGTAGACGTATCCATATATTATATATTACTACAACATATAATTAAAACTTAAAATTAACAGACATTGATCTACGATATAAACGGTTTCCATTTTTCCCAAAAAAAAAAGAAGATTAAAAATTAAAAATGGTGCGACCATTTCAAAGCGAGGTTCTCGCGAGTCGGGACCCAATCTGAAATCTCTCCTCTTGAGAGAGAGAGAGCGCGCGTAGCGACGACGATGGCGATACAAAGGAACATTGTCGGTCTCATCATCCTCCTTATGTTGCTATTGATCCTCCTTCTCATCCTCCTCGCCTGTAAACCGTGGCGCTGCTTCTTCTCTCGTGCTCGCTCTCGCTCCCTCGTCAAGGTATCAGTCACTCACTCACTCGATCGTCGTCTTCTGTCTTTTGTATTTTCGAAGCTTAGGTTTCTCGGATTTTGCTTTTGTTGCGTATGTGATTTTGTCTTTTGAAAATTCGGATAAGTACAATGAGGGTTTTAGTTTTGGTTAAGTGATTGAAATATCGTATATTTTAGCTGGTATTTGTTATTGAATAATATATAGCTTGTGTGTTCATGATTTGGAGTAATGTTTTGATTGGTTTTGGTTTAATTGATTTGTGGAGTGGTGTGTGTAGCTAGCTACCTGTGAAATGATTTTTTTGGATTGGATTGCATTTTAAGGGACACTGATGTTTTTTGTGGATATGATTTGAATTTCTTGGGTCCCTTTTTAGGATTAGAAATGCTGAAATGTTGTGATTTTGTAGTCTGGTGAACTAGAGAGGCCCCTTGTGCCGGATGATGGAAGCGTGGTCCGAGATCAAAGCGATGATTTGACAAGAAATTATGATCTGGAAGGAGCTTGTTATCAGAATGAAGGGCTTTTGCGCTCTCCGCGGAATCAGGGCCTTGTTCATAAGCAGAGGGTTCCTCCTACATCTGCTTCTGCGAGTCAAGGTTTACTGTTTTATTGTGTCATTTTTGTCTATTATGTTTTTGCTTAAATTTGTTACTGTATTGTTATTAAACAAAATGTAACTTTAATTGTTCGCGTAGGTGATAGCTTGGTTTTAGATGTAATTTCTGATGCTCCAGAGGAAATTTTGGTGGGCCAGACACTTAAGCGTCCGTTAGTAGGAGATGTGTTAGCTGAAATTCGGAATCAACAGGAAGAGTCAAGTGATAAATTGAAATCTACTTTGGGAAAAGAAAATTTCCAAGCTTTTGTGCCCAGGGCTTCTACATATGAAAGTAATTTCTTTCTCCTTTTACTTACCTGAAGAGGTTGATGATTTAGAAGCCATTTGATTTGGCTGTGTGTGTGCGTGTGTGTGAGGCATGTCATTATATCTTTCTGTTAGAAGTGCAGGCTGCCTCTCCTTGGAAGTTGTATCCGGTCCTTCTTGTGGGCTGCGTTGTCGTGTACAGTCGACAGATGATTCTAAGCTTCCACTGACGCTTGGAAGGGTTTCTCCAAGTGTTTTGCTGTTGAAGGATTCTGAGGTGTCGGGGAAACATGCACAAATAAACTGGAATTCAGACGTAATGCTCATGAAACCATAACTTGTTGATCTGTATTTGCATTGCATATTGTTTATAAGGTGAATTGATTACATATACACGTGGTTTTCAGAAACTGAAATGGGAGCTGGTAGACATGGGTAGTCTAAATGGAACTCTGTTGAATTCTGAACCAATAAACCATCCTGATGGAAGTAGACAGTGGGGTGATCTGATTGAACTTGCAAGTGGAGACGCAATAACTCTGGGCACAACGTCAAGGATATGTGTAAGTCAATGTACCTTGATGTCCGGTTATAACTATATCATTTCTTTTGTGTTATGGTTCTAGATTTATGTCACTACAACCTGGAATACATGTGAATGAAGAAAATTGATATGCTGATTCAGTTGTGTCCTTATCTAAGAATGTAAACTTCTTGCATTAATTATTAAGTTTACTACTGTCTCTGTTATTTTGCATCTAGTTTGGTAAATTCTGTTTTTAGATCCGTGTACAATTTGAACAACTGACTAATCCTAATGAGGCATTATTTTGGTTTCGATGTTCACCATATCTTCTTTGTTTCTAAATTGCTCATTGGGCAATATTATGAATCACAACGTCTAGTTTCTTGGTTTCTAATATTATAATGTCACTTTTCTTGGTTAGTGCCCAACATATAACTTCTCTTTGTTGGTGGTAGGTTCATATTACATCTCAAAGTGTGAGCCAGATCCCCTTCGGTGTTGGTGTTGCATCTGATCCTATGGCTTTGCGTCGAGGAGGAAAGAAACTTCCAATGGAAGATGTTTGCTATTTTCACTGGCCTCTTCCTGGGGTTGACCAGGTTTTCAGACTTGTATTTTTTTAGTTTAGTTGGATTATGCATTTTCAGAACAATTAAATAGCATCTAATCCTAATTTGCAGTTGGGAGTGTTTGGCATCTGTGATGGACATGGTGGTGCAGAGGCTGCTAAATTTGCCAGCGAGTAAGTATTTCTAATACACTGTCAGTGTAATCCATGTTGCAATGGGGTGAAAATATGTAATTGACATTTCACAAAATTTTGTTCTTTTACATTTGACCTTATTATAGCATTGATTTATGTAGCTTATTTACTTATTTATGACAGTGGATGGTTTAGTCTGGTAACATTTAAATAAAGTGTTTTAGATATTTTATTTTCATAGAACCCCTTTGCCCTTTTACCAGTGTCATCTATTTGTGAATTTCTTATACTATTATTTTCCACTTTATCATGCTTTCCTAATATAATTATTGAAACTGTGGTACATCAAGTAATCATTACCATCATTGGTTATGTTTCCCCTTGTATGCATTTTTGTCATGGTCTTGGCTGCGGTCAGACGCTTACGTACTTATCTCATATTAATTTTGTTTCCCAGAAATCTGCCCAAGATGGTTGCTACTGTATTATCGGATCCTTCTAAAAGAGAGATGGTTTTATCACAATGTGATGCTTCAGATGTTCTGAGGGATGCATTTTCACATACGGAAGCATTGATGGATTACCATTATGAGGTTTGTCCACTGCTTGGTTTCTCATGCTCCTCTTTCTTCATCATTTGCATGATCTATAATTTGTGATTGAAAGCTTTGATGAATGTATCTTGAATAGTTCTTATTTTTATTTTTCTTATATGCTGTCTATGTATTTTTTTTATTTGTATAGAGTCTCTTCCTAGCTGTAATTCCCCCTTGTTTTTCTTCGTTTGTCGAATTTTTTAAGCCTGAGTTTTTTCTTTGTCTGAGCAAAGTTAAATATATGAGTGTAACTATCTTTTGTCATTTATTGGATTTTCATCATCCTGTCTCAGAATATCTGTTAGGTTGAGTGGGTTTTGCAATTTGCTACTAATGGTTATTGATGAAGAACTACAATATTGACATTAATGTGGATGGTGGAAACCAATGATTACCACCTCAATATTTGTACTTCATACTTGATTTTTGAAATTTTTTTTTTCAAAGGGTGGAGTGCTGCTTTAAAACTGCAAAAATTTGTAATTTCGTTTTGAATAATTGTGTGAACTATTTCATGTATGTATTGCTGCTCATCAATTTTCTTGATGTTTGCTTATTGATTGCGGTTATGTCTCTCTATGCCTTCTTGAAAAAACAAATTGACATTTTGCATTATTGCAGCTTGACTTAGTTTCAGATAGCAGATGCGTGACAGATTACCAAATTTATAGTATTTATCTTTCATATTGTAATAAATAATTCTAAGCAGGGTTGTACTGCTACTTTGCTTTTGGTTTGGACCGATGGCTATGGAAATTTCTTTGGGCAATGTGCGAATCTTGGGGACTCTCTTTGTGTCATGAGGTATGTTTCTATGTTGTCATTCTTTTTCAATTGTAGGATCTCTAGTTGATTATATTATGAAATTCCTCGCTGTATCTCTGATTGGGTCGATGGCAGGGTAGCATGTGTGAACTATAGATTTTCAGCCATTATTTCTTGACCAGTTATCCTTATGGCAACTATTTTTGCTTTTACAAGTTCCCTAGTTGCAAATTCCCATGCACACATCTTTTATAATTTTCAGATAGTATTATTTAATAATTATTTTGCTGTTACTGGGAGATAAGAGGAGTATCAGTTGTTATTAATGGTAAATTTTGTTAATCATAGAGACAGATAACATATACATAGAATTGCCTAAAACAGTATAACAAGGTTTCAAAGGTTATTTACCATAGCAGTGCCAATGAACTGTCATCATCTGCACTTTCGTTGTATATTTTTGTTCCCATTGATTTAATCACTATAACAGATTATTTCAATGGTATCTTTGTTTTGCTCTGGTTAAAATTCTGTTTTTGCAACTGTGTCTTTATAACTATGTTTACAGCTGACGATTATTTATTGTGGCAGTGTTGATGGGCAGCAAATTACGATGACAGAAGATCATAGGGTAGTTAGTGCTTCAGAAAGGCTCCGAATGAAAGAAGCTGGAAAACCATTGAAAGAGAACGAAATGCGATTATGCGGTAGTGGCAAAATCAATTTAGCTGATTTATTACATCTTTTACTGGTTTTAGTCTTTTAGACAACCTTTAACCTTTTTTCCTCTTGTTCAGGTGGTAACTTTGGTAGGATGCTTGGTGACAAAATTCGCAAAATCAATTTAGCAGCTTTATTACATTCGTCGCTGGTTTTAGACGACATTTCACCCTTTTTTCCTCTTGTTCAGGTATAAACCTTGGTAGGATGCTGGGTGACAAATTTTTGAAACAGCAGGAAGACCGCTTCAGTACTGAGCCTTATATAAGTCCAGTTGTGCATATCGCTAGAGGGAGTGAGGCCTTTGCAGTATTAGCAAGGTCATTTATTTTTTTGTGAATCAATATCATGCCAATTTTCTTTTTAGAAACATTTTTCATCTTCTGGGCTATGTTTGCCTTAATAGCTACATTCCTTTTTATGCAGTTCTCTTTCGATACTTAATTTACCATAAATTCATGTCTTTTGAACAGGTTTCTTACAAATAAATCTGATTATATTACTACTTCTGATTAATGTTTTTGGGATTTTGCCAAATTGCAGTGATGGCTTCTGGGATGTCATTAGTACAAAGAAGGCAATTCAGCTAGTCCAACAGGTATTATTAATTAATCTGTATATCTTCGTGATTTTTTTCTAGGATAAGTGTAATGTTGTCAAGTTTTATATTTCTTCTGCCTCGTAAATTTTAATTAGAAGTTTTTCGATTTGATTTGGCACATAGGAGAAGAACTCTACAGGCGTGGACAAATCGGCAGAGAAGACTGCTAATTATTTGTTGAATGAGGCTAGATCTCTGCGAACAAAGGATAACACCTCTATAATATTCTTAGATTTTGATAGTGCCTTGTATAGTTGATTCGTAAATAAGTTAATGGTCTTTTTTTTTTTTTTTTAACCAGTTTACAATTTTAATTACTTCTATAGAATTTTCTCTTTTATCTGCAGTTTTTAATCAAGGCCAAATTGCAGAGTCTTCTTAGGAGTTAAAAGCTGCTTCGAATGTCTGGGGCAGCTTTGAAACTTCTGAACCAAGCCCTTGGTTTTCGTAGGAATTGGAAAACTCAGAATGCAGATAAACTCTCAACTGCACCAAAAATATAGACTCCCAAATAAGAAAATTGGTGTCGACTTTCTCATTTCTCTGGATGTTTACTGGCAGCTGAATGTTTTCCTGGTAATGAAAAGTCAATATTGCCTTAAGTGAAGAGAATATGGAGGCTGTGGGCGGTTGATCGTTGTCCTGACTAACCTGTACGTGTTAAAATAATAGAAGGAAAAAACACTCATGGGGCTCCATGTATGTGAATATGTCAATCACACGGTAGAGAGTTAAACATTTCTGATTATATATACCAGGAATTCTAATATTGTATACTAGGAATCAAGAGAACTGCAAACGAATCTACACACTAGCCTATGGGGATTGAACATTCTAGAGACCTATTGAATTAATCGTGCGGAATGCTGAGGTTGTAATCTCTTCTCTTCTGGTATTGAAAATAAGATCAGAATAAATATTAACAATGTATTTCAAAAAATAAACAAATAAAAATTAACAGTGTTTCCAAGTACTTTTGAATTCATTTTTCCTTGTCAAATATATATTTTTAAAAAAATTGATACAGAATGGGTTAAAGATTTTTATTCTCATATATTATGAATTGTTTTTTCTTCTACAGTAAAGAGAGAGAAAATTTCTCACTATTTGTGTGTATGATTTTTCTTCTACAGTAAAAACAAAATTTCTCACTATTTGTGTGTATGAGGCCTAATATTCTAATAAATATTGACTCTCAGAGTGTCTCCTAGACTAAGAAAGGAAAAAAGATTATCTAGGGTTTAAATATTTATTTTCACAAGTAAAAAAAATTTACCTTTACAATAAAGGAAAAAACTGTCCTCACGTGTTCTAAAAACAATTTTAGTATTTTAAAATTAAATAAACATCACATTAACATAAGCTAATTTAATTTAAATAACTCTTAAGTCTTAATACACCTTATACTTTGCTACCTAATTTCTTTCTTTTCTTTTTTTGAAAATACTTGCTACCTATCAATCATTCCAATCAAGTATCAATCCTAGGACAAGATCAAACCGCTGTAATGTAAAAAGTTAAATATACAATACCCCTATGAAGTTTATTCAAACACATGCGTGTGACCATTTTTGTTTTTATAACACTATACCCCCCCTGTTAACAATGGATGTTGGATGTTGTTAGGAATGAGAAATGTAAAATGGTAATTTTATACTTCTTAAAAAATGAAAAAATATATATATATTTTTAAAAAATTACAGTTTTATGAAAACATAAACAAATCAAAAGATTAAAAAATATATGAAAAAATAAAAGAAAATGAAAAAAAAAAAACTGATTAGAAAACAATCTGCAATCTTCATCATCCTCATTGTCACAACAAAAACCATCAACTTCATCTTCTCCCTCTTCTCTCTCTCTATCGTTTCTTTATTCTCTGCCCCACCCAAATTTATGGGTTTCCATTAGAATTTAGAATGGAAACTCAAAAATTGTGGGTTTCCGATTTTTAGGTTTCCATTTGTTTGGAAACCCATAAATTAGATTTCCATTTTGAATGGAAACACAATTTCTAGGTTTCCAATCGTCTCCCAATCTCCCATGGAAATCCAGACCATCATTAATCTTCCAATCCATCATAAAAAACCCTCAAACCATCATCAATCTCCCAAACCATCAATAGTCTCCCAAATCATCATCGATCATTAGACAAACATCATCAATCCAAATTAAAAAAAAAATATATATATATATATAGGGAGAAGGAGAGACAGTAGTGTCGAGAGAGAGAGATGAGCTTGATGATATAGAAGGAGAATGAGAAGTTTTACGAGAGATGGAGAAGTAGAAGTTTTACGAGCTTGATGTCTGGATGTGTTTGATTGAAGGTGAATGGGTTGGGTTTGATTGCAGATGAAGATAGGTCTAGATGTGTTTGATTGAAGGTGGATGGGTTGGGTTTGATTACAGATGAAGATGGGTCTGGATAGGTTTGGTTAAAGGTCGATGGGTAAAGATGCTTGGTCTCTAGATTTTGATTGGAGGTTGAGACAATTTTTTTATTTAAAAAAAAAATTCTTTTTAATTTTTTTTTAATGATGTCATCATCCATCAACAATGATGGACGGTGGACATCATTTTAATTTTTGTTTTAAGAAAACTATTGAAATTTTTTTATTTTTTTAATTTTTTCAAATTAATTTCCATCGTCCATCTTAAGAAGGATGGTGAAGATGTTATGAAAAAAAAATTTCATATAATTTTCTAATTTTTCTTTAATTTCTAGAATTTTTATTTTCAAATTGATCTCCACCGTCCATTTTAAGATGGATGGTGGAGATCTGATTAAAAAAATATTAAATTTATTTCAAAGTTTTTAAATTTATTTTTTTAAAATAAAAATCATAAAGTTGAGGACATTTTAGTCACTTTACTTAATAGCTGGTCAAACTTCATCTCTAACACTGGTTGACTATTAAGAGGGGGTACGGATCGTACGGTGTTATAAAAACGAAAATGTTCACGCGTCTATATTTGAGTAAATCTCAGAGAAATATTATGTATTTAACTCTGTAATGTAAAATGGATACTGTTTCGGCTCGTGCCCCACCTACTTGAGCCCAACAATAAAGTGGTATATCTACTCTACATCTACGGCACATACGGATACAGATACAATAGATCTACTCTTCGCAAAACACACAGTACGTACACGAAAACCCCCCCTAAAGCGGCCAAAGTCTCATAAACCCTTGCAAAAGCCGCGCTTCTATTACTCGAACAACGAACCAACTGAACAAATGGGGAAGAAGAAGAAGAAGAGAGCAGATTTTGAAGCAGAACCACAGCTCGTCGACACTCGCGAGCTTGATCTCCCCAACGGAGACTCTCACGACAACGAGAAAAAGAAAAAGAAGAAGAAGACGAAGAGAGACAAGCAAAACGACGACGCACCAAAGGAAGTACCTACAGTCAGCATAGCCGTGCCCGGCTCCGTCATCGACAACACTCAGTCTTACGAATTAGCCACCCGAGTATTCTCCCTTCCTCTACAATTTTTTTTTCTTAAATTTTTATTTTTCAAAAAATGCTTGCGCCATTTTTCACGTATTTGTTTCCTGTCAGCTGGCCGGTCAAATTGCTCGTGCCGCTACAATTTTTCGAATCGATGAGGTCTCTATTTATGTTTCCTGCATTAACTCTAAATTCTAGAGAAATTTCTGTCTAGTTTGATTTGTTGTTGATAATTGTGGACAAAAAGTTGTGACTGTTCTCTAATTTAAAGAATAGGTGGTGGTATTTGATAATAAGAGCACTTCAGAGAATGATGATCGTGCTTCGGCTGCTAATGATTCTAATGAGGATGAGAGCGGTACAGCTTTTCTTATAAGGATCCTGCGGTATCTTGAGACGCCACAGTATTTGAGGAAAGCCCTCTTCCCTATGCATAACAGCCTCAGATGTGTGGTATGTGTCAATAGATTGTAAAATGTTGAGGCATTTGTTTTGTTGATTGGTTTGTCTTAATAAATTGAAGATGTTTTTGTATTTTGTGTTGTTATGTAGGGTTTGTTGCCACCACTTGATGCTCCGCATCATCTACGCAAGCATGAGTGGGCTCCATATAGGGAAGGTATTAACAAAGATTGTCTTATTCAATATACATTATGTTAGTCTCAGTGTTGCATTTGTATGCTTGATTGTTGGGTTCTCCTCTTAAAGCTGTAACCAACTTTTTGATAATATCGATAACTTTGTAGGTGTGACAGTGAGAGGAAGACTGCCAAACTCTGGAGGAACGCTAGTAGATGTTGGTTTAAGTAAGGTATGTGATTCTGTATGATTGTTGATAATTCACTTATCCTTTTTTTCCAAGAGGAGTGATGGAAGTTGTTTGGAATTAAACCTAAATGATGGATCGGAGCTGGCAAGTGATCCGACACTGCTTGTTTCCCCACATTTGATTCGAAGCTTCGAGCTCTTCAGATGCAAAGAAACTACTTATGACAAACAAATTATAAGCTCATAGAATTCTCATGCTATCAGTTTTGTGCTTTAATTTCTGTACTATTCTGTGTTGCTTGTAGTTAAGTACTTTGACATGTATTAATCGCAATTTCTCAAGTTTAAGTTGTTCAATATTGGTTCTTATTGTAGTTATTTTCTGGCCATACCAGTTATATTAGCACCTACTTTTGATTTTAAACAGTATCCAATAGTGAGCTGGTCCACTGCACCTACCATGATTTGAAATTTGTTAGGGAGTTTGACATGTAGTGTCTTTGTCCACAGCAGTGTAAAACATGTGGTTATGTAATATGTGAGCTGGTCAATGTGCACTGTAACCTTGCATTTGGCTATTTGTACAGTCTTCTGTGATTGATTGAAACTGGTTTTGCTTTGCCCTTTGAAGTCAAGATGGAAGGAAAATATCATATAAATTTAAGTTTTGATTGATTGAATGCTGCAAATGCAGAATGTTCTTATTGATCAAGTACTTGAACCTGGAGTAAGAGTAACTGTAGCTATGGGAACCAACCGGCATTTGGATGATGGTAATTAATTGATGTTTCTTCTCATCTTTTCTTTCTGCTTCTGATGTTGTTGTTGTTGTTGTTTTTTTTTTTTTTTTTTGTGGGGGTGTTTTGTTTCTTGAGCCGTAACTGAATTATATTTTTTCACATATGCTGCTCCATATCGGCTTTTGTTTGTAGTGATATATTTTTTTGTTATGTTCAATTACGTGCTTATCTAATTTTACTTTAATTTTGATGCACAAGTTTATATCATTTGTCTAGCGGATTATAGGTAAGCTGGTTTTATTTGGTCATTGGAAATTCTTGAAATCTGCTTAATGTTGCATAGCAGTGAAATTGATAACTGTCTATGAACTTTGATTTTAGCCAAAGAGGTATTATTATTAGGAACATTATATTTAGGAATTAAACATGGTAGATATTTCACTTTTCCTGTTTTAATATGAATCTTTTCTGTAAGTCCTACTTGTTTTCTGATTAATTTTCTTTTAGTTAGTCTAGCATCATAAAGATTAGTTCACTTCTCCCATTAATGATGAGGTGAACGATTTATGTAAAAGTCTAACTAATGAAGTTTATTATTTTATATGGCATTTATCTAGATATTCCACGTCAGGTTGTCCCATCATCCAAGCCTAAGGAGGAATCAGGAATGTATTGGGGGTATAAAGTGCGATATGCTACCAATATTAGTTCTGTATTTAAAGATTGCTCATACAAGGTATACACACATAAATTTGGAACTTATTCTCCTTTACATATAAAAGCAATGTATTCCCTTGTGCTGATGAAGGTATTCTCAACTAGCTTTTATTGTATATATGACAGGGTGGGTATGATTATTTGATTGGTACCTCTGAGCATGGCGATATTATTAATTCATCGGAACTTGCATTGCCTGCTTTCAGGTTTGGTTTGTTTAATTTAGATCCTGTAGTTGTCACTTCCTCCAAGTACTTGCTCTTTAGTGACTATAGGTGATCCTGGTTATCTTTATATCGTAATTGGTTAGTTCTGAGTAGTCATGATCATTACTCTTTCCATCCAATAATTATATGTGTTTCACATGCATAAGTTGAAGGCAACTTCATCATTTCACTGGTAATTGCTAGGATGATTATGCATTATTACTGCAGTAGTGTTTTGAGGACCATGAATCTCACTTTTGGTATAGTTCTTTTCAAATTTCAAGCATTAACTTTTTCGGTACTGGACTTTGTGTTTATAATAAGTAGCACAGTCATCTATGTACGTCCACTTGAATTTATTGAAGAGATCTTTTGGGCATGAATTTAGATGGAATATTATGTTTTTTTCTTCCATTAAAAATACTTGTTAATTTGAATGAAATTGTAAATTTTTTAGGCATCTACTAATTGCTTTTGGGGGACTTGCTGGTCTGGAAGAGAGTATTGAAGCAGATGATAACTTAAAGGTACACTGCAACTGTAAACTATTCTTTCTAGCAAAAGATTTGGAAATCTGACTTTAGAACCATTTGCAAGAAGTGATTATGTATCCAGTGGTCTATTTTCACAGGGCAAGATGATAAAGTCAAAAAATAACTATTTGGTGTCCCTTAATAGCATATTGTTGTGGTTAAATTTTCAGCAAAACATTTGAAAAAGTGTATTTTGGCTGACATTTGTATTGTTCTTTCTGTTCAATGCAATATTGCAATGTAGAAAAAGGTTTTTCCAGTTATACATCTGCATTTAGGTTATGTTCACCCCACTGATTATGGAAAGCATTTGATTGGAAATATCATTAATTACCAAGTTGTGAGCTTATAATCACCTACTGGAAATATCATTAATTATCAAGTTGTGAGCTTATAATCACCTACTTACCTTTATATACATGTATAATTTAAACTTTAGACAAAAATATGCAGAGGCTTAACTGGTAGTATTTAACCAGCAGAGAAAAGCAAAGATGTACTGATTCTTGGTTTTGTTGCTTCTTCGTTTTAAAGGGAAAAAATATGCGTGAGGTATTTGATTCATATTTCAACACGTGTCCTCATCAAGGAAGTCGAACAATTCGAACAGAGGTACCATTTTTGTTGATTTTCATTTTCTGTTTTACCATGTAGACATCTATTGAACTACACATGGTTATTGCATTTCTGCCAACAGGAAGCAATGTTTATCTCTCTTCAATATTTTCAAGAACCAATCAGCCGAGCGTTGCAAAAGAGTTGAACTTCATGCACAACCTGAAGATGGTAAACAACCTCACTTCTCCAAATTTTGGCCATTCGCCTCCTCATCAAGGGAATTCCTTTGCCTTACAACGTGCTTTTGTGGATTGTGGAGTTGGTTGGATACAATTACCTGCTATTGGATTCGACCATTCATTTTCGCTTGCCTTGTTGAAGGATGGGATCTGTTCTGCGTTAAACAGTACAAATTTTGTAAATTAGATTATTTTTTCCACATTTGGCTGAAAAAATTTTCCAACCTAAATTTTTGTTTAATTGTTTCAATGTAATTTCTATCCGAGCAGACTATATTTGGTAAACAGGAATTTATAGTCTTCAGATAAATTTTGAACATGAGCATAAAAACTTGAATAGTTCGTTCATGGTCCTGATGATTGACAAGTCTGCTTGCTTGCTGTAGTTGTTTAGATATCACTAGCGGTACAAGGAGTCTGAGTCTTGAACCTGACAATCGAAGTCTCGGACCTGATAGTCGAAGTCTCGAACCTAATATTAATTTCAAGTGAGCATTTTACATTACTCTGTCACGTGAAAGTTGAACACTCATTCCATTATTTATTTATTTTTTTATATATTTTTTAATTGATATTTTTGTCAATTTAGATTTCTATATTTTTATAAATAGATTGTTATTTCCATAATTGGGCATCCATTTGAGAGGAAAGCTAGCAAGTTATTTTGGGAATGTTAAATATACTTTCTTAATAAACTATTCATCTAGTACGTGAGAGTACATAGGTGTGTATACTGTACATTGACGATTTAAGGTTTTTATTTAGAAGGTAAAATCTGTAATAAGTTTTGCGTTCTCAATAAATCATATAGGTTGTACATTTTAAAATTCTTATTTCCCCCACCTAATACTTACATTTCATACATTTGTGAAAATAGTTAGATGATCCAATTCGACTGCTTATCCAATATTATAAAAAATAATGAGATTATAGAGACTAATGGTTTTAAAAATTTAAAAATTATGACATACTAAAAGTTACAACATATTGACTATAGAATCTCTAATATATATATATGTATATATATATAAAAAGAAAATAGAAAATTATTGATATAAAATTTATAAAATATGTTTGATAAGACTGGAATGTCACGATTAAAATATATGAGGATATATATAATCATGTGTGTTTAGGGAATTTTTTTTTTCAATTATAAAATAATATATTAATTAAACAAAGACAAATAACGTAACATAACATTTAAATTGATTTAAAAGGTTCACTCTCAATATAAACTAATGTCTAAAATTACTTAAAAATCCATACATGATTATTATATGCAATTTGATCAGAAATAATTAAAGATTTTACATAAAATCAGAATTAGTTATACATATATATATTATCATTTTTTATTAGTCAGATAGATATGAATCATTACTACCCTAAATGAAAACTTTCAATTATAAAACCACGTAGAACCGCTTTATTTTAAAATGAAATTTCACCACGTCTCGTAGTCCCCAAGATAAATACAGCAATTCTTATATCGCCAGGGTTACATCCGTCATTTCACGCAAACAGCGGCGCGTTTGCTCGTCGAAAAAAATACGAAGGGCAGTTCCGTAATTCGGTAAAAAATTGCTTCCCCTTATACACGCACATACACACCCCGAGGGTTTGAAAGAAGCGGATTATACACACAAAACATAGAGTGTGAGTGTGTGGTTTGTTGATCTCTCTCTCTCTCTTTAAGCACCAGATAAATTTAGTTTTAAAAATACCGCTAAAATTAACCCCCTCTCACACACAAAAATATTGAAATTATTAGACATATATTAATTTAACCGTTTTGATACTCTTATTCGCGCGCTCTCTGCTCTCATGGTTACTCAGCTAGAGCACCGTCAACCTGAGACGACCTGCCTCGACCCTGCCGAGACCACCAAGTCCTTGATCTGCGCCTTGAACTTCATATCCCGTGACCTCCCGCTCCCTCCTGACCTGTTGGACACCGTCTCGTCTATCTATCATGCCGACGGGGACGCGATTGATTGCGACGCTCCCGCCGATGGAAACGACGCCGCTCGCGGATCTGGCAAGGGTTCGGTGAGTGTTTTTTTTGGATTGTTGTGGATTTGAGGGTTTTGCGGTGGATTTTGGGGGTTTTGTGGTTTTTTGGAATGTGGTTTTGTTGGTTTGATGTGTTTTTGGATTGGGCATTTTTGTGAGATTTGTCTCTAGGGTTCTTTGTTGTTGTTTTGGTCTGTCTTAGTCTGAAATTGGCTTGAGTTTTTGTCTTTTATGTGTGTTTTGGTGTTGGAATTGTTGTGATTTTGAAGTGAATTTTTAGGTGAGGGTTTGATTGGATTGATGAGTTTTTAGTGAAATTGCTTGTCAATGAGATAGCTAGTTGTTTTGTTTGATTTTTAATTTGTGAAAATTGCATTTTGAAATTGCTTGTCAATGGGGCATCTGTTGAAAGAATTTTGGTTAAGATTTAACTAGAAATTAATTAGTCTTCTGCTTTGAAATTGTCTATGAAATCAATGTTTGATAAGTTGATTTTGTGGTTTTTAATTAGCTTTTGGAGTAATGTTTTAACATTCTTGCTGCAGGACGGTGCTAACATTTGTAACGGAGGAGATTTGATGGGTGAATTTGAGATTGCACTGGCTAAGCAACGGCCAAAATGCATGTCAGGTTCCGGACTGGCGGAATTAAGGGAAAATAGTTATCAGAGCCACATTCAGCATCGATTAAATGAACTTCAAGGTTGTTATGCTTTGAAATGATTTTTTGCCTTGTATATCATCAAATTCACGCATATGTAAGCCTTGGTGATTGTATTTATGGTGGAAGTCTTTAAGCTAGTCTATAATATATTTTGCTGCCTTTAGTAACCACGCCACTGCAGTTATAAATGGTATTGCTAGACCCTTGACTGTTCTAAATCACTTTCAGTAATCTACTTATTCATCAATTTTACTGGCTCATCCATGTATTTATCCTCGATGATGTTTTTCTTGTGACATTCTGTTATTAGTACTGTTATTGCCGTGTCAAACAGATACTTGTGACATACGGTGACTATTATTGTTATTCTCTCATCTCACAAGTATCTGTGACATATTGTTACCTTTCTGTTATTGTCATATCACACAGGTACTTGTGACATATTGTTACTGATACTGTTATCACCATGTCACTTTGGTACTTATGACACCATGACACATGAGTAACTGTTTACTGTTTTATAAAATAATTATTTTAACCATGTCTAGGTCAGCAAGCCTTTAATGATCTTATTTATAAAGATACTGTTTTAACATTTTAATTATCTAGGTTAGATGTTGACGCTTAAAGGTTTTTGTTTGATGTGACCGTGAAACTAAAGAGAGCTGGTGTTGGTACAACATTAAAACCTAGTTTATCCTTTCTGTCAATTTTATGTTCTCACCTTTAGACCCATATCTTGAGTTTTAAAATGTATCTAATTTATTACAAAATCCATTGCAAGTGCCAGTTCAACCTTGGCAACCAAATTTTGGTGCTGGAAGTTTATCTAGCTATGGCAGACTAAATTGTTTTAAATATCCTCCATGTAGTTCTATCATGTGTTCTCACAGATACTACCAAGTTATAGATAAGAATATATTTTTTATGCTATACTCTTACATTTGTACTTTGAATTCAGAATTGCCTTCTAGTAGAGGTGAGGAGCTGCAGACAAAGTGCTTACTTGAACTTTATGGACTAAAGGTACAGCTGATTCCGGGCAAAGTTGCTTTTGAAGTTCTTTATTTTTTCAATTGAAATGGCCACTTGCTTATTTATTTTGCAGTTTACCTAAAAATGTTGGTCATATGAAAAAAAAAATGAGGTTAGGTAAGTACTTGGTTGCCATACAGCGATACTGTAATTGTTTAATTGAAATATTTTTAAATACAATAAATTGTGGCAAATAATGTCAATTATTACATAAGTGCAATAAATTTGCCTTACCTTGTAGATGTTAGAATTTTTATAAAAGTCCAAGGAAGTAGATATCGGTTTTAATAACAATAGCAGGAGTTTAAATTTATGAAAAATAATGGTTTTCGTATCAAAAATATTGTCAATATCCTTAGAATATCTAGAATATTTAAGGGTAAGTTCGATATCAGTGATATATTGGGTATAGTATCGATAGTTACTCCCCTTAATTAATACCATTGAACAAGTTCTCAAAATTTATGATCAGAATAAATTCCTTTTTTTTTTAGAATAATAGATGGCGTGGATTCTGTTTTGGCCAATGACCTTTTATTTTACAGCTGGCAGAATTGCAAAATAAGGTTCGTCGTGATGTGAGTTCAGAATACTGGCTCC
>CM034461.1:5449495-5460811 GCA_019925255.1 Litchi chinensis
TGTGATATAAGTTTTATATAAAAAATTGAAATCAATGGTAAGTTTTCTGCAAAAAGTTAATTTGTTCATTTGTCCTATATTTGGTGGAGTCGTCTTTCCATTACAAATTTACAAGTATAAAACATTGTGATGCGAAGAAACAACCAAAACGGTGCGTTTAGCACGAAGAAGTCTTGAAGTATCATCTGGTGGCAGTGAGTAAGGATTCTCTGAGAAATGGATGCTCGTCTTCTCTCGTCTTCTTCCCTTCTTTCCTCACCGCACCTATTCTTGAAGCCCAAACTAATTATCCCGAAC
Organism: Litchi chinensis; assembly: GCA_019925255.1. Classification (NCBI taxonomy): domain Eukaryota; kingdom Viridiplantae; phylum Streptophyta; class Magnoliopsida; order Sapindales; family Sapindaceae; genus Litchi; species Litchi chinensis. Next base: position 5,449,793 of record CM034461.1, read on the forward strand.
CAACCTCTCTTCCCAAAGACGACACCGTTTCGATCCTCAACTCTCTCATCTAATCTCCACATGGCCGCTCTCAACTCCGACAACAACGGCTCCCCTCTCACTTCTTCCCGCTCCGATTCCGGTGGCACACCCTAACTCTCTCACTTCTTCGAATTCGCTTAACCACTCCAAACCTGATTTATATTTTATCCTTTTTTTTTTTTAGGTCGAATTGGAGAAGTAAAAAGAGTAACAAAAGAAACCAACGTTTTCGTCAAAATCAACTTAGACGGCTCCGGAGTCGCCGATTCTACCACTGGCATTCCCTTTTTGGATCACATGTTAGATGTGCGTTTTCTTTTATATATTGATTTTAATTAATTTTGAATTAGTATTTGATATTGGTTGTTAAAAAATATTGGTAGCAACTTGCATCACATGGACTCTTCGACGTGCACGTGAGGGCGACCGGAGATATTCACATTGATGATCATCACACCAATGAAGATGTTGCTCTTGCCATTGGCACGGTGCCTGTTGTCTCTCCATAGTTGATGTTAAGATAATCGAAATTCTAATATATGAAATTTATTTATTTATTTTTCATGTGCAGGCATTGCTTCAAGCACTTGGTGATAGGAAGGGGATTAACCGGTTTGGTGACTTTTCCGCTCCTCTTGATGAAGCTTTGATACATGTTGCATTGGTATATGATTGCTTTTCGACTATTTTGATAATGTGTTTAAGTTACGGTAGAGAATTTGTGGTCTCTAGCTTGTAAATTATCGTTTGAAGGTAGTCGTAATGTGAGGAGTTGAGTTGTCGAGATGACTAAAAACATCTAGATTGGATTGGAAAATAGATCATCTCTGAGACTGGCATATAAATGTGTGGGTTTAGGTTGTTGTATACTGTGTTGTTTTATTTTTTTTAGAAGTTTGAGGATTTAGTTGTTTGTTGCTTTGTTATGGTTTTGTTGTTTGAGTGTCATCTATATGCTTAATCCGAGATTGATTTGATTTAGGATTTATCTGGGCGGCCATATTTAGGTTACGATTTGCAAATTCCCACGCAGAGAGTAGGAACTTATGACACTCAAGTAAGTCTCTATTTCTGCTGCCTTACACTTTTAAGATTTTTTCAATCTGTTGTTCAAATGAGAGTCTTATTGAAGTTTTGCAGAGAAGTCTATTTAATATGATGCTCTGCATCTGAAAAAAAAAAATAAATGGATAGTTTAAATCAAACTGTTGGCTTACTTTCTCTTTATTAGAATTGTTATTTGTGGGGATGTTAATTGTGTTTTGTTAAATATCAATGATGTGTAGTTGGTGGAGCACTTTTTTCAGTCTTTGGTGAATACTTCTGGTATGACACTTCATATTCGGCAGGTAATATTTACTGGGAACTTAAATTTGGTTTGTTGCAGTGTGCAGATATATATGTTTGTTAAGAACTGTGAAATAATGTGCTTTGTGTTCATTGTATTTGTGGTTGAACACAGCTTGCTGGAAGAAATTCTCATCATATAATTGAGGCTACCTTCAAAGCTTTTGCTAGGGCTCTTCGACAAGCAACAGATTATGATCCACGTCGCCGTGGCTCTGTGCCAAGGTTTGCTATGCGCCTGTTTAAATGAAAAGTGCATCAAATCAATTTTTTTTTCCCTTATAAATATCTTGTTAGATTGATTATATGATAAGAAATAGTTAGTCATGCAACAGGCTTTCAAGATTTTGATGTCTTATAGTTGCCTTATGTAAAAATTTTAACTTTTGTTTCTCAATTCTGTTTGCATCTTCTGATCTCGTGTCTAAATATGCTATTACATTATTAGAATCCTCAATAGATCTGTGATAAAGTAGGTTTTACTTGGACTTTTAAATTTTCTGTTCATGGCATCAATGTATAGTAGCAGTAGTAGATCAGATATCTTTTTCTTTCATAAAATTAGGTGGGCAATTGAGTTACACAGAATTAGGTGTTATGGGTAGCATGAGGAATTTTTTCTTATTCATATGCTGTTATTCCGTTTGTCATGAAAATTCAATTTACAGCTATGGATCTTGTTGCAACATGTTGGGGTCATTGATAAATAAAAAATCAATATGAAACCAGAATACTTGCCTAGTAGAATTTTATTTTATAACATCTTGGTGAATTAATCACCTAGATTATTAACATATTATATCACAATATATGTGAAGCACAAATCTGAATTTCATGTACATTATTGCGCAGCTCAAAAGGGGTTTTGTCGCGATCTTGATACGCTGCTTGCTTCCAAGAATGGGGTTTACTTTTGTGTTAAAGTAGTTGTGCACAAGGGTCAGATCAGTCTTAAAGTGACAAACAGTCACATTCAAATGTTTCTATTGGTTAGCCGACTTGTTCACCTATTCGCCTGGTGCTTTAGTTAGGAGTGAGGAATTATCAACTTTGCTGGTCTCCATTATGGTGGTTGGTGCTTGACGTGTAGACTATAGAGGGCAGACAGCTGCTTCTACGGTTACTTTGCTGTATCTTTTGAACATTGAAGAATTAAAACGACCTTATCTTTCTAATGCAATGGTTAATTTCGAGAATAAATTAATCGTCAACAATAAATTATATCACTATTTTTGCTTTACGTGTTTGATTCTTAATATTGTTATCTGCGCTTAATTGAAATGTACATTTTTTGAGGCTTGTGGTAGAGTGGATCGAATGAGGATTGGTTTCAATATCCGTTGAAAAATGGATTGTGCATTGTTTTGGGCAAGAAAGAGCTGAAAATGGTTTGAATTCTTCGTTGGGGTTGCCGCCTTCAATAAGGCAACATTTCCATAGTTAATAGTTGTGTTGAATTATTAATTATATAAATGATTTTGCATTTAACTTCTCATGTTAATAATCACAACATGGGTTAATATTCAACTTCATAAATCAGGTTTCACTTCATGGGTATTCAACTTCATAGATCAATGTGCTATTTCATTGATGACGGAATTCATGTTAATTAAACTGTACGAGCTTTGTTTAAAAGTCGAGTGAAAATTTATGTGGAAAAAGTTGCAAAACCCTTTTCATTGATACCTAGAAATTTGTGTAATTGCCAAGATATATCATGAAAAAGAGGAAAAAAAAAAAAGGATACGAAATGAAACAAAGTAATTGATTCAATTCGCTTCTGCATTCAATTTTCTTCAAACGTTTAACATTCACTGCAACTGGACACAACATTAACAGCCGTGGTTCTGTGTAACTGCACAAACAAATTTTATTGAAAGACCACACAAGGCTTCAATTCAATTGAATGAAGACCAAACAAAGCGGCCTGAAATTCCATTTGAGGTAAATTAATATACAAATTGGTCAAGACAGTCAGGCTATTACAAAAATTCTTCAGCTGTATTTAAATCATTTAAAATATCAGACTTTATTTCATCTGGAAGTGGAGCAGATGGGCCTGCCTTTGAGTAGAAGCTGGCCAATGATCTGATTGCTTTCTCTAGCTCAACATATGATTCCTGCAAGTGAGCCACAAGACCATGTATTCAGGATAAAATCAACCACCAATGAAGACAATTCTGTGTGCTACAAAGTCAAGCAAGTTAGATACAACCAAGAGTATTTTTATAAATACTTGTCAACTGCTTCTTGATCAAAGCACTTCAATTCTTATGCTTTAAATCTCTTCTTAGAAACATGTATATCTAATAAGAACTTCCAAGTACTTTTATCCCAAAATATGGTTGTCTTTGTTAAGCCAAAAACCATAATATACAAATGAGAACACTTCTGACCACTTGGTATTGCATGCAATGAAGCCAAAAACACGTAACCACTCAATTTGTTTAACATACATACCTCATCAGCCACCGTCTTTTGTCCCCTCCAATTGCTCAAATAGTCTCTAATAGACTCCTTAGCTGCATCTGCATTCCGTCTAAATTTAGCTATATCGTTGGGATCTTCCTTTAATGACTCCCGCAGTGTCTTCACCACCTCTCTTGCAGACTTCAAGTAAGCCTTTGGCAACACTTTACCAGATTTTGTCTTCTCGTTTGGATCAAACAGTGATTTGATGGCCCCAATAACTCCTTCATCCTTTTCTTCATTTTGGCCATTTGATTTTTCTTCTGCTTGAACTGGCAATGGAGTTAAACCACAGTTGAAGGTCAGAACAGCAGCCAATGAAGCACTACTACACACTAAGACATGACGCCGATTTGATAAAACTTCTTGAGATGGTAGCATAGCATGACACCTGCATTGCAGTCTATCTGCACGAAAACGATCAAGAAAGATATAGGGGTTTAGTTAAAAACAAGTACGATCAAACGAAAGCATATAAACAATACATGAAATGTAAGACTAAAATTGCTATCTACAAAAGCACTTCAAATACTTTTCTTATCCAAAAAATAGCCTTTCTAAATAATATCAAATGAAGTGCTTCTCAAAACAGCAGTCCAAGTACTTTGTTATCCCAAAAAGGCAATTATCTACTATCTATTTACAATTACAAAAATAGACACAAAATGCTTTCAACTATATCCAAAACCATCTCTTTTTCCATCAAAAGCATACTCAGCCCGACCCACGAGTACAGAACTTTACATGATGACAAATATCTAATGTTGTGGACTAAGCTATGAGATGGGCAGATTGGACACAACAGGATATATAAAAATAGTCTGATACACAAACAAAGGGCAAATGCGTGAACTAACATGAGATATAGGCAACCTATTACTCTTTGTTGATGACATGATGCAGAGAATTATGTAGAGACATTGATAAGATAAATTACACTTACACCCTCTATCAGGCTTCAAGATTTCGCTCATAGCACTGAAAATACTAGGAGGACGTGTCTTAGCTGTGAAAATGATATCCATCTCTCTTCTTGTACCTTCTCTGCTACATTCAACAAACACAGTCTCTTGAAAAAAGCTCTACCCCATCCACATAGCTATCACTAGAATGTATAGCAATGAAAATACATTGTGACCAGTTGCATGACCGATTAATTACTTTGATAAGTTGATAGAACAAGCTCAGCAGACAATTGGGAAGGTACAGATAGATAAAACGAACCGATTTTTCTTTAGAAAAAGCAAAACCCATATGTAGAATCCATTGAAGCTTTACCTCAGATGCTTAAATTTGGTCCTTGCAATTTCTGCCTCAAATTTTCGCTCGCTCTAGTTTTCTGAGTTCTGTTTATTTTATCCAAATGTATATGGGAGGGTTTTTCTGCAAATTGGAAGAGTAAATTTTGTCCTTTAAAAAGTTCTATTATTGTCCTGGTGCTTCTCTGAATTTTATAGTCACCCCTCTAAGTTTGATGATTTCCTCTAGTCATGCAAGGTAATGAGTGAAAACTTAATCAAAATCAACACTTACAATTACAAGCATCAAACGAGGAAAAAAAAAAAATTCAAAACTTACATTATTATTATTATTATTTTTTTGAAAAACAGCACCTATATATTTATCATGAATTCATGATATATTGAATGGATTCGATTATTATTCATGTTTATTTTTTTTAAATGGATATATAATGTTTTAGTTCAAATGTAAATCTCCCCTTATAGACTTAAAAATAATAATTTATTTAATAATATAATGATTGAATTGAAATAATTTTTTTAAATATAATTATTTCATTTAAATAGGGTAATTATTTATTAGTCTATCTATCAAAATATTATAAGTGAAATATCATGTTTTATGTGCTTGTTACAACTGTTTTAAGAAAAAAAAAGTACACATATTTAGTAAAGTAATTGGTTAGGTATTCTCTCTCATCATATGAGGTTAGTGCGTTACATCCCATAGTTCTTTAACTTATAAAGTGTGAGTTAAAAAAAAAATCATTGCTTAAATTGCCATTTAAGCATTTTATATCAAATGGTGTAATAAAATCAAAGTATTTTTTTTAATAAAACTTTAAATTCCCAAAAGCAATTATGATATATATATTTTAAATGCAATTATGATATTTCACAAAATTAATTTTACTCCAGAAAAATAATCACAAATGATTCCAAACAAAAAACGAAAACTAGAACGGACGGTGGAGATCTCCACATCAACGATTGACCATAGAACAGAGTCCACTAGAGCACAACCTCTCTCGCACACTTGAACAGATACACACGTGCCGCAACTTAAAGTAATACTCACCGCACTCTAGGGTTTTGGTCTCTGAAACCCTTTATAGCCCTATTTATCTCCATTCCCTCTCTTCCTCCGACGAAGCCAACAGAACCCTTCAGAAATCCAAAAAAAAAAAAAAAAAAACCAAAAACTCAGGTCATGGTGAGTCCTCAACTCTAAACGATCTAATCACACGAACTGGACTGCAAATCTCTGATTTCGTATGTATCTATTTTGTCGATTGATTTGTTTACCTGTTATTTGTGGATTTGTCGCAGTCTCTGGTGGCGAACGAGGACTTCCAACACATTCTTCGTGTTTTGAACACGAACGTCGATGGAAAACAGAAGATCATGTTCGCTCTCACATCCATCAAAGGTATTGGTCGCCGTTTCGCCAACATTGTCTGCAAGAAAGCTGATGTCGACATGAACAAGAGGTCCGTTGCCTCCCCCCTTCTATCCCTCCTTTTCTTTTCACTATTTTTTTTCTGTTTTTATTTTTCCTTTTGGGTTTGATGTTATAGTATAAACGGAGCTTGATTTTGTATATGCTGGATCTTGTATGTATATGTGGATTATTGTCAATGTGCTTCATATTTTTATTGTGGGATTATTATTATTATTATTATTATTATTTTGGCGATTCGTTTGCTATTTTAATTGCATGCTGGTACCTCTGTTGGTTTTTGTCTGTGGTTTTGTTGGTTGGAGTGGATTGAAGTATAAATTTGTTTTATTTTATTATTTTTTAATTTAAATTTAGTTTGGTTTTGTTAAATTTTGGTGTGAATTGGTTGTTGCTGTAGAGCTGGTGAATTATCTGCCCAGGAGCTTGACAACCTGATGACAATTGTAGCTAACCCGCGCCAGTTTAAGATCCCAGACTGGTTTCTTAACAGGCAGAAGGATTACAAGGATGGTAGATATTCCCAGATTGTGTCCAATGCTTTGGACATGAAGCTTAGGGATGATCTTGAGCGCTTGAAGAAGATCAGGTATGTTGTTTATAGTTGTTACTAGGGATTTTGCAAGCCTGTTTAGGCCCGTTCTTGTTCTCTTAATATCATGTCTTAAATTTTTTGTATTGGAACTTGGTTGTTCTTGGTGGTTTTGTTACCTGCTTGTTAGAACAAGGCTGTGCCTGTTAGCATTCATGTTTTAGGCCGTTTGTTTAGAACCAAAGTCTCCAATTTTAGGGTTAACACAATGATTTTTCCAGAACAACAGTACATGTGTGATTCTATTTTCCGTGTGGTATCTGTGACACAAATGTTTTCAGATTACTGTAGTTTGGCCCTCACTTTATTCGAGCATTGAGAAGATCGATGATCGAGTGACTGAACACTAGTCATTGGTATTGAGTGCAGAATTTGATAAAAGTCTCCATCTTTTTCCCAACTACTTAGTTACAAAGTTTTTATAATTATATCATGTGATTGTTTTTGCTACCTATACTTCTAGCTTGCTATGAAAATTTGGACTGTGCATTATTAACGTAAAGAGGTGATCATTAAAGAGATAGATTTTAGTGAGAAATAGTCGCATTGACCACGAGATGTGGAAGATCAAGTGAGAAAACAATGTTGTGATGATGGAAAAAACTAAGTAATATTGCTGAAGCTTTGGTTGTTCATTATTTATGTTTTAAAGAAATTAATCCTACTTTAATAATTGTTTCTGGGTATATGTACGGTAGGCAGTAGGGCTCTCTATCTCTGGTGTTTATGAAATAGTGATGTTCAGTGAATGATGGCAAGTTTGTTATGTCGATGACTGTTACTTGAATGATGTTAGTTCATTTGGTTCGGATGTTGACTTTGTATTTGCAATGGGCAGGAACCACCGTGGTCTGCGACACTACTGGGGTCTTAGAGTACGTGGACAGCATACCAAGACAACTGGACGCAGGGGAAAGACTGTTGGTGTCTCAAAGAAGCGTTGAGTTCTTATTATGTTTCACCTGTCGCTGGATGTTGTGTTCCAGCTGCAAGTTTTGTTTACATATTAGTTTCTCTTGAACTCAGAATGTCTACCGAAATGAAATGTTTGATGGGTTTATTCAGGATTATCTAGTTTTCATTTTTATTGTAATTTTTATCAGATGGTTTTGGCATGTGATAACATAAGTAATTCATATTTTAGTTTAAGATGATGATGATCCTTTATTGGCTTTCTCCCAAACAGTTTAACGTTGTGGTCCTTTGGTTTGATTTTGTAGAAGATCTGTCGTAAGCGGTGATCTTTATTTATACTTGGAATTGTCGGGGTTAGATGGCAACTGTTGATTTCGGGCAGGTTTGGCAAAACTTGTGCCTGCAAAGAAATTTTACAGTTGCACTAGCGAAGTTTCACGAGTGTACTACTTGTGGGTTCCGGTGGAAACCCCACTCACTTGCGCAGATACCTACACAATTAGTTGTGAACTGTACATCCACACTCGTCTGGAAATCCATATATCTAAATCCAGGTACCCATTGTGCACCTACTCATCAGTTGTGAACTGTACATCCACACTCGTCTGGAAATCCATACATCTAAATCCAAAAGTACCCATTGTGGGAGGTGGGAGGAGTCCGTGGGTTTGGAGTCATTTTAACTTCTATTCCCAAAAATTTCACTAGTGATGTTCTCTTATAGTGATCCTCTAACTTATTGTCGGAGTATGATCTTCATCGGTGTCACCTTAACTTGGTAGTCTATTTTGTAAGGAGGTGACGTCACTTGAAAGAGGATATTTCTGGCACAATTGTTGGAGCAGATACTGTGAGAAATTGCCTCCCAAAGTCTTCGATTTCCATATGGGTAACCATATTTACACCTCTGAGAAACTGTATGTACACCCCTTTTATATATTCACCTATAGTATTTTTTGAAAAATATAATATCCTGGTAAGAACACCCCATTTAATACCAAATATACCCTCGCTTTTAAATTTTAAAAACTATTATAAAAAATAAGTTCTAAACTAAAAAAAAAATAAAATAAAATTTGAGGAGGCGACAATTTTTTCAAAATTGTTATTTTGATAAAGGCTGCTGCCTCTTTCATTTTTTTCCCAAGTAATATGGGCAGCAGCCTCCATCTTAAGGGGTTTGTGACTCAACTCCTTTTTCCTGCAAAATGCATCGGAAGATCCGTAGAAATAAACTTCCCTCATTGTTAGACCTGAAGACCTTGGTGTTGGCATCAAACTGAATTTTAATCATTGTGTTTGTCTATTAGTTGTGTTTTGGTGTTTGTCTATTAATTGTGTTTTGGTTTATTATTGTAAACAGGAGGAGGATACTGAAGAATATGGAAGTGCTGCTGTTTCGGCATCCGTGATAGTAGATATTATAAAATCCAGGACTGAGGCACTCTTGAATAGGATTAAAACTCCAGTTTCTCCTAAGCCGGTTGTAATGAGAGCTAAGTGAATATTTATGTCTTCCATATTTTATACGGTTTGGCAAGCAAAGAAAGGAGAGCCAGAGAATACACTTGACGAAATTCTTTCAATGGTAAAGTCATGGGCTAGTTGTCCCCCATCGGTTTCTATTGAGATTTTAATTTGTTTTAATTAAAATAGTAATAATTAATTTAAGGGTAAAATTGAGATTTTAAAAAAAAAAAATATGCGGTGTATATACAATTTTTAATGGGTGGAAATATCGCCGCACTTTCCATTTTCAACCATCGATTTGACATAACTAAAAAGCCCTTGGTTGTTTTGTGAGTTGGGATAAATTTCAGTCTAAAGCCATGCTTAGCAAAAGCTATGGCCCAAATCTCTACCAAATAAATCATGTGGAAACGACACCGTTCAAAGGATATATGTTTGCAACAGCGGAGTACGCTCAGCGAAAGAGAACAAGGTCTCTCTAGCTAAACGCACGCAGTAATAGGAAACACCTTTTTCTTCCAATTCTCGAACGCATTAAAATCCGCGGCAGATGTTCGGCGGCGCACCAGCGGAAATCGGCCTCGCAGAGAGCCCGTTCCTCCTCCTCTCACAGACCCCCTTCCTCCGGCACCTCTGACTCTCACAGAGTCCCTTCCTCCGCCACCACCTCATCCTCTCATCGCAAGTCTCGCTGGGAATCGTCCAACAACAAGCCACCTTCCGACCAAAAACCCAATCCCTCCCCGGGCGCTCCCAGCCCGGCCCAGCCCAAACCCCCATCCGACCCGCATCATGCCCCATTCCCTCCCAACGGACCTCCATTCCCCTTCTCTGAGCCACCGCCGCCTCCCGCCTACGGCTTCCACATGTTGGACCGCCGCACGATCGCCCTGGCTGACGGCAGTGTCCGCTCCTACTTCGCCCTCCCGCCCGATTATCAAGACTTCGCTCCCGCCCAGCGCTTCTTGAGGCCCGATTTCGACAACCGATTCACGCTGCCGATGAGTCCTGAGGTTTGGAACAGGCCAGGCCCTGGTGGTGGGCCGGATGGGCCTAGGCCCATGAAGAGGAAGTACGATGATGACAAGGAATGGCAATCAACATCTATGCAGCATCCAAACTCCCGTGGTGAGGTTTTGGCGGGAACCATTGAACCTGAAATGAGGGCAGCCAAGTATATGAGGACCAGCGGTGGTGGCGTAGGGAAGCATAATTATGATGAGGTTGATCAGATTGCCTTGAAGAAGGCGTTTTTGCATTTCACCAAGTTGATCAACGAAAACTTGGCGCAGAGGAAGGCTTATTTGGAGAATGGGAAGCAAGGCCGCCTTCATTGTGCTGCTTGTCGAAGGTTTGATCCTTTTTAAACCTAATGTCATTCGTTGCTTTTACTACTCTTGAAATTTATTTTGTTGTTATTGATTCTATCAATAGTTGTATAAGCAATGTTTTTATGTTGTTGTGAGGATGTGTGCATCATGTGAATTGTTAGTGGTATTAACGGA
>CM034461.1:5461311-5608588 GCA_019925255.1 Litchi chinensis
TATTTCAATCCATCCACCGCCATTCTTAGAAGCAGAAGTTCTTGAGAAACCTAGTTCTGTTGGTAGGACACAGAAACACCGGGTTAATATGCATAAATCTCTGTCAGCTAAGAAAAGTAAGGATGAGGACTCTGATTCAGATGATAGTGATACTGCATTGAAGCTGGGTCCAAAAAGAATGGGAGATAGTAAATCTATGAAAGAGGTTAGTTCTGAAAACGAAAAAACGCCTGGTGGAAATCTTACATTGTCCAAAATCAAAGAAGGAAAAGTTAGGCGGGGCAGTGGCACAGAAAAGCAAAAATTACGCGAACGGATTCGGGGTATGCTTGTGGATGCAGGCTGGAAAATAGATTACAGACCTAGAAAGAACAGAGATTACCTTGATGCAGTGTACATTAACCCCAGCGGAACAGCTTACTGGTCGATCATTAAGGCATATGATGCACTTCTGAAGCAATTAAATGAAGACGAAGATGAGGCCAAAGCTAGTGGTGACGATACTCCATTCACACCTTTATCCGATGAAGTACTCAGCCAATTAACCAGAAAAACACGAAAGAAGATGGAGAAAGAGATGAAAAGGAAGCAAAGAGATGTCAGTCGCAGCGCAAATGTCAGAGAAGCTGCTGCTAGAAGGTCCTCAAGTACCAGGCATGCTGAGGGGAGTAAGGACAGCCATGAAGAGAAACTAAGTTCATTCTTGAAGCAGGGTGGCAAATCATCAAAGAATAAAATGAATGAAAATGGTGTTGTCAGCCAGAACTTCAAAGGTCAGAGTTCTCATCATTGTCAAGATAGTGAAAGACCATCTTCTGCTTCTGCTTTGCATGGAAGGAAAAGTAGAAAACTTGGCAGATGTACATTGTTGGTCCGTGGTTCTAATGATGGCCCAAATTCAGAGTCTGATGGCTTTGTTCCATATTCTGGAAAGCGTACACTGCTTTCTTGGCTGATCGATTGTGGGGCTGTGCAGCTGAGCCAGAAGGTGCAGTATATGAATCGTAGAAGAACAAAGATAATGTTGGAAGGCTGGATTACCAGAGATGGGATTCATTGTGGATGTTGCAGTAAAATACTCACAGTTTTGAAGTTTGAGATTCATGCAGGAAGCAAATTGCGCCAACCATTTCAAAACATTTATTTGGACTCTGGGGTATCCCTTCTGCAATGCCAAATAGATGCTTGGAATAAATTAGAGGAGTCTGAGCGCATTCGCTTTCATGATGTAGATGTTGATGGGGATGATCCAAATGATGATACTTGTGGCATATGTGGAGATGGTGGCGATTTAATCTGTTGTGATGGTTGTCCATCGACATTTCATCAGAACTGCCTGGGTATACGGGTATGTAAAAATTGATTTAAGAATGCACTTATGGGATATGCCTTTTTCTTTGTATATGTGTCTCAATTGGTCATTTTTTATTTAAATTAAGATTATTAAAGCAAGGAAAGACTTCAGAGACTGAATAGATTCTGAGTGTTTCAATAATTGAGGGGAATTTATGGAAAAATGATATTTGTTAATTCCAATGTTGTGTTAGATGGCCTCTGGATATATATACTCTTTCGTCCTTTGTAAACACAGTCATGGGAGTTATGGAAATAAAATTTTTTAGTGGTTGAGTCTGGGGAAGAAGTTTAGATAATCTGGCTATTCTAACTTAGGTAATAGGTTGTTAAACTTGCATTAATTATATAAATAAACCCTTAAAGTTAAACAAGGTACTAGTCAGAGACTATCGAACAAGAATAGATGCAAGCCTTTTAGTTTGAAGTGTTAGATAGTGATTAAATCATAGGCATATCCCTTGCTGTCCTGCCTGTGAGCTTATACTCATGCAAGAACTGTTGTAGCTGTTGCTATGGTGTTTTGTGTTTTAATGCTGTTAGTGGATTAAACTGGCTTGAAGCCCTAGGGACTAGGGAGTGGATTGAGAGGTAGAGGACCTTCTCTTAGGTCAGTTATACCTTCTCTTAGGCCACCTGCCCATGATATATATATATATATATATATATATATATCATCTGTTGAGTTTACCGACTACTAAGGTTGTAAGGTTCAATAGTTTGCCCCAATTTAAAACCCAATGAAACAAAGAATGGGTGAGGGGTTTCTATGTATCATAAGAAAAAAGTTAGGCTACTTGCACTATACTTCTGTCATTACAAATCACATGCACAGGGTTTCATGTGTGTCATTAATATATATATATCATCTGTTGAGTTTACCGACTACTAAGGTTGTAAGGTTCAATAGTATGCCCCAATTTAAAACCCAATGAAACAAAGAATGGGTGAGGGGTTTCTATGTATCATAAGAAAAAAGTTAGGCTACTTGCACTATACTTCTGTCATTACAAATCACATGCACAGGGTTTCATGTGTGTCATTTGATGATTTGATCTAGGTTAATGTTGCTAGGATGAGGATACTTTTGCAATCAATTCCTTGTTTCTTATTAAAAAATATGACGGTTGGATTCTCCCTCGAAAGCAGGGAAACAATATGATCAGCTGACCCAAGAGAGCGGATTAAACTGTGTCATTTGTGAAATGGTGTTTTTATGTAATAGATTTGCTGTGTCACTATGTATTCGTATGATATTTGTTGTTAACTACAACTTTTTACTCCTTAAGCACATAAGGTATTTAGAATTTCATTGTTTTATAGATGCTCCCTGCTGGTGATTGGCGCTGTCCAAATTGTACTTGCAAATTTTGTGGGGTAGCTGTTGAGAATGTTGACGAAGGGGATGATACAACTGCCTCCGAGCTACCTACTTGCAGCATGTGTGAGAAAAAATGTATCATTCTCTTGGTCTTTCATTTCTTTATGTTTATGTATATAATTTACTCTGCTTGCCTCTCTAACTATTGCTAAGATTCTGATTGAAATTTGCATGTTTTTCTCCTGCAGACCATATATTGTGCGTGCAGGAAACTGATGCTCTTCCTGTTGATTCGAACAGTTCAGTTAGTTCCTTTTGTGGGCAGAAATGCAGAGAGGTATACCATTTTCCTGTTACCCAGAATTTAGTGTTTCTTGCTGCATTCTTCTGGTTGACATCTTTGCTGGAAAAATGCTATCTTCTTATCTGTTTTTTTATTGTGTTGAATTATGTTGTTTGTTGCTGCTTCTACAGCTGTTTGAGCAATTGCAGAAATATCTGGGAGTCAAACATGAACTAGAATCAGGGTTTTCTTGGTCTCTTATTCACAGAACAGCAGATGAAGATTCAGATACATCTCTCCGAGGACTTCCTCAAAGGGTGGAATGCGATTCTAAGCTAGCTGTTGCACTGACTATTATGGATGAATGCTTTTTGCCCATTGTTGACCGCAGGAGTGGGATCAATCTTATTCATAATGTTCTTTACAACACAGGGTAGGCATTTTTGAAGTTGGAATAAAATACTTTTGGTTTTCCTTTTATTTTACTCCCAACTGATGCTTGGCTGAAATAATACTTTCAATTTTGCTGTCATTCTAATCCTAACCGAAACTTGTCTGGTCTTCTTTATTTTGAGTATGTTTCTCTGGTGATGAGTCTCCTACTTGGACACAAATGGTTTTCTTACTTGGTTTCTTAATTTCATCATTCAATTTCATTGCATATATCAATTGTTATGGATAAGTAGAACAGTACCATATACTCATTTGATCTTTCAACTACTTGTCATGCTAAGCAATTCCTGTTGAATGTTATTGTAATTAGTTAAAATTAAGATACACTGAATTATGTGTTGGCTTTTTGGATGTATGGATTATTTGATTCTCTGATAGCATGCTTCAGATTTATGTACTAAATTGCTGAATGATTTTTGAAATTTAATTTCCATACAATCATGATTTATAGTTCTTCTTTCTAAAATAAGATTGCATCTGTCTTTATGTTTTCAAGATCAAACTTCAATCGGCTTAACTATAGTGGTTTCTATACTGCTGTTCTGGAGAGGGGGGATGAATTAATTTCTGCTGCATCTATCAGGTACTGTTCCTCACTAATATATTGTCATTCATATGTTATGTGGCATGAGATTTTCAAATTATCTTTATTATTGTTTTATATTCTCTGTAAGTCTTCTTTTCATTTATCCAAAATATATTTTATATCTCAGAAAGAAAAGAGAAATATATTATTATAAGTATTATCTTAAAAAACTGAAAGGAAACCCTAATATATTAATTACATTTTATATGTCAAGATTACTCATATTACTTATTTGTTTTGGATGCAAATAAAATTTTAATTTGGTAACAGCAATACTTGTTGAAATATGAAAAATGATCATTTATGTTTTTCACCTATTATGTGAGAATTAGAAATTTCATATTATATGGGAAATGGAGCTGCAACTGGAGTTTTATTTCTGAGGAATTCTCTCAATTCAATTAAGATTTGTCATAATTTGACAATTTTTGCTTTACAGACGTGTTAACAGGCCTTTCGTGGTAATCTAAATTTTACTATGTAAGAGGTTTTAGCATGATGTGGGGTGTTGATTCTGTCCTTTCTCCTGTCTATGTGAGCAAGCATGTCCACAGATTCATATCACTACATTGTTTCTTAACCAGTCTAGCTCCTGTTGTAGTATGAGTTCTTGTTTAGTACTTTCTTGAGATGTATGAAGTGTGTGCGTGAATGAGTATACTAATGAAATATTATCATATCATTGCCACTTTCTGGTTAGATTCCATGGGACACGGTTAGCAGAGATGCCATTTATTGGAACTCGCCACATATATAGGCGTCAAGGAATGTGCCGTCGCCTTTTTTCTGCCCTTGAATCAGTAAGTTATCAGAACTCTGTTCCTAGGTTCCTGCATACGTGTTAAAATAAGTACTCAAAATAATTTATTTGCATCTGTTTGGGTGTTTTGTCCTCTTACCCACTTTGCTCCTTGGCCATTATTGATATTATTTTATTTATATTCTATTTGAAGGCTCTCTGCTCTCTCAAGGTTGAGAAGCTGATTATTCCTGCAATTGCCGAACTTATGAATACATGGACAGGAGTTTTTGGTTTCACTAACCTGGAGGATTCACTTAAGCGAGAAATGAGATCCTTGAACATGTTGGTTTTCCCTGGTATAGATATGTTACAGAAACTGCTTCTGGAGCAGGAAAGCATGAAGGAGAGTACAACAGCTACCACAGGTTTTAGTCAAGGCAATTTATTTTACATATGTTCAACTATATGTTATCTCCTGTTGTTTAAGCCTGTTACTGTCTTCCTCAGGTTCAAAACAAAAGAGACTGAAAGTCAAGCTTGGCAATTCACCTGAGCTGGCAATTAAATCTGATATGGATTCCTCAGCTGAGCATGATATTAATGAGTGTGCTGAGAGTGGCCATGACCTGCTTCATACTAATGATGTAAATGGTGAAGTTGCTGGTGCAGATAATGATTCCAAATCTCCTGGTGTTTCCTTAAATGATACCCCTATGCGTAGCAGTTCTTTAAATGCATCAGTTGATGTCTCTGTTGACGGGGCAGCATGTGCTGCTTCTCCATTAGGAGATAAGTTGCCTGAATCTACCTCTGATGGTATATGTCTTTCTGACATGAATAATGTTGTATCGGAGTTGGAAGATAAACCAGAACGAGATTCTCCTGTGGCAGATGTCTCTCCATCTAGTGAAGAGGGTGATGTGGACGTTGATCATGCCATAGATGTTGAAGTTTCTGCTACTGATGAACCTGAGTCTCTCGTTTCTGGTGAAGAAACCCAAGTTCCTGATTCTGATGCAGGGAACAAAATATCTGAATCTGATTCTGACAGGAAATGTCTTCCCATCGCTGACATGAGTCAGGATGCAATGGAGCAAGGTATTAAACCAGCCAAGACTCCTGTATCTAGTGAGGAAACTCAAGTTCCTGATTCTGATACACGGAACAACATATCTGAATCTGATTCTGACAGGAAATGTCTTCCTATTGCTGACATGAGTCAGGACGTGATGGAGCAAGATATTAAACCAGCCAAGGCTCCTGTTTCTGGTGAGGAAACCCAAGTTCCTGATTCTGATACAGGGAACAAATTATCTGAATCTGATCCTGATAGGATATGTCTTCCCATCACTGACCTGAGTCAGGACACGATGGAGCAAGGTATTAAACCAGAGCCGGCTTTGTTTATCGAAGATAATGACCAGTTGAATAAAGATTGCAATATGGATGATGCTCATGTGGTGCATGCTAATGTTGCTGCTCCTCAAGAAGTAAAGGATGAATTCTCAGTTGAAGAAAAGATTTGCCCTGATTTTCAGTCAGGAAACAAGTTAGCTGAATCCGCCTATGATAAGAATTGTCTTTCAGATATGTGCTCAAGCAGGGATGATGACAAAGAAATGGAAAATAAACCAGTGTCAGATTCTCTTGTCGTAGATAACATCAGTTCTTTAAAGAGAGATAGGGATGATTCCAATCCAAAAGTTGTTAATGCTGCTGCTTTTCATGAAGTTGGAATTCCTGTTTCTGTCGATGAGACTATATGTTCTGATTCAAAATCAGGGGACAAGTTTGTTGAGGTTCAAAATGGAACAGTATTAGGTTCTGTTGGTGGTACTGCATCCCAGAGAGAGGGTGACACAAATGATAGCTGTGCAAGGGATGACAACATAGCTGCATTAAATGAGCTTAAAATTCCAGTTTCTGTTTCGGGGAGTATAATTTCTGATTCGCAATCAAGGGACAATGGATCAGCTGAATCTGATTCAGAGAAGGAATTGCCTATCCCAGAAGCTAGTGACGATAAATTACTGATAGAACATAACCCCCCAGTTGATTCTACTGTTGAAAATGCCGCATATACTGAACCTGCCCTTTCCTCTGGGCAGATCATTGCAGAGAATAACGCTGACGTGATCATCGAAAATCCAGTGAGTTTCTCCCCCCAAACCACCTTGGATGCAGATAATCAAATCACTTGTGAGAACGGACATAAGTTACCTGATACACCAGAAGCTAGTTCAGAAGCTAAACATTGTGAAGAAAGTTGTTCACATCCTGGCAGTGATAGCATTCAAAGCGACACAGTTGAAGTGAAAACTGGATCAAATTCCCTTTGAATTAGCCAAAACAGCTTCCACACCAGTGGGTTCTGAATGCTACTGTTCACATTCTCTCACAATCTGAAAATGAACCTTTAATCGAAGATGTTGGATCTCGGATGCTGATGTGTATGCTTCGATTCAGATAATAATAGTAAAGCAATAATTTTAGGAAAGTATCCAGGCCCAAGCACCACTAATTGGACTCTGCTGCAAGTGCTTTTTATTACACCACACCAAGGAGCTGGTAGAGAAGATGCTGTAAAGCACTTTTTCCTCCTCACACAGGGTAAGAAGGCAAGTGGGACTCTTGAAGTGCTGTCCAAAGTGTATATAACTGAGTCAGTTTGAGTCTAGGAGTTTTAAGAGTTTCTCTACCAAATGCAAGTGCGAATTATTTCATTTTAAATGTAGCAATTCGTTTTTTCATGTGTCTGCTTATCACATAAGAGAAACTAGGCGGGAGGTTGGCGTTTGAGCAATTCTATTGTAACTAGTTTGAAAAACCTGCATGCATTTTATCATATCTGAGAACTCTCTCATCATTAGTTTGAAAACACCTGCCATGCATTTAAGCACACCTGAGAACTCTTTCATCATCCCAACACATCCCCATCATTGTGTCAACTCAAGCTCTACTTCTGCCCCCACATGACTTATTTGTAGGCACATTCATATGTTTTATGTTCAATATCTAGTATCGAAACTAATTATGTTAATGTTATTAGTTGTAAGATGATTAGGTTAGAATTTTTTTGTTTCTTTTATTTTGTTATAACGTATTCTCTTTGTTATTTTGGAACAAAAGGTTACTATGATTAATTGTTATATATGTGTAGCAATGTTAAGCGCATGATTGTTTATATTTTTCCGCTGTCAAGATTCTGCTTATTATATGGTATATTGTACGTGGCAGTCATCAGTTTATATACTGTTAAAATAAAATTAATCCGTGGACATAGTAGCTAATGAAATCTTTGGATATAAAAATGTTAGATAAAGACATACCAAATTTTACAGCATAGCATGCAAGACTTGAGGTATTACTCACTAAGTAGTATAATTTGATATACTCTCAATACGTTCTTAAAGGGACGTGGATTCTCTGCTAATTTCATTGTTGTTAAGTTTTTAATTAGATCGTGACATGTCATAAGTATAAAAATGAAGAGCCCGGATGAAATTAATTTTTCCTTCGTTTTTGTTTTTACCCCAAAATCACAGTATGGAAGTCTTTTTTTTTTTATCTCTATCATTTTTTTATTCATCATTTTCTCCCGTTAACAAGAGGAGCTTTGTCATTTTCTCTCTCCCATTAACAACCATCGTCATTCAAGCACAGAACAAATACTAGTAAAAGTCCACTTTCATTTTTTCTATCTGCTATCGCTGTCATTCAAGCTAGGAGCCAAAATCTTGAATTAGTTGCCCACCAATTTTTAATTAGATCGTGACATGTCATAAGTATAAAAATGAAGAGCCCGGATGAAATTAATTTTTCCTTCGTTTTTGTTTTTGCCCCAAAATCATAGTATGAAAGTCTTTTTTTTTTATCTCTACCATTTTTTCTATTCATCATTTTCTCTCGTTATCAAGAGGAGCTCTGTCATTTTCTCTCTCCCATTAACAACCATCGTCATTCAAGCACAGAACAAATACTAGTAAAAGTCCACTTTCATTTTTTCTGTCTGCTATCGCTGTCATTCAAGCTAGGAGCCAAAATCTTGAATTAGTTGCCCACCACTTAGTTTGACCCAAGTCCAACACTAGTTTTAAGATTTTTTTTTTCCTTGAAATTTTGATTTTTGTTTTAAGAGTTGAATATGTAAAAGATTATGTTTTGAGGTCAAGTATTGGGGCCAAGACACCACAACAGTGGCTGTGAAGATGGTTATTCCTCATGTTTGAAGAGTTTCCTAAAATGCTGAGACTACAAGCTATTATCGATGTTGATAACAAAGTCTTATAGAAGGTGTTTGAAAAAGTTAGATTCATTAAGGAAGATGTTTTCAAAAAATATGTTATCGTCAAGGAAAGACCATTGATGTTGCTGTGTATAGCCTACTATCATTGGATTAAATGATTTCTCTATTTGATTTTATATCAAAAACAATCCTTTAGTTGTTGTCTGAAAAGGGTTCTTTTCTTACTCCTCAATGTGCTTTTATATCTAAGAAAGTACTTACTATTCATATATGTAGAGAACAAAAAATTTCAAGACTTGATCCATTTTTCTATTAATAAGCTTAAAAGAATAGACATACAATTTAGATAGTTGGCATAGTTCAACTTTGATTAAGACAAAAACAAAACAAATCAATTACTTTGTACAAGTAATCATATTTTGGGATCAATAGAGAGAAGACTAAACACGACCATGTCCCTAACTTTTCCTTTTTTAATGAAATACTTTCTCATAACACCTTTCTTCAATAATCCAACCTTGTGCAACACCTTCTGTGAGTCCCTAGTTTCAACGTCCACTAAAGCTTTAAGTCTCTCCAAATGAGGCCACTCATCAAATATAGTCTTAGTCACTATTTTCACAGCCCTGGTGGGTTACATTATTGTGAAAAAAAATAAAAATAGTATTTCAATATCGTGCTAAACTATAAAAATGAAATATTGATATTGAGTATTTAGGTTATAGTTACCAATTGAACTTCGTAAATATACTATGCATGGATTGAAGTTATTAAGAAATAGAAATAGTATTTCTATATGCAAGGTATTAATCGTTGATTTACACCAAAAAAACCACAATTTATAAAACACAAAGTATATTTGAACAAAGGTTAGTTGACATATCATAAATCTTCATATACACAAATCACTGAAACCCTCAATTCAATAAACAGAGCATAAAATCTCGAATATGAAAACATTAAAAAAAGAGAACCAATCGATCAAAACATACCCATAAACACAAATACAACAACAATAATTAAAACAAGGAATTGAAATAATTAGGATTCATGAAAAGAGTCAAAGAGATTGACTAGTGAGACAATGTCGAGGGTTTCTAAGAGCCTCAACCAAAAACACAAAAACGGGTAAATAATGACAATTGGGAGAGACAGATAGAGAGGTGCTGTCGTAGAAGATGATGATAGAAAGCCTTAACCAAAGACAATGACAAAGTTTTGGTGGTCGTCGAAGATGAAACGTTCAATCGATGAAGTTTGAAGCAGCGAATGATGGTGAGAGAGAGACAGAGAGGTGCTGTTGGCGATGATTATGACTTGAGAATATAATAGAGATTAAAAAAAAAAAAAACCTTCATATTGTCGTTTTGTGGTTAAAAAAATAAAAGAATAGAGAAATTGATTTCATCTCAACCATTTATTATTGTATTTGTCACATATCATAATCTAACTAAAATCTTGGCAAAAATGAGTCTGGCAGATAATTTAGATCCCACTCTTAATTGTTATTTAATAGTGTAAATTTAATTTCTGTGATATAAGTTTTATATAAAAAATTGAAATCAATGGTAAGTTTTCTGCAAAAAGTTAATTTGTTCATTTGTCCTATATTTGGTGGAGTCGTCTTTCCATTACAAATTTACAAGTATAAAACATTGTGATGCGAAGAAACAACCAAAACGGTGCGTTTAGCACGAAGAAGTCTTGGAAGTATCATCTGGTGGCAGTGAGTAAGGATTCTCTGAGAAATGGATGCTCGTCTTCTCTCGTCTTCTTCCCTTCTTTCCTCACCGCACCTATTCTTGAAGCCCAAACTAATTATCCCGAACCAACCTCTCTTCCCAAAGACGACACCGTTTCGATCCTCAACTCTCTCATCTAATCTCCACATGGCCGCTCTCAACTCCGACAACAACGGCTCCCCTCTCACTTCTTCCCGCTCCGATTCCGGTCGCACACCCTAACTCTCTCACTTCTTCGAATTCGCTTAACCACTCCAAACCTGATTTATATTTTATCCTTTTTTTTTTTTAGGTCGAATTGGAGAAGTAAAAAGAGTAACAAAAGAAACCAACGTTTTCGTCAAAATCAACTTAGACGGCTCCGGAGTCGCCGATTCTACCACTGGCATTCCCTTTTTGGATCACATGTTAGATGTGCGTTTTCTTTTATATATTGATTTTAATTAATTTTGAATTAGTATTTGATATTGGTTGTTAAAAAATATTGGTAGCAACTTGCATCACATGGACTCTTCGACGTGCACGTGAGGGCGACCGGAGATATTCACATTGATGATCATCACACCAATGAAGATGTTGCTCTTGCCATTGGCACGGTGCCTGTTGTCTCTCCATAGTTGATGTTAAGATAATCGAAATTCAAATATATGAAATTTATTTATTTTTTTATGTGCAGGCATTGCTTCAAGCACTTGGTGATAGGAAGGGGATTAACCGGTTTGGTGACTTTTCCGCTCCTCTTGATGAAGCTTTGATACATGTTGCATTGGTATATGATTGCTTTTCGACTATTTTGATAATGTGTTTAAGTTACGGTAGAGAATTTGTGGTCTCTAGCTTGTAAATTATCGTTTGAAGGTAGTCGTAATGTGAGGAGTTGAGTTGTCGAGATGACTAAAAACATCTAGATTGGATTGGAAAATAGATAATCTCTGAGACTGGCATATAAATGTGTGGGTTTAGGTTGTTGTATACTGTGTTGTTTTATTTTTTTTAGAAGTTTGAGGATTTAGTTGTTTGTTGCTTTGTTATGGTTTTGTTGTTTGAGTGTCATCTATATGCTTAATCCGAGATTGATTTGATTTAGGATTTATCTGGGCGGCCATATTTAGGTTACAATTTGCAGATTCCCACGCAGAGAGTAGGAACTTATGACACTCAAGTAAGTCTCTATTTCTGCTGCCTTACACTTTTAAGATTTTTTCAATCTGTTGTTCAAATGAGAGTCTTATTGAAGTTTTGCAGAGAAGTCTATTTAATATGATGCTCTGCATCTGAAAAAAAAAATTACATGAATAGTTTAAATCAAACTGTTGGCTTACTTTCTCTTTATTAGAATTGTTATTTGTGGGGATGTTAATTATATTTTCTTAAATATTTATGATGTGTAGTTGGTGGAGCACTTTTTTCAGTCTTTGGTGAATACTTCTGGTATGACACTTCATATTCGGCAGGTAATATTTACTGGGAACTTAAATTTGGTTTGTTGGAGCGTCCAGATATATATGTTTGTTAAGAACTGTGAAATAATGTGCTTTGTGTTCATTGTATTTGTGGTTGAACTCAGCTTGCTGGAAGAAATTCTCATCATATAATTGAGGCTACCTTCAAAGCTTTTGCTAGGGCTCTTCGACAAGCAACAGATTATGATCCACGTCGCCGTGGCTCTGTGCCAAGGTTTGCTATGCGCCTGTTTAAATGAAAAGTGCATCAAATCAATTTTTTTTTTTTTTCCCTTATAAATATCTTGTTAGATTGATTATATGATAAGAAATAGTTAGTCATGCAACATGCTTTCAAGATTTTGATGTCTTATAGTTGCCTTATGTAAAAATTTTAACTTTTGTTTCTCAATTCTGTTTGCATCTTCTGATCTCGTGTCTAAATATGCTATTACATTATTAGAATATACAATAGATCTGTGATAAAGTAGGTTTTACTTGGACTTTTAAATTTTCTGTTCATGACATCAATGTATAGTAGCAATAGTAGATCAGATATCTTTTTCTTTCATAAAATTAGGTGGGCAATTGAGTTACACAGAATTAGGTGTTATTGGTAGCATGAGGAATTTTTTCTTATTCATATGCTGTTATTCCATTTGTCATGAAAATTCAATTTACAGCTATGGATCTTGTTGCAACATGTTGGGGTCATTGATAAATGAAAAATCAATATGAAACCAGAATACTTGCCTAGTAGAATTTTATTTTATAACATCTTGGTGAATTAATCACCTAGATTATTAACATATTATATCACAATATATGTGAAGCACAAATCTGAATTTCATGTACATTATTGCGCAGCTCAAAAGGGGTTTTGTCGCGATCTTGATACGCTGCTTGCTTCCAAGAATGGGGTTTACTTTTGTGTTAAAGTAGTTGTGCACAAGGGTCAGATCAGTCTTAAAGTGACAAGCAGTCACATTCAAATGTTTCTATTGGTTAGCCGACTTGTTCACCTATTCGCCTGGTGCTTTAGTTAGGAGTGAGGAATTATCAACTTTGCTGGTCTCCATTATGGTGGTTGGTGCTTGACGTGTAGACTATAGAGGGCAGACAGCTGCTTCTACGGTTACTTTGCTGTATCTTTTGAACATTGAAGAATTAAAACGACCTTATCTTTCTAATGCAATGGTTAATTTCGAGAATAAATTAATCGTCAACAATAAATTATATCACTATTTTTGCTTTACGTGTTTGATTCTTAATATTGTTATCTGCGCTTAATTGAAATGTACATTTTTTGAGGCTTGTGGTAGAGTGGATCGAATGAGGATTGGTTTCAATATCCGTTGAAAAATGGATTGTGCATTGTTTTGGGCAAGAAAGAGCTGAAAATGGTTTGAATTCTTCGTTGGGGTTGCCGCCTTCAATAAGGCAACATTTCCATAGTTAATAGTTGTGTTGAATTATTAATTATATAAATGATTTTGCATTTAACTTCTCATGTTAATAATCACAACATGGGTTAATATTCAACTTCATAAATCAGGTTTCACTTCATGGGTATTCAACTTCATAGATCAATGTGCTATTTCATTGATGACGGAATTCATGTTAATTAAACTGTACGAGCTTTGTTTAAAAGTCGAGTGAAAATTTATGTGGAAAAAGTTGCAAAACCCTTTTCATTGATACCTAGAAATTTGTGTAATTGCCAAGATATATCATGAAAAAGAGGAAAAAAAAAAAAGGATACGAAATGAAACAAAGTAATTGATTCAATTCGCTTCTGCATTCAATTTTCTTCAAACGTTTAACATTCACTGCAACTGGACACAACATTAACAGCCGTGGTTCTGTGTAACTGCACAAACAAATTTTATTGAAAGACCACACAAGGCTTCAATTCAATTGAATGAAGACCAAACAAAGCGGCCTGAAATTCCATTTGAGGTAAATTAATATACAAATTGGTCAAGACAGTCAGGCTATTACAAAAATTCTTCAGCTGTATTTAAATCATTTAAAATATCAGACTTTATTTCATCTGGAAGTGGAGCAGATGGGCCTGCCTTTGAGTAGAAGCTGGCCAATGATCTGATTGCTTTCTCTAGCTCAACATATGATTCCTGCAAGTGAGACACAAGACCATGTATTCATGATAAAATCAACCACCAATGAAGACAATTCTGTGTGCTACAAAGTCAAGCAAGTTAGATACAACCAAGAGTATTTTTATAAATACTTGTCAACTGCTTCTTGATCAAAGCACTTCAATTCTTATGCTTTAAATCTCTTCTTAGAAACATGTATATCTAATAAGAACTTCCAAGTACTTTTATCCCAAAATATGGTTGTCTTTGTTAAGCCAAAAACCATAATATACAAATGAGAACACTTCTGACCACTTGGTATTGCATGCAATGAAGCCAAAAACACGTAACCACTCAATTTGTTTAACATACATACCTCATCAGCCACCGTCTTTTGTCCCCTCCAATTGCTCAAATAGTCTCTAATAGACTCCTTAGCTGCATCTGCATTCCGTCTAAATTTAGCTATATCGTTGGGATCTTCCTTTAATGACTCCCGCAGTGTCTTCACCACCTCTCTTGCAGACTTCAAGTAAGCCTTTGGCAACACTTTACCAGATTTTGTCTTCTCGTTTGGATCAAACAGTGATTTGATGGCCCCAATAACTCCTTCATCCTTTTCTTCATTTTGGCCATTTGATTTTTCTTCTGCTTGAACTGGCAATGGAGTTAAACCACAGTTGAAGGTCAGAACAGCAGCCAATGAAGCACTACTACACACTAAGACATGACGCCGATTTGATAAAACTTCTTGAGATGGTAGCATAGCATGACACCTGCATTGCAGTCTATCTGCACGAAAACGATCGAGAAAGATATAGAGGTTTAGTTAAAAACAAGTACGATCAAACGAAAGCATATAAACAATACATGAAATGTAAGACTAAAATTGCTATCTACAAAAGCATTTCAAATACTTTTCTTATCCAAAAAATAGCCTTTCTAAATAATATCAAATGAAGTGCTTCTCAAAACAGCAGTCCAAGTACTTTGTTATCCCAAAAAGGCAATTATCTACTATCTATTTACAATTACAAAAATAGACACAAAATGCTTTCAACTATATCCAAAACCATCTCTTTTTCCATCAAAAGCATACTCAGCCCGACCCACGAGTACAGAACTTTACATGATGACAAATATCTAATGTTGTGGACTAAGCTATGAGATGGGCAGATTGGACACAACAGGATATATAAAAATAGTCTGATACACAAACAAAGGGCAAATGCGTGAACTAACATGAGATATAGGCAACCTATTACTCTTTGTTGATGACATGATGCAGAGAATTATGTAGAGACATTGATAAGATAAATTACACTTACACCCTCTATCAGGCTTCAAGATTTCGCTCATAGCACTGAAAATACTAGGAGGACGTGTCTTAGCTGTGAAAATGATATCCATCTCTCTTCTTGTACCTTCTCTGCTACATTCAACAAACACAGTCTCTTGAAAAAAGCTCTACCCCATCCACATAGCTATCACTAGAATGTATAGCAATGAAAATACATTGTGACCAGTTGCATGACCGATTAATTACTTTGATAAGTTGATAGAACAAGCTCAGCAGACAATTGGGAAGGTACAGATAGATAAAACGAACCGATTTTTCTTTAGAAAAAGCAAAACCCATATGTAGAATCCATTGAAGCTTTACCTCAGATGCTTAAATTTGGTCCTTGCAATTTCTGCCTCAAATTTTCGCTCGCTCTAGTTTTCTGAGTTCTGTTTATTTTATCCAAATGTATATGGGAGGGTTTTTCTGCAAATTGGAAGAGTAAATTTTGTCCTTTAAAAAGTTCTACTTTTTTTGTCCTTGTGCTTCTCTGAATTTTATAGTCACCCCTCTAAGTTTGATGATTTCCTCTAGTCATGCAAGGTAATGAGTGAAAACTTAATCAAAATCAACACTTACAATTACAAGCATCAAACGAGGAAAAAAAAAAAAAAATCAAAACTTACATTATTATTATTATTATTATTTTTTTGAAAAACAGCACCTATATATTTATCATGAATTCATGATATATTGAATGGATTCGATTATTATTCATGTTTAATATTTTTTTAAATGGATATATAATGTTTTAGTTCAAATGTAAATCTCCCCTTATAGTCTTCAAAAATAATAATTTATTTAATAATATAATGATTGAATTGAAAGAATTTTTTTTAATATAATTATTTCATTTAAATAGGGTAATTATTTATTATTGTCTATCTATCAAAATATTATAAGTGAAATATCATGTTTTACGTGTCTTGTTACAAGTGTTTTAAGAAAAAAAAAAGTACACATATTTAGTAAAGTAATTGGTTAGGTATTCTCTCTCATCATATGAGGTTAGTGCGTTACATCCCATAGTTCTTTAACTTATAAAGTGTGAGTTTAAAAAAAAAAACCATTGCTTAAATTCCCGTTTAAGCAGTTTTATATCAAATGGTGTAATAAAGTCAAAGTATTTTTTTTAATAAAAACTTTAATTTCCCAAAAGCAATTATGCTATATATATATTTTAAATGCAATTATGATATTTCACAAAATTACTTTGACTCCAGAAAAATAATCACAAATGATTCCAAACAAAAAACGAAAACTAGAATCGGACGGTGGAGATCTCCACATCAACGATTGACCATAGAACAGAGTCCACTAGAGCACAACCTCTCTCGCACACTTGAACAGATACACACGTGCCGCAACTTAAAGTAATACTCACCGCACTCTAGGGTTTTGGTCTCTGAAACCCTTTATAGCCCTATTTATCTCCATTCCCTCTCTTCCTCCGACGAAGCTAACAGAACCCCTTCAGAAATCCAAAAAAAAAAAAAAACCAAAAACTCAGGTCATGGTGAGTCCTCGAACTCTAAACGATCTACTCACACGAACTGGACTGCAAATCTCTGATTTCGTATGTATCTATTTTGTCGATTGATTTGTTTACCTGTTGTTTGTGGATTTGTCGCAGTCTCTGGTGGCGAACGAGGACTTCCAACACATTCTTCGTGTTTTGAACACGAACGTCGATGGAAAACAGAAGATCATGTTCGCTCTCACATCCATCAAAGGTATTGGTCGCCGTTTCGCCAACATTGTCTGCAAGAAAGCTGATGTCGACATGAACAAGAGGTCCGTTGCCTCCCCCCTTCTATCCCTCCTTTTCTTTTCACTATTTTTTTTCTGTTTTTATTTTTCCTTTTTGGTTTGATGTTATAGTATAAACGGAGCTTGATTTTGTATATGCTGGATCTTGTATGTATATGTGGATTATTGTCAATGTGCTTCATATTTTTAGTTGTGGAATTAATTATTATTATTATTATTTTGGCGATTCGTTTGCTATTTTAATTGTATGCTGGTACCTCTGTTGGTTTTTGTCTGTGGTTTTGTTGGTTGGAGTGATTGAAGTATAAATTATGTTTTATTTTTTATTTTTTAAATTTAAATTTAGTTTGGTTTTGTTAAATTTTGGTGTGAATTGGTTGTTGCTGTAGAGCTGGTGAATTATCTGCCCAGGAGCTTGACAACCTGATGACAATTGTAGCTAACCCGCGCCAGTTTAAGATCCCAGACTGGTTTCTTAACAGGCAGAAGGATTACAAGGATGGTAGATATTCCCAGGTTGTGTCCAATGCTTTGGACATGAAGCTTAGGGATGATCTTGAGCGCTTGAAGAAGATCAGGTATGTTGTTTATAGTTGTTACTAGGGATTTTGCAAGCCTGTTTAGGCCCGTTCTTGTTCTCTTAATATCATGTCTTAAATTTTTTGTATTGGAACTTGGTTGTTCTTGGTGGTTTTGTTACCTGCTTGTTAGAACAAGGCTGTGCCTGTTAGCATTCATGTTTTAGGCCGTTTGTTTAGAACCAAAGTCTCCAATTTTAGGGTTAACACAATGATTTTTCCAGAACAACAGTACATGTGTGATTCTATTTTCCGTGTGGTATCTGTGACACAAATGTTTTCAGATTACTGTAGTTTGGCCCTCACTTTATTCGAGCATTGAGAAGATCGATGATCGAGTGACTGAACACTAGTCATTGGTATTGAGTGCAGAATTTGATAAAAGTCTCCATCTTTTTCCCAACTACTTAGTTACAAAGTCTTTATAATTATATCATGTGGTTGTTTTTGCTACCTATACTCCTAGCTTGCTATGAAATTTTGGACTGTGCATTATTGACGTAAAGAGGTGATCATTAAAGAGATAGATTTTAGTGAGAAATAGTCGCATTGACCACGAGATGTGGAAGATCAAGTGAGAAAACAATGTTGTGATGATGGAAAAAACTAAGTAATATTGCTGAAGCTTTGGTTGTTCATTATTTATGTTTTAAAGAAATTAATCCTACTTTAATAATTGTTTCTGGGTATATGTACGGTAGGCAGTAGGGCTCTCTATCTCTGGTGTTTATGAAATAGTGATGTTCAGTGAATGATGGCAAGTTTGTTATGTCGATGACTGTTACTTGAATGATGTTAGTTCATTTGGTTCGGATGTTGACTTTGTATTTGCAATGGGCAGGAACCACCGTGGTCTGCGACACTACTGGGGTCTTAGAGTACGTGGACAGCACACCAAGACAACTGGACGCAGGGGAAAGACTGTTGGTGTCTCAAAGAAGCGTTGAGTTCTTATTATGTTTCACCTGTCGCTGGATGTTGTGTTCCAGCTGCAAGTTTTGTTTACATATTAGTTTCTCTTGAACTCACAATGTCTACCGAAATGAAATGTTTGATGGGTTTATTCAGGATTATCTAGTTTTCATTTTTATTGTAATTTTTATCAGATGGTTTTGGCATGTGATAACATAAGTAATTCATATTTTAGTTTAAGATGATGATGATCCTTTATTGGCTTTCTCCCAAACAGTTTAACGTTGTGGTCCTTTGGTTTGATTTTGTAGAAGATCTGTCGTAAGCGGTGATCTTTATTTATACTTGGAATTGTCGGGGTTAGATGGCAACTGTTGATTTCGGGCAGGTTTGGCAAAACTTGTGCCTGCAAAGAAATTTTACAGTTGCACTAGAGAAGTTTCACGAGTGTACTACTTGTGGGTTCCGGTGGAAACCCCACTCACTTGTGCGAGCACCTGCGCACACCTACATCAATAGGTGTGAACTTTACATCCACACTTGTCTAGAAATCCCTATATCTAAATCCAAAAGTACCCATTGTGGGAGGAAGTCCGTGGGTTTGGAGTCATTTTAACTTCTATTCCCAAAATTTCACTAGTGATGTTCTCTTATAGTGATCCTCTAACTTGATTGTCGGAGTATGATCTTCATCGGTGTCACCTTAACTTGGTAGTCTATTTTGTAAGGAGGTGACGTCACTTGAAAGAGGATATTTCTGGCACAATTGTTGGAGCAGATACTGTGAGAAATTGCCTCCCAAAGTCTTCGATTTCCATATGGGTAACCATATTTACACCTCTGAGAAACTGTATGTACACCCCTTTTTATATATTCACCTATAGTATTTTTTGAAAAATATAATATCCGGTAAGAACACCCCATTTAATACCAAATATACCCTCGCTTTTAAATTTTAAAAACTATTATAAATAAGTTCTAAACTAAAAATAAAAATTTTGAGGAGGCGACAATTTTTTCAAAATTGTTATTTTGATAAAGGCTGCTGCCTCTTTCATTTTTTTCCCAAGTAATATGGGCAGCAGCCTCCATCTTAAGGGGTTTGTGACTCAACTCCTTTTTCCTGCAAAATGCATCGGAAGATCCGTAGAAATAAACTTCCCTCATTGTTAGACCTGAAGACCTTGGTGTTGGCATCAAACTGAATTTTAATCATTGTGTTTGTCTATTAGTTGTGTTTTGGT
This sequence comes from Litchi chinensis, assembly GCA_019925255.1. Lineage (NCBI taxonomy): Eukaryota > Viridiplantae > Streptophyta > Magnoliopsida > Sapindales > Sapindaceae > Litchi > Litchi chinensis. Next base: position 5,481,425 of record CM034461.1, read on the forward strand.
GTTTGTCTATTAATTGTGTTTTGGTTTATTATTGTAAACAGGAGGAGGATACTGAAGAATATGGAAGTGCTGCTGTTTCGGCATCCGTGATAGTAGATATTATAAAATCCAGGACTGAGGCACTCTTGAATAGGATTAAAACTCCAGTTTCTCCTAAGCCGGTTGTAATGAGAGTTAAGTGAATATTTATGTCTTCCATATTTTATACGGTTTGGCAAGCAAAGAAAGGAGAGCCAGAGAATACACTTGACGAAATTCTTTCAATGGTAAAGTCATGGGCTAGTTGTCCCCCATCGGTTTCTATTGAGATTTTAATTTGTTTTAATTAAAATAGTAATAATTAATTTAAGGGTACAATTGAGATTTAAAAAAAAAAAATTTGGAGTGTATATACAATTTTTAATGGGTGGAAATATCGCCGCACTTTCCATTTTAACCATCGATTAGACATAACTAAAAAGCCCTTGGTTGTTTTGTGAGTTGGGATAAATTTCAGTCTAAAGCCATGCTTAGCAAAAGCTATGGCCCAAATCTCTACCAAATAAATCATGTGGAAACGACACCGTTCAAAGGATATATGTTTGCAACAGCGGAGTACGCTCAGCAAAAGAGGACAAGGTCTCTCTAGCTAAACGCACGCAGTAATAGGAAACACCTTTTTCTTCCAATTCTCGAACGCATTAAAATCCGCGGCAGATGTTCGGCGGCCACCAGCCGAAATCGGCCTCGCAGAGAGCCCCTTCCTCCTCCTCTCACAGACCCCCTTCCTCTGGCACCTCTGCCTCTCACAGAGCCCCTTCCTCCGCCACCACCTCATCCTCTCATCGGAAGTCTCGCTGGGAATCGTCCAACAACAAGCCACCTTCCGACCAAAAACCCAATCCCTCCCCGGGCGCTCCCAGCCCGGCCCAGCCCAAAACCCCATCCGACCCACCTCATGCCCCATTCCCTCCCAACGGACCTCCATTCAATCCCTTCTCTGAGCCACCGCCGCCTCCCGCCTACGGCTTCCACATGTTGGACCGCCGCACGATCGCCCTGGCTGACGGCAGTGTCCGCTCCTACTTCGCCCTCCCGCCCGATTATCAAGACTTCGCTCCCGCCCAGCGCTTCTTGAGGCCCGATTTCGACAACCGATTCACGCTGCCGATGAGTCCTGAGGTTTGGAACAGGCCAGGCCCTGGTGGTGGGCCGGATGGGCCTAGGCCCATGAAGAGGAAGTACGATGATGACAAGGAATGGCAATCAACATCTATGCAGCATCCAAACTCCCGTGGTGAGGTTTTGGCGGGAACCATTGAACCTGAAATGAGGGCAGCCAAGTATATGAGGACCAGCGGTGGTGGCGTAGGGAAGCATAATTATGATGAGGTTGATCAGATTGCTTTGAAGAAGGCGTTTTTGCATTTCACCAAGTTGATCAACGAAAACTTGGCGCAGAGGAAGGCTTATTTGGAGAATGGGAAGCAAGGCCGCCTTCATTGTGCTGCTTGTCGAAGGTTTGATCCTTTTTAAACCTAATGTCATTCGTTGCTTTTACTACTCTTGAAATTTATTTTGTTGTTATTGATTCTATCAATAGTTGTATAAGCAATGTTTTTATGTTGTTGTGAGGATGTGTGCATCATGTGAATTGTTAGTGGTATTAACGGATTGAACGATAGCAAACTTTCTACTTAATTTTGTTGGTCCTAGTGGTTGAGAGGTGAAATAGTTTAATGTATAAGTTATTGGTGTGTAAAATTGTGAATTTATGTGACATGTCTTTGGATGTTCTTCATCACTTCATTGTATTGGATATTTTGGTTTTGAAAATGGAAAATTGGTATTCTTGGTTATTGTCTTGTGTTTAACAAGAAAAGTGTGTTTTAATTGGTATTCTTGGTTATTGCTTTGCGTCATTGGCGAAAATTGTGTGCTGTAATTTTTATAGGATGCACTTATTAGCTCTTTGTAATAGTTGAAATTGAAGCATGGTAGAATGACAAGGGAGGATGCTAAACTCTTTCTTGCATGTTTTTAATGGTGTATTAAGTTAATTGTGGATGGTTCAGTATTTTTTGTCTTCTGTTTAAAATATACTCTTCAATTACATGTTTGTTGCTTGTATTAGATTGGCTATTTTTGCTTTTTCACAGAGTTCTAAAAAGACGCTAGGCGCTAGTTGGGTGGTGCCATGGCACCTAGCACCTAGGACTTTCCTCAGCTATTAAGGAAGCCATTGGAATTGGTGATTGGTGGGAGTTCAAGCTTAGGGTTTTGTTGAGGTGTTTCTTTGGGGGTCAGCTGCTGGGATGAAGAAATAAAAGTGCCCTCTGTTTTGCGTGTTTTTAATGTTTTCTTCCCTAAAGCAAATGCCCAAAACGGCACCGTTTTTGGTTTTTTTTTTTTTATATATTTTTATTAATAATAAACACATAACACCAAAAGCGGCACCACTGTTGGGTGTTTAAAAAAAAAAAAAAAAATCCTGCCTAGGCTTGATTAGGAGGTTTAGTGTCTAATGGCAGTGCCTAGGCTGTTTTCGGCACGGCTGGCGGCCATCTAGGCTGAGATTTGGAACACTTATTTTTTGATATTTAACTGACATTATTCTGTATATTCTTTTAGGTGGAGGGGATGGGCAGGATTGAGTGAAAGATTATTTAATTTCTGTTTCTGATCACATATAATGACAATTTCATGTAATTTGTTAAGCTGAGACTCTGAGTTGACTAGGTTTAGAATTCTCTGGCATATACGATGAGAATTTGGCCAAACAGTCATTTTTTATCAGCTCGAGCTTAATGAATGACATTGCTTATAAAATTATATTTTTCAGTATTACTATGCTTCTCAATTTCACTTAAGGCCTTACATGAGTTAGAATTGAGTATACAATATAAACTTTGGTGTGTGTTTTCTCTTTTGGTTTTTGTAGATTGAGTATGAGGTTTGCTGTTTATTTTATGGTTTGGCTTGCTGTTTATTTCATGGTTTGGCTAGAATCTGTTTGTACTGTTTCTTAGAATTAGAATATGTGCAAGTCCTATGTTTGCAGTGTGGGGAGCTAAGCTACACTGTGAATGGTAATGGTTGATTTTCAGTAGTGCTTATATATTTGACAGCATAATGAATGACCTACTGTATCAATGTATCTATCAATCCTACTCTGGAAACAGTGATAGTGGAATTCTGGTGCTCCTTTCTGGCTGAGCATCATCACCTCTTAGCTGCAGTGGAATCTAGAGACTCTTAGAAGCAGAAAATTAGTCTAGAAGACATCTCCATCAGATTTGCTTGATGTTTTCATTCTTATACCTTTTAATGCGAGGTTTTGTACTATTGAAGATCGCCATTTTTTGATTTTATGATTGACCTGAACATTTATTGTTGGGAAGAATACCTTGCATACAGATGTAACAGATCTGTATGCGTATTAAATTTCTTTAAGTTCATGTTTCACTCTTTCATGATGGGGAGGTGGATTTGTTCTAGTCTGCTAGCATCATAGTTCGATTGCAGAAGCAAGTTTTAAGATGGAGCTTTATTTACTTTTTGTTAAATCAAAATTATGATAGCTAAGGCCTGTACCAAACCCACTTCATCTGAAATAAGTAAACATGAAGGTGGTTGACTGCTGGATTATTATCAATATCGTTATTTATGTTCTAAGATTTTTGAAATTGTTATAACTTATGACTGTATTCTTTGAATAATTTTTGTGCTACTGCTTAATTCTTCTTCAGAGTGTTTAAATATGTATGAAGTATTCAACAATTAAATAAGTTGTTCCGTTACTTAAGCAACCTTTCATCAAACTCTTTGACCAAAGGGATGCAACATTTGGTATCCAAGAAAGTAGGCTATAGATTTGAACCTATTCTCTGTGAGGTATGTCTGTAGTTTATATGTATTTTCTGACTTTCCTCTTCTTTTCTCTTCCGTTGTTATGTAACTTACGTCTTATTTACTTGTTCCTAGCTAATGGGATTATGTGATATGGTTCTTGCTTTTCCACCTACTCTGTCATTGTATGTTGTCCTAGACTTTCCAGTCTTCAATACTTAGTTTATGGTTGATTGGACATTTCTGACCGGTGAAAGCTGGGGACACTCTATAGAGTAGTGGTTTTTATTCGATGACTAGCAGGCTGATATTAAGTTTTAACTGTCTTTCCTTATTGACTTATATTTTATTAAGCTAGTGTGCCAATTATATGCACAAATCACAATTCATGATTCTGAAAGCCAACATAAGTTAGCAGGTCCTTAGCAATTGTAGAAGCTTAAGATCTCTTCTTTAGCATTGTTAGTACTTAGGATTCAAGCTCTATGCGTATAAAACTTGATATGGTAAGACACCATGTGTGTTGACAAAGTGGCCCAACAGAGATAAGTTATTCTAATTTTTTATTCTTTAACAAAAGTCTGATTCATTCAGTTAACGATCTTTGATCATTTTTTATTTTCGTGTTTACTGATAAATTGAAAACTTTACCTTGGCTGTAGGAGGGGGGGAGAGGGATGGGTGCGTTGGAGAGCAAGAGGGAGAGGGGGAGTACCGAGTATAAATGTATTTTGTTTACTATTTTTTTTTCCCCTTTTCCTATCTAATTCATTCAGTTAATAATCTTTGATAACTTATTATGTTTACTTGATAAATTGAAAACTTTACCTTGTCTGTATTCTTTTGGCTCTTCTGATTGGTTTAGAAGTGTTTCTGTTTGGTTTTTGCATTGTCTTTTGATGGTTAGATAGGGGCGGGAGGTGGGATAGGGATCAGGAGGGAGAAAGAGGGGGACAGAGCGAGAGCCAGAGTACCAGTGTAAATGTATTTGGGTTACTATATATATATTTTTTTCTCTTATCTGATTCATTCAGTTAACGATCTTTGATAATTTATTATTTACTTGTTTATTTGATAAATGAAAACTTCACCTTGACTGTGGGAAGGGGGCAGAGAGGGAGAGGGAGAGGGAGAGGGTATAAATGTATTTGGGTTACTATATATATACCCTATCTGACTCATTCAGTTAACAACCTTTGATCATTTATTATTTTCTTGTTTACTTGATGAATTGAGAACTTCACCTTGGCTGTATTCTTTTGGCTCTTTGCTGATTGGTTTAGAAGTGTTTCTGTGTGGTTTTTGCATTGTCTTTTGATGGTTACATAACTGTGTTTTGGACTTTGGAGCAGGTCTTTGTCAACAGGAATTAGTTCTGTTATATTTGCTTTCTGGTTTATTTTCCAATTTATTTTCAGCATTTGTCTTCTTCTCTTGACAAAAGTTGAATGTGGCTATTTGAATTCAGATCAATCCTGTGGTGCCTTAATATCTTGTTTCTATATCCTCTGAGTTGAGGATGGGTTTACTTAGAAGTGTCAATTTGTTGATCAGAACAAGTCTGGGGGTCCTTTCTCGAGTATCATCTATCCTAGGGCATGATTTTTGGAACATGGTTGAGGGTTCTATAAATATATGTCAGAAGCATAGTTTTAAAAGGCATAAAGCGCACTGAGAGGCAAAGGGGCTGTGGGGTCCGAGGCGCAAGGTGTGCCTTTTCAAGGCGAGGCGCACTTAAAAAAAAAAAAAACTTCAAAATTTTATAAATTCATAAACAACAAACAATAATAAGATAAAATTCAATAAAATAAATATCCAATCATTAATTGTAATTAAAGTCATCATCATCGTCAAAGTTCAACAACTAAGTATCCTAAGCAAACAACAAAAATCGTCATCGAAGTTCAACTAAGAACTAAGTCACTAACTAAGTGTCCTAGCCTAGGCATACAACAAAAGTTATAAGTCATCATCAAAATGCAATTATGCAAACAAAAACTAGTGACTAGCACTAGTCACAAAAAAAGTTCATTCATTATATTCAATCAATCGTTGTCCTCTAAGTCATCATCAAAATCCAAATCCTCATCCTCATCCTTCTCTCCCATCTCTTCATTTTCTCCTTCTTCCTCTACAAATACTTCTCCCTCTCTCTTCTTATTTTGCATTTGACCCTTAATATTCCTCTTTTTCTTCCTCAAAAATCGATTGCCTTGTTTTTGTTGGCTGTCTTGATAAAGAACTCGATTTTGATATAAATCTATAGCTAGACTGTCCAACTCTTGTAGCCATAGCAACATTGCTCCATGTCAACCCATCATCATTCAAAAAAACATTCTTGTCATCTCTATCATCCTCTCGATCGAGTTTCCCCATTAACCATTCATTGCTTTCATCAATATTGGTCAACGTGATAGAATTAATCGTATCACACATTTGATACCGATGCCTCAAGACTCTATTGTATTTCACAAATACTAAGTCGTTTAAACGACTTTGAGCAAGCTTGTTTCTCTATTTAGTATGAAGCTGCAAGAATTTTTGGAAAAGAAAAAAAAATACCAAGGATAAAAGATACATTAAACGAATGAACTGCTTAAAAAAATGTAAGGACATATCTTACATTTTCAAACACACTCCAATTGTGTTCACAACCGAAAGAACTACAAGTGAGGCTAAGAATTTTTATTGCAAATTTTTTCAATGCAAGTGCTAAGTCTCCATATGTATTCCACCATTTAATTGTCCATTAAAATCCATAGATTAATGATTAATCTCTAATATAATGTTTATTTTATTGAATTTAATAAGATGTAATATGTATACCTGGTGATTTCTCAGCTCTCTTTCTGATGACAGTTTCCAAATAATCCCTTTGTGTTCCAGTACTTCGAAAGCTCATGATCAATTTGATCTTGAATCTTATGATTTGGAACCAACCTTCTTACGTATTTATAGAAGTCTGTCTTCACCTCTTCATGAATTTTGCCTTTAGACTTATGTAAGTATTCCAAGTTCAAGTACCATCCGACAACGTGTAAAGGGCGATGAAGCTAAACATCCTATCTATTAGTTATGATTCGAGAGATAGACTCATACTTAGCCTTATCCTCATGAAAAGAGATGGCAATGACTTCTTTGACTCTGTCTATGGCCTTATAGATATATCTCATAGCAAGTTTGCTCACCATCCACTAAACGAAGTACAGGCGCTAGTGGATCAGCCACCTCGAGCGCGAACAACATAATGCCTGAAAAGTAGGCATCAAAATCACTTTTAGCACCCTTTAACCTCTCGTTTCTTTGCCCTCTTGCTCGTATGCCACTCATCGGAGGTAAACATTTTTCTAAAGTTACTTTGCAACTTGTGTATTCTGCCCAAAGTGATGAAGGCAATTGCAAACCTTGTTTTTGCTGGCCCGAACAACCTTTTGTTGTTGGTAAACTTTCTTAGCATGTTTACCAAGCTAGGACGGGTGTAGATATAACTATTCATCATTATTGCTCTTTTAAATGTTTTCTTTAAATTGGGCACCTTGAAAATATCTTCCAACATTAAATCGATACAATGAGCTGCATATGTTGTTCAAAAGAATATGAGATATTTTACCTCCAATAATTTCCTTATTATCATTTATAAAAATGACATTAGTTAGTAGTAGTACTAGTACACGTCTAATTTAAAGTCAAATTATTTTATTCATGATCATAATACAAAAATAAACTTTATACCTGCTAAAACATTATTTGAAGCACTATCCGTCATCACTTGAATGACATTACTTACTCCAATCTGTTCCATTATAGCACTTAATAATTCGAACATCTTGTCATCAGTCTTTGCATAGACGAAGACATCAACAGACTTGCAAAACATACTTCCTTTTGGAGAATTGATTAAAAGTTAATCAATATCCTTTCTCTCCTATCCTTTCAATCGTTTAAATAACACTGAGTATCCATATTAAGCTCATACTTGTTCATAATCTTTTATCACCTTACGAGTGTTTTTCATCTCTTGCTTCAGAAGGAGAACTCTATCTTCATGAGGAATAGGTTGCTTTAGACCTGGACAATATTGGCTCATTGCTTTTATAAAAGCCTTAAAAGTATCATATGATGCAGCATTAAATGGAATGCTTGTATCATACATCCATCTAGCAAACATCATACAAGCTCAACCCCTCAACTCTTTCTTAGCTGCATTGTCCATCTCATTTAACATCAATTGCTTTCCTTTGGCTTTCGTTACAGTAACTTTTGGGTCGGGGGTAAAGAAGACATCCAGTGGACCCTTTTGTTTTGGCCACTTAAAAGTAACTCTACTACCAAATACACTATGAGTTCTTTTCCTTGTAAATGGTTCTACTGGCGGCTCATCATCATATTCTTCACCTATTTTAGATTGAACTGGCGGTTTCATCTCTTTTCTTATAAGTTCTGGACAACGTATACAACATTTAGCATTCCTAAACCAAACACCTCCCACCACCCACCCTCCTCCCCCTCCCCCCTTTCCCCGCGCTCGCTAAATGTTGTTTTGCTCGACATAAACCCCCCACAAAATTTACATTTTATATTATTTTTGTCCTTATGATCCAACAACTCAACATAATTTTGTGCAAGGTTCAATGATTTAATATTAACCGACATTGTGTTTGAACTACAATAGTAAGCTGCAAACAAAATACATTCATACGTTAACATTATACATAAAAAACAACCCATCAATTATAAACATACATTATACGTACATCAACGATGATTTTTTTTTTCCTAGACATCAATAATAACAAGTTAAAAATATACATTATACATAGAACAATAAAAACATACAAGAAACTTAAACATCAACAATAAAAATTAAAAACAGTCCATGAAAATTAACAATAAACATCATCCAAGCATACAATTATACAAATAAACAAAACTCATGAAGAAATTGATGAAAAGATGAGAGAAGATAGAAAAAATTAAAAACAGTCCATGAAAATCAACAATAAACATCATCCAAATATACAATCATACATATAAACAATAACCTATAAAGAAATTGAAGAAAAAATGAGAGAAGAGAGAAAAAAGACTTACTTGAGGTCATTTGGTGTTAAAGAAGCTGAAATTGATGAGAGGAGAAGAGAGGAGAGTTATCGGTAGTGGGATGAGGCTGATTGGTGGTCGGATGGCGGTTGGAAGGCTTGTGGAAGACAGAATCGGCAGCTTGGGGGTCGGGGTAAAGAGAGAGAGGCAGATCGGATCTTTAGGGCACAAATGGGTGAAGAAAAGAAAAAGCTTGATATTTATATCAAGTTGATATTGCCCAAGTGCGTCTTGGGCTTTGCTTCGAAGTGCTCCAGGCGCACCCCTCTTTGAGGTCACTGCATTTGGACGGCGTTCAGACGCCGGAACAGGGCCTTGCTGCTCCCAGAGCCTAAGTGCGCCTTTTAAAACTTTGGTTAGGAGCCAATAGAATTTGGAAAGCCTGTTTCTTGTATAATAATCTTTATAGTGCTGTTTGTTGACTTGTGTGCTTGAGTCCTTGGTGTATTAATTTTGAAATACGTCTGTTAATGTCTTGTGCTGTTGTTATGGAATCATTATGCTGATGTTATATAGTATATCATTATGTTGGCTTGTTTCAAAGCAATGTTATAATCCTATTTTTTATATGGTTTTGATGCCAATAAATTCAATGTGGTGCCAGCCGTTGTCATGTGTTTAATTGTATGCCATATGTCTGGTTCCTAATGTGAGACTAGTTTAGTATGTATGATTGTTCTTGATAAAGGGAAACGTAACGTTTCTTTTTAACATTTTTTGTAGGTTTATTGTTTCTTGCTGCTGGGACTTTAAAATTGTTAATTTTGTTATCTCCTTAACTAATCATTTTTCCTTTAAGAAACTAATAGTATATTACATACATAGCGTAGAGGTTCTTTCTGAATACACTTATTATTTCTGGTGGTTGTCGTGTTTTTATTGTTTTTTTGGCATGAGGTTAATGGTATTAAGGGGCTTCAGTTGGCCCTGCCTAGAGCTATTTAGATTGAGTGGAGGTACTTTTGTCATTGATGCCTTATTAGCAATAGTGTAACATGTCAAAACAGGGGGTGGGTTTAGTAGGAACAAGTGATTTTACTTGATCTTAGTTAGCTCTATTCCCTGGTATTAAAAATGTTGTTTTCCAATCAAGGATGGAGCTATTTAGGTTGAAGTAGGGGTACACTTAACCAGTTATCCGAAGTGATTTAAAAAGAAATAAATCCAGTTTTTCAATGTGGAGTCAGTAGTAACAAGGTAGTTTCACTTTGCCTCATGTAGGTCCACTCCACCCTTGGTTTTGTTATTATAACCTCATTATCAAGGATGGAGCTATCTAGGTTTTAAATAATACCTATCTATCTCCATTGACAACTTGTTGGCATATTATAATTTAATTACAGGTTAATGGAAACAGGTGACTCTACTTGACCCTCCTTATCTCTGCCTCTTGTTATATGATAATATAATCTTTAATCACGGTTAGAGTTAAGTGGGTTGAGTGGATACACATATCTCTATTGATATTTTTTCCCCCACTGACCACCCTTGCATAAGTGAAAATTCATGTCAAACTATTTTATGGTAGATAGTTTTAAATATTGGTAGCTATATTGTTTGGCCTCTGTTAGGGAGGATGGTATTTCGATTTTAGGAGGAACTTGACTGATAGGGAGATTGAAGAATTCTCTTATCTTATCTCTTTACTTGAAGGTGTTTCCCTTAATTCAGGAAAGGAAGATCAAAGAGCTTGGAAGTTAAGCTCCAATGGCATTTTTTCTTGCAAGTCTTTTTTTGAGAAGTTGATTATTAATGACTCTCATCCAAGGTTTGTCTTTGATAATCTTATTTGGAAGTCAAAGGTGCCAAAGAAAGTGAAGTTTTTAGCTTGGATTATTACTCATCGGAAATTAAGTACTTGTGAGGTTCTCCAAAAAAGATATCCTAATTCTTGTATCTCTCCATATTGGTGTGTTATGTGCAAGAGTAGTGGGGAAAACTTGGATCATCTTTTTCTTCATTGTTCGGTGGTGGGTAAATTATGGAGTAAGTTATTTTCTTTGGGGGGTTTGAGATGGGCTACTCCTAAGTTCTTAGGGTCTTTCTTTTTGGAAGAATTTCAAGCTCTTGGAGGGGGAAAAAAGGCTAGTATTCTTTGGTGGTGTGGACTCTTTGCCATCATATGGGTTATTTGGGAAGAAAGAAACAGAAGAATCTTTAATGATGTTGAAGAGGAGGAGAATTTTTTATGGGATAAAGCGTATTATTTAGCTTCCCTTTGGGCATCTTCTTGTGTAGATTTTAAAGACACTTCGTTATTTTTCATTATGTTAGATTGGAAGACTGTTAGTTGTTGATTGTTTGTGGTTTGTTCTCTCCAATCTAGTGTTTTTTGTTTTGTTTTGTTTTTTAGGCTCTTTGGTGTGTTGGTGGACTTCTGGTTCACTCTTGTTCCTATTGTATCTTCTTCTTTCTCTTTAATAAAGTTTCGTTTACTATCAAAAAACAAAAAACTGTTTGGCCTCTGATTACACTTTCAAATTCCTTTGGCTTATATATGGTTTAAAGAATAGTACAGTACCTTCTGAATCAGTGGGGTCCATAGTCTCTCTATGGAGGAAGTATGTAAAAGTTATGATTGGCATATATTTTACAACTGTGCCAGTCTAGTTGCTGACGCAATTAGTTTTGCATGCCTTATATGTTCTCTTGCAGCTCTAATTTATCATGAATTTGGTACATTTAGCTGCAGAAATTTCAGTGGTTGCTCTATTCTCATATTAATAGAAATATGTTTGGTCGGTAGATGCATGGCTGTAGATGCAATGCCTTTCCTCTGTAATAAAGTTAAAGACACATGCTAAACGTTTTATTTTGGTTTATCCTTTGCTCTAGTTCTGGAGTCAGCTTTCACTTTTTGTTGAATTTAATCACTGTAGCATATGGTTAGTTTTAGAGACTCTGATTATTGATTGATTCAGTCTTCTTTATTTTGAAGTAGAGATTCCATGGTTTAGGGGAAATGAAAAGCTTGCAATATCTGATTTGTGCTAGAGCTGAAATTTTGTGCCTTGTTTTTCTTTTCTCTTTTTTCTTCTCCTTGTATTTTTACCTAATAATTTACCTAGTTCACATAGTTTCAGCTGTTGTCAAAGTCCTCAATTAAAGGTTTGGATTCTTATAGGATATCATGTGCTGTTTGGCTGACATGGCAGGTTTTTCAATTGCTTAAATGTGCACTCGAGATCAACTTGATTCTCTTTATATTTGTGGCTTCTGTGTACCTCTAGTTTAATTTTTTATATTTGGTTCATTTAGTTGACATTTTAAATTAAGCACCAATGGGTGGCTTAAGTTCAGCATTCATTGAAAAACATATAAACTAAGTATAAGGTTATTCATCGAAAGGGTTTAGTACATGAATATCCAGAAAGAACTCTAAGTTATGTAACTGATATAAAAAAATTAGTTTTTTAAAGATAAATGCTAGTCAAGGATGTAGCAGAATTAGCAATTTCAAAATTTTAGGCAGCAAGTGGCTTAAGTTCCAATTTCAATAACTATCTGTATAGCTATAAAAGCATGTTAAAAAGGGAAGTCAGTTTTCCCTTTATCTAGAACAAGCTATCATACTAAACTAGTCTTGAAATAGGAAACATCTTATGGCTTATAATTGAATGCTTAGCTACCATTCCCGACACATTGAATTTAATAACGTCAAAACTGTATAAAAGATAGGGGATATGCCATGCTTGAGACAAACCAACAATTTTTATACTATATATGTTATACAATTTTTGGTTTTCTATATATTTAAATTGATAACTGTGAATATCGAGTTATATTATTGTCATTATGCTTTCTAATCTAGAGTAAGGAGCTCTAGGTTTTTTATGTGTTTTTGAGATTAGTATGTGCTGCCTGCAAATTTTAGTGGATGTGATCACTAGCAAATATCAGGTCATTTCTTTTTCTTTGTTGTAATTCATTTTAATGCGTTGAGTCTAGCCACTACATTTCTCCTTTCTCATTAAGTCCATACATCTTTTTAAAGGACCATTACCCAATGATCAACTGATTTCCATACTTGTTAATTTATATGCTGTTTTATATGAGACCTGCACAATTATATCTAAAACTATTTCAATTATACTTGATAAAGCTTATTGCTATACTGAAACACATTCCATTATCCTCGTTAAACCATTTTGCAATCTTAGAAAACACTTCTATACCATTGGCTAGTGTCAGTATACACCTGAATTCTATGCTGAAGGATGCCCTGCCCTTCTTGCTGTAGTGCTGAGTTGAAAATCTTTTCATTGTTATGTTCTTCTGGCCCTTGGATGTCTCTTGGATGTTGTTGTTTCAACAAGTGCAATTTTTTTTCATAGGACAGTCTAGAGAGATTTAAAACCCTTCTATGTGTTTTGCTCACTTGGGGTTGTGACGTCTCCTTTTTTTTCTTGCTTGCCTATTGTTCGACCGTTGCGTTTATAATCCTTAGCTGTGCTGTCTTTTGAGGATGAAGTGGCTTGTAAATCTTGATTCTATTTTGTAATACTAGTGCATTTTGACCTTCCATCTAAGCAGTTCAGAAGATTAATGTTACTTAAAATGCTGCAGACAGAGTCATTTCATTTTGATGGAATGGTTAAATATTACTTGGTGCAATTTGCAACTTCTTGAGTTTAAGCTTTGTATCTGAGCTGCTTGAAGATAACCTTTATTTATTGGTATATGCATTTTCTATGGATAGCTTGAATTGACCCTCAACTTGGCATATGCATTGTCTTAATTGCCATTTTAGTTCCAACTTGTAGGCCTATAGTGTGTGTGAGAGGAATTCCTGAATCATCATTCTTCAATGCCCTTGATATGGAAAATTACAGGTCTTCTAAAGACTTCCTCGATATGCATTCTCTGATAATGCACACATACAACTCAGATAGTGCTGATTTACGTGTGGATCACTTGGGCTTGCACAAAGCTCTTTGTGTATTAATGGGATGGAACTACTCAAAGCCTCCTGATAACTCAAAAGCCTATCAGTTTTTACCTCCTGATGAAGCAGCAGCAAATCAGGATGATCTGATTATCTGGCCACCCACAGTAATAATTCATAATACGATTACTGGAAAAGGTAAAGATGGGCGCATGGAAGGATTGGGAAACAAAGCAATGGATAAGACTATAAGAGGTATACTGCGCCTTATTATTTTTTGTTGTTGATTCTATGTATGCTGGTACCGCTTTGTCAAGTATTGGTTGGGTACCTGTGTGCAGGTGGTGCTCTATATTCTCATAACATATTCTGGTCACAATCCATACAACTATTATATTAAGCCAATCAATTTTGCAATGCCAAATTTTTTACTATCCATATGCATCTTTCTGACCGATTGACTATAGATATTCATTGAAACAGGGTTTTTGGTAAACGAACGTAGTCTAGAGGTGAGTGGTTATACAGATAGCGCTTGCCAACCACTTCTATTTTCCTTTCTTATGCTTGTTATAATTATTTGTCATGTAATATGGGGCATTTTGTTGCAGAATCTCAGTTATTTATTAGAATTATTTCATGAAGGAAATTTGCCTTCTTTTTGTTGTATCCTACCGGGTGATTAGAACCATTGACATGGCTTTGTAGCTATTTTTGTTCTGCAACTGACATTTGTGGGGAACAAGGCACTTAGAAACTCTAAGGTCTTATTACTCTTACCATGGTTGCTTGGCTGATGTAACATGAGTCCAATTAGGTAGAACCTGTTGAAAATCACTGGAGTTCCAGTAGTGCACATACTACTATATCTCTTGTTGATTATTGAGAGATGTTGGTTTTTCTTTTTCTAAGAAACTTGGAAGCATGTTTTGAGACTTGAGACAAGCTGGTCAAGCTTTACTCTATATTTTTTGTTTATCAGGTATACCCTTCAATGGTGCCTTAGTATTTATTCTTTTTGCACATTCTTTATATATAAGCTCTACTCCTTGCCAATCTTGTCTCTACTGGAATAGTCCTAAGAGGTTAGTTTAGGGAATTTTTTGTCTTTATAGGTGCTGGGTTGGGTGCTCATGCGGCTGAGTAATAAAAATTATGGCAAAACCTACTCTATTGAATTCTGATACCATTTTTTTTGGTGTTCCAAGACAGCTAAAAGAGTTAGAAATTTTTGGTACCTATTCTGCAGGAGATGAATACTTGAGTTGGATACATATAGTGTTAATATTTTGTGTTAGGTTGGTCTAGTCTATCTCCTGCAATATCTTAGGTGATGGATGCACGACTTTGCTAATTATATGTATACAGCATTGCTTTTGATTGCTTTGTTTAAAGGCTATGGGGTTCTCATCTGAAATTGTACGTAGGACCTTGCTGCTTCCTTCTTTTTTTTCCTCACATTTGCGGTTTTGCTGTAGCAACCAATATAGTTTGCATAACTAGCTGTTTCTTTCTGGTGTTGAAACCAGTTGTATCTTCTATATGTTTACCTTTATGAATGTGAGTTTTGACTTTGTTTAAATAAATAGAGCAGACTGCAAGAGTGGTGATTTGATATAGGCACATAAAGTTTTATTTTGATAATCTTTAGGTTTATCATTATGATAGTTTCAATGATTAATATATGTTAAACAGAGGTACATGTTTCCTGGGAAAACTTGTGCGAGAAAGTTGATTGATGTGATAAAGACATAGATCAATCCCTCAAGAAGTCCTCTGATGGGAATACGGATACCAAGATCTATTTTAAGAAGTTTATATAGATGATAAATGGTCCAAGAGAACGTCAAATTTGAATTCATTGGTTTGATACTGATTTTCATAATGCATTAATATATAGAGAAAATATATAAATGACCTAAAAAAAGGGTCATTTACCAAAAAAAACCCTAATATATTTGTTTATAACTTTAGAAAAATTTGAAACTACTCTTGCAGATCGCTTAAATCCGTGTCTGAAGATTAATTATTAATTTGATATATCTCGGAATTACAATTGTTTTTGAAATCCGTTTGTTTCCATGACGTACAATCTTTTTGAGAATATTCTGTTAGCTTTATGAATAACTAGAAGAAGTGTATTGTTTAAAGTACCATTCTTAAATATCTTTACTGTGATGTCAATAGGGTATGGTATTGTGTCTGGGGATGTAACATCTATCACTGTCAGGGCCATATCTGTGAATGCAACATGTGAATTATGACCTAAGAGTTTTGTTTAAGCTGGCAGAACCAAAGTATGATTGCAATGTAACTGTCTGGTGTAATTCCTTTCACAGTAAGGATAACTTATTCAATATTACGTCAAATTGTTAAATTGTATAGCGGTTGTTTCATTGTCTGTCTTGTTTGTCTCACGAAGAGTTTTCACCAGTTATAGTGTAATGTGGGGGTTGCTATTGTATGATTTTTCAATTCTTATATGCTTTCTATCATCATATATTTTGAATAAAGGTGTCTCAAATCTTTTTTTTTGGTTGGGGGGGGTTGAGTTGGGGGGTGGTTGGTGGTGGTGGTGTGGGTTTGGGTTTGGGTTTGGGGGGTGTGGTGTGAGTGGTGGTAATTGGCTCCTTTTTATTGTGGACTTCCTATTTCTACCTAGAAAGATCGTGACTGGATGGTTGTGTTAACTTTTATAATGTCAACTGCAGTGACAGTGTTCAAGCCTTGCTCCCCCCTCTCCCTCTCTCTCTCTTCTATTTCTTTCTTTGATTTTAAAAAAATAGGTTTTTCTATTTACTGTCCCCAATGGTTGGTGATTCTTCATATGAGGTTCTGTGACTTCTCATTGGTAACATTCAAAGCTGGTACTTATGGCATAAATCATTGTCATGGTAAATTAAAATATGTGGAACTATATATATATATATACACAGTTCTCTAACAATGATAAACCAGATTGGCTTCACTGTGCACTCCAATTACATTTTAAGTTCTTTTTGACACCTTTTATTGTTTCTTTAATATCTTCAGATCTTGGGTTTCCAAGTGGCAAGTCAAAATCATTGTATGGAAGAGAAGGTCATCTAGGCATCACTCTTGTTAAGTTTATGGGTGAACAATCTGGCTTGAAGGAAGCTGTGCGATTGGCTCAATACTTCGAGAGGGACAATCGAGGACGCAAGATTTGGGCACGTGTACAGCCCTTGACATTGGGGAGGGATGATGACAACAATCTGAATCTTGTGAAGATGGATCAGAGAACTGGGGAGAAGAAGAGGATCTTGTATGGCTATCTCGGAACTGCTGCTGATCTGGACAAGGTTGATTTTGATACACGGAAAAAAGTTGTGATTGAGAGCCAGAGAGAAATGAAAGCATCCAAGTAGACAAGGTATACTACAGTGTACCTTATTATATATAATCATTTATATTATTAATTACTGATCCTGTGTTTTTGGTTGTTTTGATAGTGTGGAAGATTACGGAGGCTTAATGTAATTTGATCGCTAACACCATTTGAGGTTAAGTGGTGGGCAGCATCTTCAATTTTTTAAAATGCAGTACATTCTCATACAATATTTATTGGCTTCAGGTTACATTGGTTTGATTAGATATTTCAAATTGTTAGATATTTCAAATTGCTGGTTTTAAGTAGTATCTAGACTTCTCTTCTCTGCCTGTTTTGCAACGAAGCAGTGTCTCAGACATGAGTTGGTATTCTTAGAGCCAACCCTATGAAATTCTAGCAGTCAAAGCTCATAAATTGCTAGCTTGAAACTTGCTGAATGTGAAAGAGAGTATGACCGACTGTTCTATGTGTTTGACTTGAGTTGGAATTGTGTTATAAGTTCAAGGGCTGGTAAGACTTTTTAACCCAAATAAGCATAGTGACTTAGTCATCAGACTAGTACCGTGATGTAGACAAATATATCTTCGGCAGTTTGTATCTGTATCTATTCTGGGACCGTACAGCATTGTTTTTGGTCCTCATCTGAGGCATACCCACAAATAGTAAACACTGCCAATATATACAGTTATTCCATTCTAGAATTAAACAGTAGTGCCCAGTTAGGTATCTTTTTGATGGGATCCAATGCACATGCTCACAGCTCATCTTATCGCCATCATCTCCTTTTATGTGTTTTTCCTGTGTGTCTGTCCGTTTCTACTTCTATTCCACTGATTGTCCTTGTAACAATCCTGAAGAAGAAAGCAGAGTGATAAGCTAAGGTTTGTCTGGTCCTCTTATTTTCCTCCCTTGTCCTCTCTGCCTACTACTGCTGCTACTAAAGTACTAGTAGCATTTTAGTGAGTTTGTTTTGATGCCTCACAATATTGCATGTGATATTACCACATGATCTTGTACATCTTTTGGTTTTATAAAAATCCTTGTTTTCATGTTCCAAAAATATGAATAGCATAAAAATAAAAGACGAAGCATAACCTTCATAATTTATAGTCTAGTTAGGAACTGTATTATAATCAGATTCTCTTACCAATAGGATTTTTATTTTAAAATTTTGTTTTCGTTGATCCAATGGATATTAATTGTTCAATAACGTAACTTATGATCATTTAATGGATTTTTCATCCTTTATGTAAATTTGACGCAAGCTTACTCTGCATTCCTAATCACATTATTTATGAACATGTCTATATTATAAAAGACAAATGATTAATTATCAAAACGAAGTAATACATGAAAGGTCATAATCAAGATTGAATGTTGATATTAAATTTTCATAAATGGTTATTGTCCATTTGAGCGTCTCTCACCCGGCTAAACAACTCACAGGAAAGAACAAGTAACACTGTGTTAGTTACTGCCAAGCGAGAAAGTTTGGTGATAAATAATTTTAGTTCTCGTGGACCAAGCGTCAGCTTTGGGGTATCCTATGCTTCTGTTCTTGCGTGTTGCATGAATTTGTCATCTCTTTAAAACATGAAACAGATTAGTACTAATCTGCCATTCACGTCCACTAAAATTTACGCCAGAAAGTGGACCCGATTGTTGTATTACATACAGAATTTTCTAAATTCGAGGTTTTTAATTTCAATCATGCTTTGGCTGGTTGGTTGCGAGTCAAATTATTGACACTGATACATGCATCAAAATCATTGCCCATTTTGAATTTTCGCCGCCTGATTCAAAACTTCGAATGAAGATAACTACTAAGTATAGCTTAGCTTGCAATTGGTTAATCGTATTTTTACCTTCCCTTCAATGAGCCTAACATGATACAGACCATGTGGGCCTCTCTCTATCTACGTGTGTCTAGTTTCAATATTCAGGACCCACCACTTCAAATGGTCCCAATCTACACGTGTTAACATCTCCAGCATGTATATAGTCAGAGACTGATATCACCATTAGATTTTTTCGTCTTGTACATCTTTACATGCAAATTGAAATGCACCTAACACCTTGATGGAAATGGTTGTCTTCTCATGATAAGTGGAGTTGTAATTAGGTGTAGGTGTGAATCTCTGAAATTATCATTTCTAGTTGTGATAATAATCATATGGAGTGTCAGTCTCCTTGTGATAAGATTTATTATCTCTTGGTTACGATAATAAAAGCCCGGATCATGCTATTATTAATATTAATACCTCTCAATTTAAAAATTATAATATTATTATTTATAAATAATTTATAAACAAATTTAAATTAAAAATGAGTCCGGCAGCGTCTTTACTTTATCTGACTGCTCCCATGTGGTGGTCACAGTGGGCCTGGCCCACCCCACACCCACTCTACTTTCCCAGCTTTTCCTCTCTCTGTCTCTCTCTCTGCTTTTTCACGATCTCTCTTCGGTTTTCGGGAAAGCAACGCTCTGTTAACTCTTCTTATTCACACCATCCAAACACTCCCTTGCCAATCCATCATCATCATCCCCACTTTATCTTCCTTATCCTGCGCATCTCTCGCGCACTTTAACGTCAACCCGTGGCTTCTGTCCACCTCAACAACTCCTCTCCTGCACACCCCTTGCGCACTCTAGAATGTACCATGGACCACTTTCTCACACAGTCGCATTACACGTGTAATTCCATCAACCGTCCACGTCAGCGCTATTTTTTTTTTTTCCGTCGTTTGAAAGCTCAATTATCATATCATCGTTTTTCACTCTCTATCTGTCCATCTCTCTATCAGTTTCCATTTCTAGGGTTCCATATCTTTTCCTGTGGTTGTTATTTCAATTATTGAGTCACCGAACAGCGAGTCAACCCACTCAACCATGGGGTCGATCCCCGATCCTGGCGAGTTAACCGAGTTGACTCCGCCGAGTTTCGACGAGTTTCAGCGTCAGACATCGTTGATGACTAGCTGTACTCTTCTCTGGAAGGAGCTTTCTGATCACTTCACTTCTCTGGAACAAAACCTCTTGAAGAAATCGGCTGCGCTCAAGAACAAAATCCAGACCCTGGACACTCAAACCAAAGCTTCCTTAGACGTGTTGAAGAAGCGAGAGGTCACGATCGACGGCAGCATGGAGATCGCTCTCGAGAAGCTGGAGGACCGGACGGAGGCGGTACTTAACTCTCTGTCGTGCGAACGGGAGGAGGAATTCTGCAATCCGGACGGCGAAGTGGACGACGGCGACGCATTGCTGATGATATTGAAGAAGTTCTGTTTGAAAATGGAGGCTCGAGGGTTCTGGAAGTTCGTGGCGACGAAGAAAAAGGAAATAGAGGAGATGAGGAGCCTGATTCCGGTGGCTTTGGCAGAATGCGTGGATCCGGCGAAGTTCGTGCTGGAGGCGATATCGGAGGTGTTTCCGGTGGACAAGAGGAGAGAGAAGAGTAACAATGATTTAGGGTGGGCGTGCGTGCTGGTACTGGAAAGCTTGATTCCGGTGGTGGTGGACCCTGTGATAGGGAAATCGAGGCTACTGGTGACGCCTACTGTGAAGGAGAAGGCCAAGGAGATCGCCGAGACGTGGAAGGCGAGTCTGGAGGAGAGAGGCGGGATTGAGAACGTGAAGACGCCTGACGTCCATACTTTCTTACAGCACCTTGTCACCTTTGGTATTGTTAAGGAGGAGGATGTCGATTTGTACCGGAAGCTCGTCGTTGGCTCAGCTTGGCGCAAGCAGATGCCTAAGCTTGCCGTTTCTCTTGGTTTGGCTAATAAAATGCCTGGTATGTCTAACTTTATGCTATTTTATTTAGAACATGTTTGTTTGCATTTTGTGGAGACTACCATTTTTGTTATTGTGGTCGAAGTTCATTCAGTTTATTAGTTTTATTCTCAAGGGAAGTAGGACTGGTTATGCTATAAACATTCTTGCAAGACATTTTGCATCTTTACTGAATGTATTTATGCTATAAGGTAGGAAATAAGTACTCGAATAGCTTATATTCATATGTATTAGCATAATTGGACTTGATGAGTAATATTCGGAACATTTTTGGTTTATTAGTTGTTTTTCACTAACGGAATATTTGATTTTAGCAAACTGATAGTTCGTTGTCTTGATACTTGTCGCTGTGGTCCTTTATTTATAATGATGTTCTTCAGAAAAGATGTCCTAATTTTTGTCTTTCTCCCTCTTGGTGTGTCATGTGCAAGAGTTGTGGGGAAAACTTGAATCATCTTTTTCTTCATTGTCCGGTCGTTGGTAAATCATGGAGTAAATTGTATTCTTTGGTTGGTTTGAAGTGGGCTGCTCCTGAATCTTTATGTTCTTTCTTTTTGGAAGAATTTAAAGTTCTTGGAGGAGGAAAGAAAGCTAGTATTCTTTGGAATTATGGAGTCTACCATTTTATGGGTGATTTGGAAAGAAAGAAACAAAAGAATCTTTGATGAAGCTGAAGAGGAGAATTTTTTGGGGGATAAAGCATATTACTTGGCTTCACTTTGGGTATCTATTAGTGAAGATTTTAAAGATTTTTCTTTATTTTTCATTTTGCTTGATTGGAAGATAGTTGTTTGTTGAGTGATTTTTCCAGTCTTGTATTTTGTTCTTGTTCTTGTTTTCGTCAGTTGTATTGGTGGACTTTTGGTTTACGTTTGTAACTTTTTTATTTATAACTAAATAAAGCCTTTGTTTCCTATAAAAAAAAAAAAAAATGTATCTGATGCATTTTAGCTGTTGTAATTTGATATAAACAGATATGATTAAAGAGTTAATCAGTAGGGGACAGCAGCTTGATGCAGTGCATTTCACTTATGAAGTTGGTCTTGTTGATAAGTTCCCACCAGTTCCTCTGCTTAAAGCTTTTCTTAAGGATGCAAGGAAGGCAGCTGCTTCTATTTTGGAGGATCCTAATAATGCTGGCAGAGCTGCGGTATATCTTTTGTTTACTTGTTTTGGTTCCTTTATTCAGTTTTATTTAATCAAATGTCATTCAATTTTGTGGAACTGGACTGTCTTCTCTTCAATGAAATGCCTGATTTTACTCATGGTGTTCATGCTTAGTAGTGAGTCTATTCTTTAAAACTTCATGGAGTCTTTGTTTAGTCATAGCCTAAAACAATTGGCTGGATAATTTAGCTGGAAATAACACTTATCAAGAAATGGTTTTTAAGACTATAATGGAGATCTTTTATGGAATAAAAAAAATCATCATTTTATAATCTAGTTTGAATAGTTGGCTTCGGTGAGGAATGCTACCCAGGGTATAATAGAGGCAGTTCTGAAGTCTTGCATCATCTTCTAATATTTGTTTGTATCTGGTCACGAAGTTGGGAATAAATATGCCATCAAGGCTTTGTATTACAGTGTTGTATATATATGTTCATGAGATCAATTATTTTTCTTTGATTACGGAGAAAGCAGAGACCTTAGAAATGGATAACTTTTATTACTTTTGCTTGTGTAAAAGCTCCTGGAACTGGGAGTCTTTGCTTTCAACTAATATGAAATTTTATCTTAATCAATCTTGCAGCAGCTCGCTGCACGCAAGGAGCAGTCTGCTCTCCGATCTGTCATTAAGTGCATCGAAGAGTACAAATTGGAAGCTGAGTTTCCTCCAGAAAACCTCAAGAAGCGTCTTGAGCAGTTAGAGAAGGCCAAGATTGAAAAGAAAAAGCCAGCAGCAGTCCCTGCCAATAAGCGTACACGGGCCAGCAATGGTGGTCCAATGCCTCCAGCCAAGGCTGGTCGCTCAACAAATGCATACGTGTCATCTTTTCCCGCGCCTCCTACATTTGTCAGGTCTCCTTCACACTCGCAATATCCTGCTGGTGTCTCACCATACCAGTCCCCGCCCTACCAATCACCACCCGCCGTGTATGGCAGCAGGAGCCCACAAGCACATCCCTATGCTTACTCACCAGAAGCAGCCCCTCCTCCTCCACTCGTTGGATCATATCCAGGTGCTCCCATGAATTATCCTGCATACGGGGGTTATGGCAGCGGTTTGGCACCAGCTTATCAGCAGGCTTACTACCGATAGACATGACTACTTTTTGGAGATGGTAACCACTGATATGATGACCACTGAATCTCATTTGCTTGCTAAATGGTTTGTAATCACTAACCTTTTTAATGGTAGCGATGTCTGTGTGTTAATTAATTATAAGTGTTGTCCTGCTTCTTGCTCTGCTATGGGTGAGAAGTTGTATTTCTAATGTTGATCAAACTTTTAGTACTAGGTGATTGTGGAAAGTAATCATTATTTAAGCATAACAATGTTGAAGACCTTACTCAACTATCAGCCATGTTTGTAGATTAGTTGTAGTAAAACTCTCTTTTTTGTAATGTCTGTCTCCGCTTCCTTCTGTTGCATAACTGTGGGTTTCATTAGGACAAATACCATCCAACATCCAAGAAAATTTTACGCTGCCTTGATAATATGTTCATTGAGGTTGTATAATCAAATGTTGGATGGTATTTGCCTCTATTTTAGCATGAAATCTTATTTTCGGTAGTACTTGGAAGTTATTGATTGTTAGGAAGAACTTTTCATGATTGCATGGCATGGCATGGCATTTAGTGTCCAGCTCATTATATAAAAGCTGTTTCTGTTGCTGAAAGGAGTAACTAGTAACATGTAATGTCTTCCTGGGCCAGCCTGGCAAGCAAGAAAATAAAAGATGCATTGGCATTACAATGTATACGCCATTGTTATATGGATATGTTGGCAGTGAAGACACATTTTCATGAAAATGATGAAGAATCAACTGTTTAAACACCTGAAATGCAACTCTTAAATAATCTTCTTCTTGAGCTAGGCAGTGAGTGATTGTTTAATATGATTGTGGCTTCCTTGGTGTGTGAATTTTTCAAAATTTTGTTACGGTGGAAGTGGGAATGCGATTAAGGTAATGATGTTATTAAAAATGTGGGTTGAAGACGGCTGCAATTTTTTTTTTTTTTACTTTCCCAGATCGACTTAACACGGTAGAAGACACGATGTTTTTAAAACGTAGTTGTGTAGCTTTCCTAGTCAGTCCATAAAAGACATTTTTATACTTATAAAGATGGGTTATACGTTCCAAATTGACGTTCATTTGTGTCCTTAACGAAGTTATTTAACGGGAGAATTTCATTTTCACTTTGTATAATATGAACTGCATGGATTAAAAATTCATTTAATTACCAAATTTGTTGGTAGCATATTTTTAAATTTTAAAGGGCAAAAAAAAAGTTCTCTAAATTTAATCAAATAAAGACATTTTGCAAGAGATTCTACGGACCAGGTCTCAAGTATGACGCGAGTGATGGGTTTTGGTGACACTGGAAAAATCCCTCTTGGGACACTCGCGGTCGTTCGTATTCAACCACAAATGCTCTATTGTGGCGAACCTTAATCAACAAGACTTGGAATCGTCCAATCGAAGCCAAAACTAAGAAATTTGGTAGTCATCTTGATTTCTCCGCATTCATTTGACAATTTGAGAGGTCAGGTCACAGCGAGAATTATCATTCCAGGGTTTGGTGCCGAAAGTGAAATTCGAAATTCACTGGACGCCCACCAACTGTTTGTTGCTTTGCTTCTATGAAACTCCTTTCTCTAATTCACAGCTGTATCCAGCTAGCTTCTAAATTCACGCCTACCCAAAAGTGAAAATGGCAATTACGTTATTGAGGAGAAGCATTGCTTTCAAATCACTGGCAGTTAATTCTAGTTTACTCACAAGAGTCACCAGTTTCTGCTCTAGAGTCTCAACAAATCATGATAAGGAAAGCGAGAGCCAAACTGCATCAACAAGCTACTCTAGTAGGATTCATCTTTCACCATTGTTTGATGAAAAGAGACCCCAGTTTGATGGTTACAATATTGAGCTTGTGGATGACGATACATGGCAAATTTCTGCTGGTTTAGCACAGGCGTGGCGAGGATTGGAGGGGGAAATGAAAGCGAAATTTCCTGTCGATGTGGTTGGTGATGACTCTTCATCATTTGAGGGTGACCCAGATTTTGATGAGATTGATAATATGAGAGTTCGTGGTGATCTTTTTTATAAACTTGATAGGGGCTCCAAGGAGTTTGAAGAGTACAGTTTTGAGTTTCATAGAAGGAAATCTTCCAAGACAAAGGAACGTAAAAGAGAGAGTGAAAAGAAGGAAGCTTTGAAAGGGAAGAGTGATGTTAAAGAAAGTAAAATGAAGGAAGCTTCAAAGGGAAAGAGTGAATTCAAAGAAAGCGAAAAGGAGAATCCAAGCAAAGAAAAATTAGGCTTCGGTGGTGAAAAGCGCGATAAATTGATGATGGGTGGAAGTGTGAGTAACACTGAGAGTTCTTTTGTCGATAAAAAGAGAATAAGGACTCCAACTTTTAATCAGCTTACGGCTCCTTACCATGAACCGTTTTGTCTGGATATTTTTATATCGAATGCCTCTGTTCGTGCTTGCATTGTTCACAGGGTCACTAGTAAGGTGGTTGTTGTGGCACATTCAATATCTAAGGATATGAAATTTGACCTAGGTTCGACTAGGAATTCGAATGCTTGTGCTGCAGTTGGAAGTATTCTGGCTCAGAGAGCGCTGGGTGATGATATTCATGACGTGGTTTACACTCCAAGGAAAGGGGAAAGGTTGGAGGGAAAGCTGCAGATTGTGCTTCAGGCTATAATTTATAATGGTGTAAATGTGAAGGTGAAGCTTAAGCAGAGAAAAACCAATAAGCCCACCTACTCATTTGCTGCTTAGAATCATTGCTGCTGGTTTTGCTGTTCCATATGGCCTTCTGTTCTGACAGAAAAGCACTTCATCACAATTACATGGCAGCAGAAACAATCAAGACAATCAGAGGCAACACAATTTTTACAACTGGAAATTGCTTGTGAGATAAGTTGAACATACTTCACATTGTTTGTTTTGTAAGTGTGCAGTCCAAAAGGTTGTCTCGTACTTGTTGCGGTTCCTGGTATCATTGGACTTTTTTCCTTGTACTTGAGCGTAACTTATGAATAAACTTAAAATCATATCTTTGTAACAATATGCCAATGTTGAATATAAAATTATATGTGAAGCAACCAGAAACGGTTAACCTGAATACATGGCTATATATTTCTGTGTTAGGATTGTTACCTAGTCGAAACTGTGACTCATAAAACCAATACTATTTGAATATAAATTCAGTAAGAAAAGATAAGCTCTATTCAACATTCTAAAAACATTATAGGTGAAACATTCAATCCTCAAAATCAAAACTTGAAACTCCACATCAAAACACATTACAACATTCAATCATCAGCAGTCGCCAGTTGCAGTGACAGCAATTCCTCCTCCGGAATGGTCTTGATCCGACAATCAGACCGTGGATACGAAGCACACAACAGAGCATAACCGCGCTCCACCACATCATCACTGAGCATACCTTCACTCTGATCAACGGAGCCAGCAATGAGCTTAGCAGGACAAGTCATGCACACCCCAAGTTTGCAGTCATGGGGCACATCCAACCCAGAATCAAGTGCCTTGGACAGTATGGTCTCGTCAGGATCCACGTCCAGCTCCGTGGACTGACCCTCATGCTCGATCACCACCTTGTAAGACTTTGCAATGGTTGATTGTAATCCCGGGCGTGTTCTGGGGTACTTGAAGTGAAATGTAGAGAAGTTGGTTATAATGGTGGGTTGTTTTTGTTTAGTAAGAGTCAAAGAGGCAGACGGACATGCACTGAAATGAAGTGTTGCCATGGTTTTGTTGTGTGCAGAGGTTGAGAGGAGAGCCTTTTTTTTTTCCACTGTTTTGGACGTGTGGTGCTCCTCTGGATAAGGTTTTTGCTAACTTTAGTTGCTGGTTGGGAATGTCTATGTCGTTTCGAGCGATGACCGAAGCCGTTTTGACTCATTGAATGTTATATGTTGCCATAAAATCTTGGGAAAAATACACTTTTAGCTCAATCAAGATGTTATCCCCTTACTAGCATAAAATTTTTTTCAATTTTTTCATTCTATCAGGATTCTGTGTAACGTTTTATTGAACATGAAATATTATTGAAAAAGGTTAAAAAAATCATTGAAGTTTTGTTTCACACAAAAATGATTTTTTTTTTTTGAGATACTAAGTTTTTGAGAATTTTTAATAATTTCCACTGAAATCTTTCGTTACACATAATATTAGGAAGTACAAAGATAAATATCATTTATTATATCATTGGATTTGTTAATTTAACAGTCTTATAATTAAGGAAAAAATATGATGTTGTTTTTTCCATTAATTATGTGTATATATTTATATAAAACAAATATTAACTTCAGTGAAAGTGTCATGAATTAAATTTATATATATTATTAATTTTCTTAATATGAAAACATAATAGACATATCAAACATCTATTTATGTTTGTTTTCTCAATTATAAGCAGACTATTATCAAAAGTCTAAAAAAATAATAAAAATTGACACAATAGATCTATGTGGTAGTATAATACCCAATTTAAAAAGACAGAAATATTTATAGAAATGCGAACCAATTCTCAACAAGAAATTAGAAAAATTGGCTAAAAATCTTTGCTGACAGTTACAATAAATGTTAACGGAACCCCAATACCAGTCAGATTCAATCTACTGTCGTGATCAAATCACAAAAAACGTACACCTTAAATGAGCAATCTCATATATATGACGTCATCATAACCCCTTTCGTCTCTCCCATATAAGTTCACATTGGACTCCACTGTTTCAAATTCCAACGAAGCCTAATCACCTTTCGACGTGCTCTTAATCAAAAGGTAATTGCCATTTTTTTTTCCTTCAATATTTTAATTTATTTAGCTGCCTTATAGCTCTTAATCACTTTTATTTATCCGATTGACCGTACATTTACATTTAATTTTTTCATTTTCAAAAATGTTATTTTCTTTTTTATATTCAATTACTTGTATATTGAAAAATGATTTTGAGTTTTGTTAACTGTTTGAGTTCATTTGATTTAATTTAATTGATTGCAGTAATCTGAAAACATGGCGGTTGAGAAGGGCAACATTGCAAAAGATGTCACGGAGGTGAGTTGGTTTAATTTTGCTGGATTTTGATTTTGGTGGTTAATTATTACGTTTGGACTGTGGAGTGGTAAAAACTTTTTGAAATCGTTTGTGTTGGCAGTTGATTGGCAAGACTCCTCTGGTTTATCTCAACAATGTTGTGAATGGATGTGTTGGTCGTATCGCTGCTAAGCTAGAGATGATGGAACCATGCTCTAGTGTCAAAGACAGGTATAATTTGTTAATGATTGTTCGTGGTTTTCGACTGTTATTTAAGGCGTTGGTTTTCGATAGTTCTAAATGTGTTGCGGTAATTTGCAGGATTGGTTATAGTATGATTTCTGATGCAGAGGCTAAGGGTCTTATCACACCAGGGCAGGTTAGTTGCATTTTCTTTTGGTTATTCAATCTAGGATGGTGTATGTGACCATATGTGTAGAATATGTTTGGTTTTTGTCGTTTATGATTGTTAATTTTGATGTGGGTGTGATAGAAGAAAGAAGATTGGTGTTTGTTGCTTAGTAAGGCTTTTTGATTTGTTGAATTGACCTTGGTGTTGACTCTCTTTTTGGATGTTTGTTGAAGAGTGTATTGATTGAACCTACTAGTGGAAATACTGGGATAGGGTTGGCGTTCATGGCAGCAGCAAAAGGCTATAGGCTTATCATTACAATGCCTGCTTCAATGAGTCTTGAAAGAAGAATTATTCTTCGAGCTTTTGGAGCCGAGCTGGTTCTTACTGATCCTACTAAGGGGATGAAGGGGGCTGTTCAGAAGGCAGAGGAGATTTTAGCTAAGACACCCAATGCTTACATTCTCCAGCAATTTGAGAATCCTGCCAACCCAAAGGTATCTTCTCTTTTAGTTATCAGGTGGTTGTAGTCAGTAGTTGTAAAGGTTTTTTGTGATGCATATCATTGTTTGTGCAGATCCATTATGAAACCACCGGACCAGAGATATGGAACGGATCAGGGGGGAAAATTGATGCCTTTGTTTCTGGAATTGGTACCGGTGGTACAATAACTGGTGCGGGGAAATATCTTAAAGAGCGAAATCCAAACATAAAGGTAAGCTTAATTTTTTTGTTACTAATATCAGCCTGAAGCAATATTTGTTTATGAGTGTCTTAGAAAGTTGATGAGAATTTTAGTTTGCTTCAACCATTTGCACCTTCATAAAGTCTTTTTTACTTTCTATTTAGTTGTACGGTGTGGAACCAGTTGAAAGTCCTGTTCTTTCTGGAGGAAAACCTGGTGAGTTAGATTTAATGTTTACACTCTCTCCTCTCTTTGCATATCACAGTGTCTTTGGTCTATGTATTTTTGTATAATTGCTTTTGAGGCACACAAGTATTTGACATGGAATGATCATGTTATATATGCTTTTTGGCATTGATGGAATATATACATAGGAAAAAATTCTTAATAGTGGATTGAAATACTGAAAATTGGTGTTATAAACATCTGTCATATTTATAGTCTACAGAGATTGACCCAGTTTAAATTTTTTACCTTTTGAAACTCTCTTTGCTGTGGCCATGAAACAGAAATTATTTTTTGGGCAATCCTGATAATATCTCTTTACAATCATTATATTTCCTAATTTATACTCATTTGAGCATATTGTCTGTTTTTTTCTTTCTCTTTGTTTGCATGCATGTGTGTGTAAATAAAAACATAATAAAAGAATATTATATTTGCTTCAAATTTTTATAAATTGGAACATTTTAAATGTACAAGTGTTTCTTCTAGCTGTGATCGTTTCTTATTTCTCTACTGCCAATGTAATGCTAGTTTTGTGTATGATCAGCTCCTTTTATCACAATTTTCTCATGTGAAAGTTTTTAGTGTAACCTAAGTTTTAAGGATAGCTTGATGCATGAACGCCCAATGATTAATAAGTTTTCTATCAGTATATTGTCGTTACCTTAGTTGTTGGCAATGACTAACTTGATGTGATTTGAATGTCAAGGTCCACATAAGATCCAAGGAATCGGTGCTGGTTTTGTCCCTGGTGTTTTGGAAGTCAATCTTCTTGATGAAGTTGTTCAAGTAAGCCCAATACTGTTCACAAAACTCATTTAATTATGTGACATTAAGAGTGCGATTCCTTTGTAAATATGGTATCTATCAAGAATCAAGATGACCAACTATTTCCAACTTTTTATTTCTAGGAAGCTGTTAGCTAGACATGATGTATTCAGAGATTGACAATAGAATAGAGAATTTTTGTGAGTATATAAACATCTGAAATTTGAACTTAACATTGATATTTAAATGTGCATATGTTTGTATAATTTCTTAGCTGTCAAGCCTACAAATTTTGTTTTTGTCACATCTAATGGCCACAACTACTTGAATTGCTATGTCTGACTTTACTATAATTTTACAGGTATCAAGTGATGAAGCTATTGAAACTGCAAAGCTTCTTGCGCTAAAAGAAGGACTACTTGTAAGTTCTCAGCCATTATGAATATCACTACTATTGGGTTTAAAGTTGATCTACACAGCAATCTCATAGATCGCTGTCTTGTTTATTTCTAATTACTGTCACCAAAACAAATTTGTTTAATGAGTATCTATTGTAGGTGGGAATATCTTCTGGTGCCGCTACTGCTGCTGCAATTAAGATTGCAAAGAGACCAGAGAATGAGGGAAAACTCATTGTCGTAAGTTTAATCATATTCTTGGCGATTGTGGTAGACTTGATTGCAGGCTGAGCATATCACAGAAGTTTGTTTTTACACTTTCAGAATCAATTCGAGATTTCTCAACCATACTTTTTCGACTTGACAAAATTTAGTTTGTCATTTGAATGTCATTTTGGTTCATCGCATGGACTTGCAATGGTTGGCAAGTCTTTTTTGAACCTCTTAATTCTGATTCTTTCTTCTCTATTTCAACTTTGAAATTTTATTTTATTTTCTCTAATTACTCTTCTACTTGTATAGGTGATTTTCCCTAGCTTTGGAGAGAGGTATCTATCTTCTGTGCTCTTCGAATCAGTACGACGTGAGGCAGAGAACATGACATTTGAGCCCTGAGTTGTTGCCTGTTGTCAAGATCAATTAGTTTGGTCTTTGACACAGTAACTTTGGCTTGGATTAGAAGTGAACATAATATCTATGAAAACCCGGACCACATAAGTATGTTTGATATAGTTTTGGTTCTACAGTAGATTCCGTTATTTTATACTTGTACTGTAATTTATTCACTCAATTGATTTTGCTACTTTATTGCTGTTTAAGTCTTATCTGTTGCATCTTCAATTCTTATTTATGTACAATGGTTCAATGTTTTAACCACCCTTTGATTAATGGCTATGTGGCCTGTTTTACTAGAAAATCTTTTCTACTTGTAACTCTTTGAATCTTGATTTTAAGATTTATAAATTATTCTTTTACTACTTCAACCCCTATCTGACATTTTACATATGATTGGAATGATTAAAGATAAAGAGACAAATAAAATGACAGTAACAAAGATGTAGCGTTATAAGCAATTTAGTATAACGAAAATTCTCTTTACATAAACTTGGGACTTATAAGCAATTGAGTCTAACGTAAATGGTTTTAGGTTCGAATTTCGCAAGAGTTCAGCAACTGATAGCGATATTTTTAAAAACTAAGATTTCATTGGAGGAAGCATGACCTTGCCGTCAACAAATTCTGATGCTTTCATAGCTGTTTCTTTTCCAAATATAATGGAACAACAATGCATGCTTTTTATAGATGACTTTGGTGTAATTGCGATTTGAAGTAGCATCATTGCTAGATTAGTTTTCTGTTCCCACAAAAATATCATTGTCTGGAAGCATACAATTTGCCCAAAATAAAATAAATTTAGGGCACAAATTCTAACATACTCTCAACGGTGCATTGTGCATGCAATGCTTTACAACTTGCAATATTTCAAAACAAAGCTAAAATAATAATGAAAAAAAAAAATGCCACTAAACCAGTAATTATTTGTCCAGGACAGGTGTCTTAACATGATTGGGCTGCGCAACAAAATAGTTTTTTCCTGAGTCTATCTAATCAGCCGAGGAAATCCTGAATACCTCTACCAGCAAAAACCCGGTCCGACAACTCAGCCAAAAGGAAATTAACAGTGAGCAAAACGACACTGGAGCCGGCGATGACTCCCAGCACGACACCGGTCGTCCCCAGGACCTTCCCAAACGGCGGCCACTCGATCTCCCTTATCTCCTCCGCCACCCCACTCACCAAATCTCCTTCCTTCTCCTCCTTCCTCTCCTTCAACACCTTCTTTATCTCTGATCCCAGTTCGCTCAACTCGGCTCCCGACTCGCCGCCGCCACCATTCGCCGGCTCGTTGACTGTCTCGGCTTCTTCGGTGCTTTCTTTGCCTTCTTCGACGGCTCTGATGAGCAGCAAGTTTTGGTTTTTTCTTATGGTGGTGGTGGTGAGTGTGGGTTTGAGGAGGTGACTGACACGTGGCGGTTTCGATCGCACGGACGTTTTTGAGAGAATGGGTGATACCGGGAATTGCAGGGAGAGTGCCATTTATAATAATTATTAATTTTTTGGTGGCGGACGAGAAGCGTGAGTTCGGATAAAATTGCAGTGGTTTAAAGGGGATGGGTTGATGTTGTTGGGCCGGGTCTGCGTCATGTGTTGAATCGGGCCAAGTAGTTGGGCTGTGGCCCAATTTCATGAAGATTAGGAGGACCAAGTTGCCTTCAATAGTCCCAAGAAGGCAAAAATGTTAATTTGATTCTAAAATAAGCGATGCCTGCATTTGAAACTGGAGAGTTGATATTTTTGTGTTGAAGATAATGCAAATTTCACTTGATAAAATTACAAAAGAGTTCTCGGTTGAGAAGTGACGTGATCATGTGGAGCAAGAAACCTTTGTGCATTCGATTATTTATAAATTTTCTGTTCAAATCAGGTCATGAAATATTATTTAAATTAAGTATACATGGAAAATTAGATGAAGCCAAGCCTATGTGGTTGTGAGATTTTCTTACTTTTTGTTTTTATTTGTGTCATTTTCTTGCAATAGTATTCAATTCTACATTCTCAATTTTCAAGCTTTAATTATGGAAGAAAACCTTGTATTCATAAAAAAGAATCCAGACTATGAAATGCTGTTTTCTTCTTCCAATAATCTATGTTCTCGACACTTGTTCTATTTGATTTGCTTTAAAGGCTAGCTGTTCTTTGCATAATATGGAGAACCTAAAATTATGGGATGTAACTTCATGTTTGAGTGTTCCATGTCCAAAAATTGCTCTAAATGTCCAATCATAAGACTTTTGCACGCATGTCAAAAAAATCCAAATCCAAATCCCTTGATTAACGCTTAATGTCGAATAGATTACAAGTTAAGACAATCAATAAATGCATTTAAAACTCACCTCAAATGCTTAGCTACACGCAAAACAAGAACACTTAATTTTTTAAAAGGCAAAAACCCCAAGAAACGAAAATAGTGAACTCCAAAGAATTGTCAACAGATTACAAGCAGTAAAATCTGCATGAGTGAACGACTACAAGGAAACAGTTTTGTCAGAATTCTTTAGCTGCTTTTAGAATGAAAGAAAACATATATAAAAGCAACATTTTCTTCAGTCTTCACAAACCAAATCTTGAATGTCTCTTCTCAGATTTGAATCTGATTATTGTTTGTACATTTTATTTAGATTTGGTTGTATTTTAGTGCAAATGATGACTGTGATTTACATAAGCAAATGCACATGCATGTGTCTGCAACTGGGATTCGATGGGACATAATGAAAAAAAAAAGGGTTATTTATGTACATGAATTCGGACAAATTTTTAAATATTTGGTCATGTTCCCTGCCTGTTGTCAATGATTTCCTGCATTATTACTCAATCATTTGAGTTCGTGATGTGATTTTTGTGGTAACTGTTTTTGGCATACTAATCAAACTCGCAAATGTCCAATTTTTGCATATTTAAAATTTGAATAAATTACAATTTAACTACCTAATTGAAACGTAATTACAGACGGAGCGATATTTTCAGTTTTATTATAATTAACCCCCTTCCATTAGGGAATCTCCATTAAATTTAATAGTTAATAGTATAAATATGATCAAAATACCAAAATACCCTCAAATAAAAAATAAAAAATAATAACAAATTTATTTTAAAAAAACAAAAGTTAAAAAATGATGTTTTTCATCTAGGAAGTCCATCCATTAACAAAATCACTAGCAGAAATTGACCCAAAAAAAAAAAAAATCAAGTCCCTCTCTCTTTCTCTCTTCTATTTTTTTTCTTCGTCTTTTTCACCGAAACCCAAATCGAAGTCTGGAAACTCAAACGCCTGCTCTTTCTCTCTCTCTCTCTCTCTCTATCTCTCTCTCCTCCTTCTTCTCTTCTTTTCTTTGTCTTCTTCACCAGTCGATTTGGATTCAGGAGTCTGGGTTTCCAGATGAAAACCCAGACATCGATCTGGGTTTCCATTTGGAAACCCAGACGTCGATCTGGGTTTCCAAATTATGTAGGTCTGGTTCCATGTTGGAACCAAATGTCACCCGTGGTGGATCTGGGTTTCCAACCCACACCCGCATCAGTGTTTGGGTTTCCAGATCGGAACCCAGACCTACATCAGTGTTTGAGTTTTTAGATGGTGTTGATGATAATATTATTGGATCTGTTTGATGATGATGGTAGTGGTTTTTGTTTGAAGATGAGACAGTGGTTTTTGTTTGTGTTGATGATTGATGATGTTGAAATGTTTGTGTTATTTGTGTTGATGATTGATGATATTGGACCCCTGTTTGTGTTATTTGTGTTGATGATTAATGATGATTGTTTGTGTTGATGAATCAGACATCTTTTGATTCATCTGGGTTTAGATTGAACCCAGATGAAATCTGAGTTTCATTCGAACCTAGATGAATCTGGATTCTAAGGGGAAGAAGAAGAAGAAAAAGAGAAGAAGAAGAAGGAGGAGGAGAAGAAAGATGAAGAACAAGAGAGAGACGGTGATTATGGTCGATGGGGGTAAGAAAAATGAGAGAGAGAGAGATATTATTAAAACATTTAATTTTAAAGAAAATAAAAAATAATGTAAATAATGTTAAAAAATAATTTTACCCCTCAATCTGTTAACTCTAACCAAGATAGACTAATGGTAGGTGAATTTATTATAATAAAAGTAAAAGGTTAGTTCCGTTTGTAATCATGTTTCAATTGGATAACTAAATTGTAATTTACTTTTAAAACTTATTTCTTTGCATTTTATACTGTTTTTGTTGGTATCACAATAAAATAATTCGAACCCAACAGATCCCATATAAGTTAAAAACGAATAGTAAATTAAGAACTCCAAGTTAATATATATTAATTAATTCTTACCATCCGTGAAAGCTAAAAATTAGAATATTCAATGTTAAGTTTTTCATACTTTACATACATACACACACACACACACGAGCTTTCCATTGTAAAGAGGATGATCTGAGAATCAAAATTCTTTAAATTACTAGGAGACTAATTCTTCAGTCTTAACTACCCAAATTCATTTTTATTAGGGGAAATATTAATTTGGTCCCTAACGTTTAACTAAATATTACTTTTTTACTAACGTTTGCATTTTGAATTCCTCTCATCTCTAACGTTTCGAAAATGTATCGATTTAGTCCCTTTGACCAAAAATTGACAGTCAAACATGATAGAAATAATAAAAAGACAGATTTACCCTTAATATAATTTAAAGTAGTTAAAATGACGTAATTACCCTTTCGAAAATTTATAATTATAAAATAATCATCTCTATTATTACAAAATTACCATTGATCACCTCCAATCAAATTATGACACATCATTTAATCAATTTTTTTAATTCAATTTACAATTAATAAATATTTTAACTAAAAAATAATATTTTTAATATAAAAAAAAAATTTCTTTCATCTTCCTCATCTCCAATTTCATTTTCTACATTCCTCAAAATCATTATCTTTATCATTTTCATCCAATTAACATCACCCAAATTAAACATCAACATCAAACCAAACATCTTCCAACTCTTAAAAAAAAAAAAAAAGGTTTATGCAAATTTAAAAAAGAAAAAAGCTTATGTAAATTAAAAAAAAAAAAATTGGAGATGGCATCGCCATCTCCAACCAGTCTCCACCGTCGGAGACCAGTCTCCGACGGTGGAGACCCTCTGGTCTCCATCGCCGGAGACCAGATCTGGTCTCCGACGATGGAGACCTCTCCAGCAAGGAGACCAACAATGGTCTCCAGTGATGGAGACCAACTGGTCTCCAGCGATGGGGACCAGATGGTCTCCAGCGTGTGGAGACCAGGCCGGAGTGGAGACCGGCCTGGTCTCCACTCTGGCTGGTCTCCACTCCGGTGAGAGAGACCAGTTTTCTGGTCGTCTCGCCGGAACGGGGCGGTCTCCATGGGAGACCGGGTCTCCCATGGAGATTGTTTTTTTTTTTTTTTAATAATTAATTTAAAAATATTGTTTATATATTAAATTAAAAATATTGAAATATATATTATATTAAATATACATTAAAATATATGTAAATATAGTCAAAATAAAATGATCAAAGTAACCCTCTCTTTGTTAAGGTTGATTAACATTTGACTAACAGAAGGACTAAATTGATACATTTTTAAAACGTTAGGGATGACGGAAATTCAAAATACAAACGTTAGTAAAAAAGTAATATTTGGCTAAACGTTAGGGACCAAATTAATATTTTCCCTTTTTATTATTATTTTTACATAATTTTCTTATTCTGATATCCATGTGTTCTTTTAGTGTTTCGATATTAATTCACATTGACTTTCATGAATTGAACATGTATTTTTTTTTTTAGTATGTATCTGGGATACATGAATTGAACATGTATTTGACTACTTCTTTTCTTGTTTCTGCATGATTGCTTAGTTGAATATATGACTTTCAATGGTTTTTTCTAGGAGGCTGCTAAGATCTTATTGATAAAACATATATATATAATGATTGTCAGTCGGAGTTAATGCGGAAAATATGACCAAATTTCGTGAGAGTCGGTGAGATCATACTACCCACTTCCGACAGTTGTTTATTACTTTATTTTGGCAATACTATCACTTCATGCCACTTTAATGTACCTCCCAAAATCTTAAGTCACTTTCATTGAGATATTGTTTTGTATTTTATAAATCTAGTTGATTCATGTATCATAAACCTACCTCACATATTATAATTACTATTATTTGAAGAAAAATTTCGATGATTATATTTATTCATATCACATCATATGATATAAATTATTATATATAATTTTTGTATCATATACTACTTTGTTTTAATTCTTCATGGTTTATGTAAGTTCAACTATTTTATATTAGTAAGTAGAAGAGTTTACTACGTATCAATACAATAGGAACTAATAGGGTAGAACTCATTTGAGAAATTTACGTAGCTTAAAGGAAAAGGTGTTCAATGACCTATATATCCATAAACAATCTCATGTTTAGTGTGTGCGTCTATATATATGCGTGTGTGTGAGATTTCAATTAGACATATATATGTGAAGAAAATAGTCATAATCAACTCGAATTTCAATGAAAAAGCTTGAGTTTTACTTCAGAATCACCAGCTTCCCCTTTATTTTTGAGCACTTTATTTCCAGAGACGTACATAAATTTTCAGGCCCAGTCAGCTTGATGAACGCTCCAATTATTCTTGCTCTCTGCAATCTATTTGGTCCAACTTGGTGTCCTTTATCGAAGAGCAGAAGATTACTACAAACACTGTGAAGATTCTATTGGATGTTTAGTTCATTAATTTATACATCTGGGCCTACTTGTTTGTAGTTACATGCCATTTCTTTGTGCATTTGGCTTCACATCACTCCGCCATTTATCACTATCAACTTTTCTTTGGCTTTACACTTCCGATCAATATTCACTAGTTGCCCTTTTTGCTTCCTTGATTAATTAATTTTATCACCACTACTGACGCCTCTAATTAAACCAAGAGCCTCCAACAAAACCGTCCGGTTGTTAGCTTGGAAACTTAATTTAAATCTCCTTTAGTTAAGCTTTTGATCGAACTTTATCAAACAAATTTTGGAAACTATTTTTGATAAAATTTTTAAGGAAGGTTTATGATGATCATAAATTATTTCATTGACAATTAATTTCTAACGAAGTTTTATAATCTTATATA
The DNA here is from genome assembly GCA_019925255.1 of Litchi chinensis. NCBI lineage: Eukaryota > Viridiplantae > Streptophyta > Magnoliopsida > Sapindales > Sapindaceae > Litchi > Litchi chinensis. The sequence goes on from CM034461.1 coordinate 5,519,798, forward strand.
TTTGTATTTGATTAACTGGTTTCATTAAAGAAAGGTACGTGAACAAAAAATTTAACCCCATATATATAAAAGTGTTAATAGGGGTTTAACTAGGAGTCTTATATGCCACCAAATGTCACTTGTTGTAGCACGGAAAGAGATTACAAACAAATGGTCTGGTGTTATACCTTACCTAAACCAATTAACTAACTTTACAAAAGGACTCTTGAGTATGTATATTATATTATCATAATACTTTTGTAGTAGTAGTTGTTAATATATCTCCTTGGATCCTCTTTGTTTGTCTCCTCTTGTGTTCTTTTATACCATAAAATATGAAAAAGGAGAAAACTCACCTTCCTTTGGTGTTTATTAGTTTTGTTAATTCTACTAATCCCATGCCTGCCTCTCTTCCATGCAAATTTGGGATTTTCAATGCTCTCTCGTTGCTTCGTGTTTCGAACTCTAATGTATATCCAATTAAATTGACACTACAGTCCAACTGTTAGGCGTAGTAACTCTGTAAAATCAATAATTATTGCCTCAGCTAACACTCCATTTTGGTTGGATATGTATATCTTTGATGGAAGTAACATATCTGAACTTGATTTATTCTGATTCGCCTCATATTTTTTGTCATTTCTAAATGTCTAGGTAGCCGTTTGGCGCATTGATTCACAAGATTATCATTTTGGTATTTTCAACATTTCTAATTTGAGTCAATTTTATTTTTCTTTTTTTACATTACAAGTACATTTTTTACAACTACTAGAATCTTCTACATATAGGACTCTTACTGAACAGTTTGGATCTTTATTCCTGAATAAATGGAAGAGAGCAACTCATATATAATGAGATAATTGCACACATATATTATACGATAACCGTCTATATATTATTAGGACTAAAAAATTACCCACACTTGGTGGCTATATGGGAGATTGCCCACTTTTATGCACAAGGACACTTGAACCTAGTCCTCCGCGTGAAAGATGTAGAGTTGGGTGGGAGTGGCACCACCACACCATCCACTTAAGAGTTATTGAAACTTAATTTTGAACATTTGAGATATACGTATAGTTTACACAACTTTCATGTAATTTTATTATCATTACATCATTTATATCATATTCGTTTTAAATCTTTCCACTACTTTTCAATCTTGATGACCCACTTCTGGACTAGAAATTGTGTTGTCAAATAGATTATTATCTTCTTAAGCACAAGTGATTCTCTAAAAAGGAAGAAATGGTATAGCTTCGAATGCATACATACAAACTTTTGATAGTAAAGGAAATAGACTTTTCTCATGAGTGTAGCCATCTTCTTTTAGTGCTAATAGTAGTATAGCTTGCAACCACTGTGCCCTATCTACAAAACGAAAAGATTGTAATAATACAGCAATAATAAGGTTGTCCTCTGATCATGAAGTACAGTCCCCTATGAGGCTAGGGTCGTGATTATGTGTGCCAACTCTTGAACATGTTGTGCCCAGACTCTAGCAGGACCACAACTTATTCATGGAAAACAAACGAAATTTTGCTTGTCATATAATTATCTTGCCTGTCAATCAATCAAGGAATTGAACACTCATTACAATTTACAAGAGAACACATGCATTATATATTTTTTTAACCAACACACAGGCACTGAAATTAATTAAAATATTCGTATCATGCATCGAGACATAAATTAACATCCCACGCTTCCTTGATTTTCTGGTCATCAATTACATTAAAATCCTTTGTCTTCACTTAATGCAACAGCCCTTTTCACCAAAGACAAAGTAATTCCATGCAAAGAAAAAAAAAAACCTAAAAATTAAAAAATAAAAGAAAAAAGAAAAAACATCCGCCAACATTTTTTTGTTGATTAATTTAATTACTTATCTTCACTAGCTAAAAAAGATAAAAGCCTACAATATCACCTCCGGTGGTCTTCATGTTCCCAGTGACTAGAATCCGGCGACGACAAAAGAGAAACGAGAATGTCAGCAAAAGCACTGATGATGAACTTGTGGGTGTGTTTTGGATTCAATGTGAGGTAACAAAAGAGCAACTCATGTAAGAAATCCCAGTCACTGATCACGTCCTTCAAGTTTCTGGCTTCGATCATCTCCTGCATTGAGCAGCGAAAGTCTCTGTAAGGATCTGGGGAGTACTTCTTCACAGCGACGCCTCCGTCTAGGGGTAATGTTTCTTCTATGAGTCTGCTACTCTCTGGAGAGGACTCGATGATGGAGTTGGATCGGCCTGGGGAGGAGAAGAAGAAGCGTTGGGAAGCGAAGACGGTGGCGAAGTCAGGGGGCGAGAGGGTGTTGTCGTCGTCGTCGGAAGTGGAGGAGGAGGGGAAGTCGTCTTTGGAGGTGGAGAACTCGGAGGAGAAGTCGTAGAGAGAGTTGAAGTTCTTGATGAGGAGAGAAGTGGTTTTGGGTGGTGGTGGTGATGATGATGATGATGATGATGTTGATGAGTGGCTTTGATGATGATCATGATGTTGTTTTGAAGGTGATGATGGTGATGGGTTTAGAGTGGTTGTATTATTGGGGCAGTTGAGGGCCGATGAGAAGCAGAGATGGAGGTTTTTCCAGAAGATGTTTGACATTTTGATAAGAGAAAGACAGAGACAGAGACAGAGAGGCTTGCGTTGTGTAATAAGGATGGGCTGTTATTGACTTAATATTGGGTAGGGAGATCACAATGAGAGAGAGAGTTTTGCACTCTTACTTGGTGAGATTTTCGAGACTTTAAGGCCAATATGGTGGAGAGAGAGATGAAGATTGAGGAGGGTAGAGGAAGAATATTTGTTTATAATTTTTAGTTTGTTTGTTTAGGCTTATATTGTGTTCTGAGCTACAATGGGTGCAGCTTTCTTTTGTCATTTTTATTGAAAATTTGGAGTCATTACCAACCAATAATTTAATTCCTCACTTCGATTCCATTTCTATTTGGACTTTTATCTGTTAGATATATACAATTTAACGACTCCCAATAACAGTTATAACATGGAAATTTTAATGTTAGCAACTATGGTGCCAGTGAAATGTGAAAATGTATGATCACAGTTAATTGTGGATATAATGTTTAGTTAAGGGTTTAGTGATATCATATAAAACTTAAATTTTTTATTTAAAAAGGTAATTTTAATATATATATATACATTCATTTTTACTCAATCTAATGGTTAAAAAGTGAATGAATAGATAACAATCTTTGGATTGAATGAAAATAAAAAGATAGATATTGAAGTTATATTTTTAGCTAAAATTTTAAATTTCTATAATCTAACCGTTTAAACACTTGATAAGACAACATATCAAATGTAAGTGTTTTTCCTTGGCTCTTTTTATATAATAATGAGATTTTTACATTTTCTTGAAAAATTGCTAGCTAGGAATATATAATTAGATACATGATCTTTCATGTAATAAAATTATTTAAAATAGTGCAGGAGTTTGTTCTTTTACCTTTTTATTGTAGCATAAATATTCTGGACCATATAATCCTTAATTAAAGGAAAGTTAATCCCCACAGAGTTTGAAGATTATTAACTTTAAGATACTTATTAATTACCATTTTGATACAAGTAATGTCATCATAAAAACTTACAATGTGACTATTATACATTTGTACAGTGTGATCATAATCACTTGCAATACAATTCAAACTATAATTAATACATACACAAATATACATATATATAACCGGATTATTAATATGATTATCTTTGAATAATATTAAAATGTAGACATCCCACAGATAGAGTAACAATTTAATTAAAAAGATTAAGAATTGATTTATTTGAGAAAATTTCTAGAAATAACCATTAAATTATAAAAGGTTCGAAATTCATCCATTCCTAACTTAAAATAAAAAAAAAAAATAAAAAGAAGAAGAAGAAGAAGAAGAAACATTAGCCATCAACAATGCAATTTAATTTAATATTACATATTGCATCCATCATAACTTGCGTTGCAATATTGTGATCTTAAAGACGTATAACACAATTTTCAAGACACAACACAAAAAAAAAAAAATTACTATTGTGAGTTTTAATAATGCGAAATGTAATTATAATAACATGCAATGCGACTATGTCCAATTGAAACAAAATTGTGGGCATTTGGGGGGGACAAAAGACCATAAAAATTTAAGAGATGATTTAATTTTCCTTAATACTGCGATATCCTAGTGGATGTGGTTTGTCCCCCACGGTTGGTAGCATCTGTAGCTTCATATATGATTGTACCGACAGTATATATATATTCCTGTTTTACTGGCCTTGCAAAAGAGCCCAGTCAAAACACTAGCTATGACCTGTTAGCAACTTAAACTTAAAGACAGGACCTGTTGTTATCAGCAAAAAACGCTCCTGATGATCAGCATTCAGCTGCCGAGTAGTACTGGAATTCCTCTGTCATCTCAATCATAGACTTTGTATGATATGAGTCGCATCACTTGGAACGCAGGGAGAGTAAACTAAATAATATCATGGCCGTCCATTTTCTGCAAAATGATTGTGAAATATCAGCACCCTCCATGTTGCATGTACTGATCCTACAATACAAGCTAGGCTGGTAAAAATAACAAGCATCTTATCTTTTGTAAAATCACTAAGAGAGAGAGACAAAGGCGATGGGAAATAAAAGTGTTTGCTTTCAGTAGGTGGGATTCAGCGTCATGCTCCATGCAATATATGAAAGTGTTTTCTAGTACAATGTCGATTATTGTCCTTCATTTCAAACAAGAACTACTAGGAATGCTCAGAGTCACGAGATTCCATGTCCTGCCTTATATGTTTTAAGAGACACCATTGTGACCTCTAACGCGTGACTCTGACCTTATATGACCACACCTATGGATATATAGGTAAAAGGACCTACTTTGAAATTGCTACGACCAGGTAGTACCATACAACTGAAGACTTACTGTGTTATGTTTTTTGGGCTGACAGTTACGGTAGCTTTTAGCTATGTAATGCCTCATGTAGTCATTTGTTCGGTTAAAATTAATTTCATAAAATGTAAAACTTCACATCATGGTCATTTTATTATAAATGATGTGGTTGATTCATTTGCTGGAATCTTCACATTTTCAAGAAACTACTACTTTTGACGTTTGTTTAACTCGTTTTCTTTTCCTCTAATCTTCCAAAAATTTGTTGGAGTTTTCTTTTTATCTTCAATCATGGAAGCAGCATTGATGGCGGGTGTGGGACAACTGGTCATCATGTCGGTTTGATTGGTTTTGTTTTCTTTATATGTAAGGATGGTCGAACTGTGTTAGCTAGCCCTTGTGAGTTGGATAACATTGACGTTTGACGTGAGCTTTTCTATTATCTGTTTTAGAATGAAATGATCATCCTAGCTTGGTTTCACAAAATCCTTCGAATTGCTTTACAAAAAACATAGATTATGATTTTATGTGGACTGAATTAGTACACATATTAATAATTAATTGATCAAATTAATAAAGTAGCATGTTTTTTTTTTTACTTAAAATTTTGAATTCTTAATGTGAATCATAACACAATACACCATTTTTTTTCCTACAAGACTAAATTAAAAATAATAATAATAATGTATATAATTAATTATAACATTTTAACTTAATAGCACGACAAATTATATTTATAGAGAAAGTAATCTTACTGGGAAAAAAAAAATCTTCTTTTACTTATAAACAAATCAATCCTACATAAATCTATCTAATTACAATATTTCTAACAATATATATATATTTTTTTAATTCGAAACCTTATTAATGATATACATGTTAAGATATATTTATAGAACTAGAACCTATATTAGCAAAGTATTTATAAAAACTACATATATTTGTTCCAGAAATACAGCATTATAGGTTAATTAGTTTTACTTTTGTGCTGACCTCGGTCCTCACATAAGTCTTGGGCCACACCCACGGACCACAGATATTGATTGTGTAGGCCGTTATGGACCGGGTTATGACAAGCAGCGATCAATTACTGGTGGGCACCAGGAAAAGGATAACACTGTGGAATCTCATTTGGTCTGGATCCATGATATGGTTCTGGGCCTGAACAAAACAATCAAACATGTCTTGTGGTACATTCGGGTTCATGAAGCCACGGCATTAAATTTGCACAAGAACCACGCAATGTTCAACAAATATATATATATATATATATATTATGTATATTTTGAGGACTATAACTGGTTCAGAGAACCATCGGAATAAATTGGAATAGAAATACTGTGGTACGATCTAGGAAATTATTCTCACATGAAAGAGATTCATCTATATAGAGATGGAAGAGAGACTCACACGAGAATTGATGAATAACCCACGTATAACGATGGAAAAGTTTTTTTATTTGGGTAACTTGGGTGTCATACTCATGCCACTAAAGGCATCGGGGCAGCTGGCACCTGCACCAATGGCGCCAGCTGCCATTGATGTTTGACAAATATATTTGGTCATGTTACTATGCTAAAATATCTAATACGATTAGTAGTAGGTTCTGGTGGTTACTCCAAAAAAGTAGGGTCTTAAATTTAAATTTTCCATCTCTAACTGATATATATATACATGTATGTATATATATAACAACACAATCCAATTTAATAAAATTCACGCACACGCACACATACACACATAATTTTAATATAATGCAATACTCTTCAATATAACTACGCAATAGTTTGCCAAATTACGAGCTCTCGAAAAATCAGAAAGGACCGAGTGATGTAAAATTTACCTCCGATCATACCCAAAAACCTGAGTACACCTTGCACCTTCGACCTTTCAAGCATGAGATCACATCAATCAAATCCTATGCAATGTAATTACCATTATATTGAACGAAATGTCACGAGAGCAACCATGTTACATAAAGCTAAAAATTATAAATTTACATAAAAGTAACGTAATTCATTACGTACGCATACAACGCGACTTATTAATTAAAGTTATAATTTACATGCACTAACGTAACATAGTAAATTGAATTAAAGACGTGTTTGTGAATGGCATTCAAAGACCAAAGAAATTGGCAAACAGAAACAAAAAAGCAAACCCTAGCAAATCCGAGCCATTCGACGAGATAGACCACAACCACAAAAACGTGCGTCACGAGAGCAACCTTTTAGATGGCACAAGCCATAGTACACACATATTATTGGATACATAGCAAGACCTTATGGTCACATATTAGCGTTCTCATTGAACCTAGCGGCTGCAGCCACAGACGCCACCACTCCGCCTGGATGAGTAGCCACATTAGGGTTATTTCTCAGTTCCACACTCACCACTCCTTCAGCATCCTGTCGTGTCGCCGCCTTATCCATAGGCAACTTCGTAGCTGTACCCTGTCCACAAACAAGAAGACGTTACGCAGGATAAGAGCATTTTTGTTTAACGTCGTGTACGAAAACAAATGAAAAAATTATTAAAATGAGACACAAACCAATTTTTTTAAAATTTGGTGACAGTTCCACTTATTTTCAAACGTGGCAGAATGATTGAATTATTGAAAGGCTCCAGGAGTCCAAGTAGCGTTTAGGACCATGAACAAAGTTCATAAATTACGGCCAAGACATCACCGAGCTTGATTTATTCCTCATTACTGTTCATTGTTTCATTAAGAGACGCAGCAGATTGAGCTGTAGCAGCGAGGCCACCTGGGGATATGATGTTGGTTCCCGTGGCTCTCACTTCAGCTGCTTGAATCGCAGCAGCGTCGCTTTGATCAACTGGTTTTGTCACCAGCTGTTCTTGCACTAGCTTCAAGCGCTTATCCTATTGTAAGTACAGATTGTTGGACTGACCCAATCGTCACTGTCGGTGCCACTGGCGTAGGCTCCACATATTCTCCAATAAGCTTCACGAAAATTATCTATCATTCAAACAAATGTACGCTAGTAAAATGGTAGCATCTATGTATAGAGGCTACTGGTATCATGGAGAGGGGACCTGTCCACCAATTGTTTCAGTGACCATGCGGCTACCAGGAACATCAGTTTCAGTAACAGAAACGCCTTGTTCTCCAGCAATATCGGTGACCTCGCGGTGACAGACTAGACCTGCTCGCTCATTTTGGCTAGCTGCAGACTGCATAGCAGCCGCAGGTCTACCCTTCTGTGTTTTCCCCAAGATGGTGCTCTCAGCAGTCTGCATCAAAGCTGCATCTTCCGGCTTGACTGGCTTGTTCGCGAGCTCGCTGGAGACGTTAAAGATGCCGCCGTACCTTATGGGTTCTTGGTCCGTCTGAGGCCTCGGTGGCTGTCGTTGGCTCATCTTCAATGTGATATTGATAGTTCAATCTGTTGTTGGCTAGATTTTTGTGATTTTCGAAAACTAATTGGAGATTGAAGCTCTGACGGTTCGCAATTTTGGTGTTGGATTGGATTATGTAGTGACATGTTATAGGGATGACTGGACATGGAACTGTGTTTGACATGTAGTGTGAAGGACACGTGTTTCGTGATAAAGAAGGCAAATCTTGTCTGTGACGGTTACGTGGCAGCAATTTAGCTGAGCTGTCAACGATTCCGAATATTGAGGCAATTGAGCAGCACTATTGCATAGTGCACTGAAACAAAAGCTTTGGCAAATTTATCGCGAAGATATTCATATTTTTTTCTTATTTTTTTGAAACTGTATTCATTTTTTTTTTTCTCAGTTGATTTTGTGCATTTGTAAAATAATTAATAATAATAACCAAAAATTAACTGAAATTAAATAGTATGATACTTTATATTATCCGCGACCAACCACACACCAATACATTTTTTTTTTTGAAAATACCGCACACCACTACTTATGTGGCGGTAGAACAAATTGATTTGCTATATTATTTTATTAGTTTTATTATATCATTTTATTAGTCATTTTTAATATAATTATATCTAATAAAATCTAATTACATTAATGGTGGAAGATTTATTGAGATTTATAAATTTAAATATTATATGGGACTCAAAAATCTAATTATATAACGAGACAAATCAGCACTTGCAATAGGAAGAGAAAACTCATCAAATATGTTAGTAATTTTTTATACTTTAAACTATATTCACAAGTTATTTCGTTTTAATTTAATTTCTATATTTCAAAGTTCTACTAATTTATATGCACATCTAATCATAGGTTAAATAAGTTTAGGGTCTCACTATATCTATTTATTTGCATAAATGCAAAAATATTACCTCTTTTCATAGTATTATTTTCTGGATTATGTATAGTGTTTAATTTTGATTAACAGGTCCTAACAATTTCTTAATAATATTGAGACTAGATTTTTGGACTACACAATCTCCATGTTTGACCACTTATCTCCAGGCACCATCTTCATGTCCGGGCCACTTCTTATTCTTCTTCCTTTTCTTCACCTTCTTCTTCTTCATTCTTTTTCTTCTTCCCTCCTTATTTTTTTCCTTCTTTCTTCTTAATATTATTTCTTTGATGAGGATTGTTCCTCATCAAAAAATTAGATTTACAAAATATACAATTTAGCAGATTTTAGCATGTCTAACTTTAGGATGAGTCATATTGGTATAATCCAACATGACTCATCTCATATGAGTCACATTAGTATGCCTATGTAACTCTATAACCTAGCATGACTTATTGAGATAGTCATGCTAGCATAATCGAGTGTGATGAGTCATGCTGGGTCTGTAAGTTTGTAGATCTGTTTTTTTTTATGATGATTTGTTTCTTGCCTAAAAAGGGAAAGAAAATAAATGAAAAAGAAAGCAATTAAAACAAGGAAGAAGAGGAAGTGGAAGAAGAAAAAGTAAAATAAAGAAGTGTTGCCGAAGATGGGAGTATTGTCATACTGGCGAAGAAATTTATCCGATGAGGAACTTCGTCCGATGAAGAGCTTAATAAGAAAAAGGTGATCGGAGATGACATATGAATAATATTTAGCAGTTTTCTTTTTTTTTTTTTTTTCTTTTTTTATTTTAAATGGTATATGAGTACTATTAGAGTTTCATAGAGGGAATTTTATCTAAAAATGGAAAAACGATAAAATTATTAGAGGTTAGCAAATTTAATGAACCCTATTCTCATAAGGGTACTTTTGCACAAAGCCTTATACAGATCTATCCCATGCTAATTCCAAATAATATTGAACACTACTACTTCCAAATATTAAACCCTAAATTCGTCAAGTATGACAAAGGCTATTTATTTTGCTGTCATTGTGTTTATTGTTGCACTCATTGTATACAATTCCGATTCAGAAACTGCTATGATAGTGAAAAAAACGAATTAATTACACGAAGAGAGTCACTCTACTGTACTTAATTAACCAGTGCTTGTAAAAAACCAGTATAGTTGTATAGTTCGTTAGAAATAGTAGTAAATTTTGAGACAGCTTTATATTTTGTTAGAACTTACAAATAGTAGTAAATTTTGCGACCATCTTGTACAATCATTTGCAATTTTGTACAGTATCAGTAGTTCATATTCATTAAATCTTTTTTGACGCATAAGCCAATTGATTTTTGATAATATAATTCACCTTTTAGCAGAACATATAGGCCAAAACCAAACACAATTTTGTAGGTTCCAATTATGGAGATACCATATTATCTACTCTGAAGTACGTACGCCCATTGAAGTTGATAACAGTACTGATGACTGCATTATATCATCAACCATCGTGGATTAGTATCTCCTGTGAAACATGCACACTAGCTTAGCAAATCTATAATACGATCTTCACACTTGCACAAAACAAAGCAAACAACCAGTCACGCTTAAACTTCCAAGTAAAGCAATTTATTTCAACAGGAAATCAGTATAAAGAAACAGAAGTCCACCAAGGAAAAGCGAGTTTCCATTCACTAGTACACAAAAAGCTATAAATTTTACATATTTAACCACAAAGAACGTACTTTCACTTTAGTTCATCTAATATAAGAACACTATATAGAAAGTACTACAAGCATATTAATTACAACATAGTTCCTCATCTCTTGCGGCTCTATAAAGTGTTTTATTCACTAAAAAAAAACAAACACAAAATATTTCTCACTGGACCTCAAGAGAGAATTTTCTTTTCTTTGCAACACAACACATTTATCGGAGGTCGACGTCCTCGTTGAGCCTAGCGGTACGTAGTGTCCATAGAAGATCCTATAGCACCGGGATGCGTGGTCAAATTCGGGTTGTTCCACTGCTCGGCACGAGCCACCGCCTCAGCATCGTCTCGTGTCACCTCTTTGGGTGGAAAACTTCTACTCGCACCCTGCCATTCAAATGTCCAACCTCTTACGTCCTAACAAGATTTATTAATGCATAGTATTACTAGAGTTTTGTAGAAGCTCATGTATATATATATATATATATATATAAAATAATTCAAAGGCAAAATATATATGTGTATATGTTGCATGGTAGGTACCGCCAAGACATCTTTGACTGACTTGGCTTATCATTTTGTTGTCGTCACTTATCATTCCAGTGTTGCATGCGGCTGCTGACTGACTTGAAGATACGAATCCACCTGGCAATATGACGTTTCAACCAGTTGCTCTCATCTCCATCTCCGCCTCCGCCACTGCCGTGGCGTACCTGCTGTATTTATAGTTGCTTCTAGTGCTACTCCTATTGTCGGCTTTCCTTGTTCCTCCGCCACCGCAGCTGCTTGGGTAGACGACACCTGCACATGTTGCCCAACAACCTCGAAGCAACCACCCAACGTTGATATCACTAATTAAGTTGTCACAAATAACAGAAACAAATTTAAACTTATTCAAACTGACTATATATTACATCGAGCAGACCTGTCCAGCGAATGTTTCAGTGACTATGCGGGCACCAGGGACATCAGTTCCAGTGATGGTGATGGCTTGGCCTTTGGCGACATCAGTGACATCACGGCGGCCGACAAGTCCGGCTTGCTCGTTTGTCTCTGCAGCGCATGTCATGACATCAACTGGTCCACCTCTGTGAGTCTTTCCAAACGCTGTAGTTTCAGCTGATTGCATCATGGCGGCGTCCCGTTGTGCAAAAGGTTTGTCAGCGAGGTCGCCAGTGACGGGGAAAACGTCGCCATACTTGAGGGGGTCTAGCTCCTCACGTGACCTCCGCTGTTGGTTTTCATTATCTTGAGGCCTGCGCAGCTGTTCCTGACTCATGTTCTTCAACGTTGATGGTTAATTGCTCACTCGCTTGACTTTGTTTTGCTGTTGAAGCCTTGCAGAGGACTAAATATGGTGTTGTAGTTTGCACGTGTCTTTTTGTTGAAACGTGTCATTCGAATTCGCTGGTCAGCTTGACTGCACTTGTTTATTAACCTACACGTGGTAGTGAGTCAGATTGGTTGTCTTGTCACTGAGTGGGCTGGTACACGTGGTCCATCAGCCGGAAGTTTATCTTGACTATGAATTGAATAACATTAATCCTTTTAGAGCTCGCAGCCCATATGGCTTCAATTTTCTAATCTCGCAGCCCATATGATCTGACCGCACAAAACCTCATGACGATATTTCAAATTTAAAAGATATATATTTTTTAAAGAAAATTTGAAAGATAGTTTTAAAAATATAAAATATGACTATAACTTTTTTATCAACACAAAGTGTAGATGAAGCTTTGTTCGTTGCCGAGCAAATGAAAAGACAAATATATTATATAGGATTCTTCAGTTAACGAGCCTTAGAAGGACAAAAAAAAATCTAAACTGGATATTTACTTACTAATAGGATTCTTCAGTTAACAAGCCTTAGAAGGACGAAAAAAATCTAAACTGAATACTTACATAATTTCGTAGGATTTGAGTTTAAATATGTTATTTCCTGTATTCTTTTTTTTTTTTAAAGAGAATGATAAGTGTTGCAATCACTTAGAACATATTGTCTTTATTTTATAAATTATCAAATAAAATTTAATTAGTACTCTAAAGGTTTATAAACGAAGCCCATATAAGATGTTGCATTATTTGATTGGTGAACAGATCCTGTAAAACGCTGATCTCGCTTTTTTATTAGTCCAATTTTTATTAAATATGCCTATTGAGCTGTTGTAATTTCAAATGTCAATAAGGTTTAATGGTAATGCAGTTGCACCAAAAAGGTAAGATTAGGGCAGAACTGAGAATTGATTAAAATTTCTAATTGAGGTTTCCGGATTAGGGTTCATTCTCACAAACTCCCCCATGTACAAAATTGACATAAATTTTACATGAACTACCATTACCAAGTTTGAATACAAATATAAATATGGGTACCAGATACCAATGAAATTCACATACACATATCAACACGAGATTGATGCAATCCCTTACTTAACTATTTAACTGAATATTAAAAGTGATTAGTATCACATTAGTCCCTAATTGAATTCACCACAAAATTAAATAGTTTGATGAAATTTAAAGTATATATAAAAGAATAATGCTATACTTATAAAATAACTTCTCAAACTATTTATCTAAATGATGCGACAAAAAATTTGTATAAATCATTTAAATTATATATAATATATTGATGAAATGATAGTTATATATAAGTTTATCACATCATTTAAATTATAAATTTAGGTAAATTTTTGAATATAGTAGCATTACTATCAACAAAAACATGCTTTGAATGTATTTTCACCTTTACTTACATCCTATAGTTAGAGGTGAAGCCTTCCAAGCGAGACCCTAGCGGCCCAAAATTTTTATACATATATATAAAATTGGATCCTAAGAAAAATAAAACATGTCATATTCTTTTAGAAACCAGTTAGACTCGAATTCAGCTATCTCGTTCCGCCCCTGACAGTACGTATCTGTTAGTCATCAAGTATCCAAAACAACAATAGAGGTTTTATCATATTCAACATAAAAACATATAGAGACAGAGAAGATAAGAAACAGCAGTTTAGCATATTGCATAGCTACAATACTCCATAGATACAAGATCAATTGAGTCGCTGGTAGGAGGTAGCTGCATGTCTTTAGCTATATATTTTCTAACAGTTTACTTTTACTACATTTTCTCCACATGAGGTGTAGGCCTATTCATCGCTGCGGCTTGCAACTTCTAAGCCATTACCTGAACATCCAAAAAATCCAACCATTGTAAGGTACAAAATAAATACCAGTTTCAAATTCAGGATAAGCTAATCTTATTAATCAAAATTTTATACATTCATATAGATGCGAATAGACTTAAGAATTGACATATTGGCAAATGGAAACTTATTGAACTATAGAAATCAGGGTTACAGAATTCACAAGTTAATATTATGAAAGAAAGAAACTGGTTAATTAGATAACACCAGCACCTAAGATAATGCTAAATGTCGACAATTACCATTTCAAACACGAACATGAAATTATAAATATAAAAAAAAAAAAGACACCTTGATAGAGGAGCAGTACAATAGAGTCGAACGCAAGTCATATGTAATATGAATCGTTTAACTAAATTAATGACATGTTGCAGTCAGTGAAAATTACCATCTGGATCAAAGAAGAAGATTTGTTTAACCTTGCCATCTGGTAGGGACCTCTGGAAAGTCTGTATTCCCTTTTCCTGCATCACCAAGTATCATTCATAACAAATTTACATTCAACAACAAAACTAACTAATATCATGAAAGTAATAAGTGTGCCACTCATTTTTCTATGGTAATGTATCGGTAGCAAAAACTATCCATTGGTTTATCATCGTACCACAAATGCACAATCTTGCAAAGGAAAAATTAAATTCAGGCATTCCAAACCAGCTCTGCTAGAGCTCCTTTCTCTTCTAATTATCTTTGAATCTCAACCACTGCAAAATCTTCAATAGTTTAAAATCTGTTTCATAATTACATTGTTCATGTTTCAATATTGGGTTTGATTATCTTCTCAGTCTAATCTGAATATAGCAAAAGGGATAATTACAACATGAACGCGAAAACCATTTTTTTTTTCTCTGTCAAGTAAACCAAAGATATGCTCATTTTTCAAACAGGGGCTTAGCAAGATGATCAAATACTAATTATACTCTTTGTTGGTCTAAATTCTACCAATATTAGATTAGGCCAAAATCTAGGTGTTTCTTATCAATAATGACAGCGGTATATAAATTCGCCAAAATTCTGTCGATGTTTAAAAGTTAATAAACACAAAAATTGAAAAAAGAAAAAAGAGAGAAATATGGACAATTAAAAGATAAAAAGGAAGGAGTACCTCGAGAGTGTTAACAAAAGAATCGAAATTGGAGACGGAAAAGCAGATATGATGACCTCTGGGGAGATGGCTGGGATCGACAACGGGTGACGTGGCGCTGTAAGGGCCTTCCGGTAGGTTGGTGACATGGCTTCTCTCGATGAGGTGGAGAGCGAAAGCTCCAGGCAGATTCAGCCATATCACCTTGAACTCTCCGAAATCTGGAGCTTTCATTTCCTCAAAACCAAACACCTGCACACCAACACGTTTATCACTCTAAACTGTTCGATAAAATCAAAAACACTGAAAATATTTCGAAATTGTTTTTATAAAATGTTATCAGAAACCTCTCGATAAAAGTTAGCGAGACGTCGTATGTCGGAGGATTCTCTGGAGATGTGGTTGAGAGTCGCTCCTTTGGTTACTGACATCTTGATTCTTTGGTTCCGTTTCTGGGTCCGGTTCAATTGCTTTTGAATGGTGTGATGGTTTTCGACATATAACGGAGGACTAACACTTATTTACAGCCATTTTATTATAAAATTCATGTCCAAATATATAGAAAATACATTATAAAATTTTTAGTAATTATCATATTATTTTATAAGATACACACCATATTTATTGAGTATGGAGTGATCGAGTGAGTTTCGTTAGACAAGCTATCAAACAACATTGTTTGGAAAAGATCCGTTGATTTTTCAATATTGATTAGATGGAATGGAATTAGTTGTTGTAATTTATATAAAATTATACAAAAGGTAAAGTTGTCATTTTATATATAAAAAAATTATAAAATAAACTTGATAGAACATGAAATTATGTACATAAAAAAAGGGTATACTATATTCCTCTAAAGACTAATTAGGCCCCCAAACTTCAGCCACCTCGTTCCACTTTGACTGTACTGTACAGGTTAGCGGGGGTGGTGCATGTGAAAAACTTTAATATGTGTGCATTTTTTATTTACTTAAAACATTTATATATATATTTTTTAACTTTTAAACAATAAGCTGGTTAGACAAAATGAGGTCGGTCTAATAGTAACTCTTTCATACATAAAATTTAAAGATTATGAGTTTGAATCATCTCTCCCTCTTCAAACCCTGAATTTACTATAATATTTTTTTTTTTTAAAAAGGATGATTTAAACCTAATATATGAAATTAGATGTAATATTAAAACAGTAATAAAGTATTATCTGAAAATGTTATGCTATAAGATATAAACTGTTATTATGTAAATGTTCTTTAAAACTATGTAATTGTATACTCGATTAGCATAAAATATTTAGTGTGTATATACATATATATAATCTAACTTGAGTTGCAAATATTTGCTGGCTAGGCTCCGGCTTGTTATTCATAAAATATCCAAAACAACAATGGAATTCTTATAGTTTAAAAATAAATAAATAAATAATGGAGTTTTTATCATATTCAACACGATTACATAATAACAGATAAGAGAGAAGAGAGAAGATTAAGAAACAGCAGTTTATTAGCGCGCTGCAGATCCACAACACTCCATAGGTACACGATTACTAAAGACACTGGTGGCTGCATGTCTTCAGTTACATATTTTCGAACGGTTTACTTTATTTCGCTTCTCCACATGTGGTGTAGCCTATTCATCAATGCGGCTTGGAACTTCTAAGCCATTACCTGCACATCCAAAACATCCAACCATTGTAAGTACAATATAAATACGGTTTGAGGTTCCGTATCAGCTAATATTATGTTAACCAAATATGAATATAAATGGAAATAGCCTTAAGAATTGGCAAATTGGAAACAAATTGAACTGAAGAAATAAGGGTCGCAGAAACATTATGAAAACAAGAAATTGGTTAATTAGATATCATCAGCAATATGCTAAAATTGGTTAATTAGATATCATCAGCAATATGCTAAGTGTTGACGATCACCATTTCAAACACGAACATGAAATTAACTGAAAAACTAACTTAAAAAGGAGAGCAATTCAATTGAGTCAAAAGCAAGTCATATGTAATATGAATTTTAAAACTATATAATTTAATGCATATTGGATGAATCAGAGAGGAAGACTTGTTGGACCTTGCCATCTTGGTCGGACCTCTGGAAAGTTTGTATTCCCTTTTCCTGCATGACCAAATAACACTGGTACTTTCAACAAAACTCTGTCAATTTTTACAAAAATGATCGAGGCAAAAGTTGAAGGAAAAACAAACATATCCAGGATTCAAAGAGCAAAACGATGGAATACCTTGAGAGTGTTGACAAAAGAATCGAAATTGGAGACAGTGAAGGTGATATGGTGACTTCTAGGGACATGGTTGGGATCAAAGACGGGTTCCGGTTGTCTGGTAACGTGGCTTTTCTCGATGAGGTGGAGAACGAAAGCTCCTGGCAGATTAAGCCATAACACCTTGACCTCTCCAAAATCTGGAGCTTTCATTTCCTCAAAACCAAGTACCTGCATGCACACACAAACAGTCAAACTCTAACTTGTTTATTATTCTCAACTGTTGAACAAAATTAAAAACACTAGCATATATTTCGAAATTGTTCTTATAAAGCATTCTTGGAAACCTCTTGATAAAAATTAGCGAGGCGTCGTACGTCGTACGTCGTACGTTGCTCCTTTGGCTACTGACGCTTGTCTCTCTCTGCTTCTGCTTCGGGTTCTATTGCTGTCCAAGATGTTCGTGATCGTGATGGTGTTGGTTATATAGAGTGATGGGCGGCTCGCTTTTTTAATGGAAGGAGCCGTTGGTTTTTGATAAATTATTGGTTTTAGATGGAATAGAATCGAGTTGTTCGGTGCAATCGCTTCAAAGTTATTGTAATTTATTATTTATATTGAAATAGCACAGGTTGCTGGTTATTCTAAGAAAATCGGAGCAGTCAACTCAATTCTATAACACACACAACTCAATTATTTAGATTATGTTGATAGCCAATTATTAAGATTTTGTCCAATTCTTAATTAAATATCTATTTTATTTTTATTTATATTAGCTTGACAGCTTTTACATAATTTGAAAATGACTAGAAAAAAATAAAAATGAGATGAATTCAGTTGGGAGAGAGAAATATTTATCAGTGAGATGAAAAATATAGATAAATCAAATATGAAAAAAAAGGTAAAATTAATATAATTAGATATAAATAAAAAAATCCGTTAAAAATGAACAAAAAATAAAAATATGGTGTTATAAACATGTGATAGGAGAGATAATGTAATGATGAAGAGAGAAAAAAATAAAAAAACATTTACTTAGTCTGCAAAACTAAATTATATACAAATGAATGAATAGATCTAAACCATTGAAATCATCGTTATTTAAGGGTGAACAGTATATAAATATTTGACAATTTATTGTTATAAAAGGAATCAAGTTATTCTAATTTATGTTTGATAGATATAATTGATTATTTAACATTAACATCAAGTGATACTTGTGTAAATAGGATCTAAACTCACATGCTCCTTATTATCTCTAACGCCAGGTTTGTATTAATTGGCTTATTGATAAATATCATTGATCACCAATAATCTCTACAGGTGCAGTGGCCATCTTTAAAACGATGAAACCTGTTGTTATCTCTCACAATGATTTCTCTCTCAAAAATGCCTGAAATAAACTTAAAGGCACTATGGCAATCTCCACAGATTCGAAGGTTCTTTGTGATTCGAATGGGTACGCGTGGAGGGACAGCAATAAGACCAAATGCAAGTGCAATCTTCTCGCTATGGTATCCAACTTCTGTCATTTTCTCTTCTTCTTCTAGGTCGTAGAGGGCGAATTTGGTGTCAGGTACATACCCAGCTGCTTTCATCTCCCTCCTTAGCTTAGCTAACATTGTTTGAATCTCGGAGTTCCTTTCGTGGGAAGTATCCTTTGCCTGGAACGTATGCACCCTATTCTTGACAGTTATCCAACTGCAACCTGCACCCTTTTTGATCCCAACAACCTTCATCTCTTTCCGCACAAGGTCAGCTTCCTCCCACCTGCATTAGCAGTTGAAAATGGTAAAGCAAACAGGAAAAGCCTAAAACCCTTTTGTTTCGAAAAGAGCAAATGAGAAAAATTGAACATTTATTTCCAAAACTTGCAACAAAATCGACCATTTGACATCAAGGGCAGAGCAGATATTGATAGAAGTGATTTGTGTAATCTATGGGAAATGGCCATTAGCTTGAAAATTGAGTGCTGAATACAAGTAAGATTTGAAGCATGAGATCTCTCCATTAGGCTGAATGTTATAGTTTTTGCATAACATAATCAAGGTTAATACTAAAAGGTTTCTGGGCTTACACTAATATGTGAACGTTGATGTAGTGTGGATATCACAAGTGATAGAAAAAAGAATGATACAAGTCCTTACATTTTAGGTGCTCAATGAAGAAAAGGTGATGTTTGCTAGCCTACCATGGGGCTTCTATATCTTGCAAAGAACTATAACAATATGAAATCATTAGTGACATTAACTCTTCAACTCCAACAATAACCATAATTTCAGATTACAAAGTATTCAAAAACATTTTCTTTTTCCTATATCCTCGATTTAGAGGTTCAGAAATATAAAGGAGAGACATGCAGATCAATCCTTGGTCTTAACATGTGCCCCTGGACATACATTAGATTTCCGACCTCAAAATCTGCACGAAAAGAAAATGAAATCTGTGTAAAAGCAAATGAAGCCATCTTTTTGCCTGCTTTTACAAAGATTTCATTTATTTTTTAACAGATTTCGAGGTCCTAAAATGTGCCAATCTAGTGAGAGAACACCCAATAACTATATGACCGTACAGGATGATTCTAAAATGGCCATCAGTGAATTAAAAGAATCCAGTACTAAATTATTAAACAGGAGCACCTGAATGAAGGAATAGAAACTGCAACTAAAACGACGAGTATTAAACAAGCACAATTAGTTTCAAAGAAACTTGTTCAGATGATAATTCAACGAGTTTGAGGCAATTCTTGAAACTGCAGAGAAAAAGGAATTGCAAGAATGGTTCTGATAATGGTGCTACCTGCCAGCAGCTGCAAACATGTTTGACAGTAGCACATGGTTGCCGGAGTCTGTTGGATCAAGTTTAAACAGGTTATCAGCTGAAATCTTCCCCAAATCTGGCTTCCCATGAACCCTACAAGCATTCAAAAGCGCCCCCCAAACTGAAATTGTGGGATGCATTGGCATTTCCTTGACAAACTCATAAGCCCGCTCTACCATCCCAGCTCGTCCCAACAAATCCACTATACAAGCATAATGCTCTGCCCCTGGCTCAATCCCATATTTTTCCTTCATCGACTCAAAAATCTCCAGACCCCTTGTCACCTCCCCTGCCCTACTACAAGCTGATAAGACACACACCAAGGTCACATAATTAGGCATCACTTCACACCTTCCAGATATCATTTCTTCAAAAAGTGCCAAGGCCTTGCTAGCTTGCCCTTGGTGTGCATACCCACCTATCAGCGCGTTCCAACAAACCAAGTTCCTCTCAGGCAACTCATTGAATGCCTGCTCTGAATCCTCTATACTCCCACATTTTCCGTACATATCAACAAGTGCACTCCCAACAAAGACATTCTCCTCAATGCACGCCTTGACAGCAAGTGCATGAACTGACCTACCCAATTCAAGCCCCGCAATTCCAGCACAAGCACTCAACACACTCGAAACCATAAAATCCGTTGGTTCAATCCCTTCATTCCTCGCTCTTAGAAACATCTCACATGCCTTCTCTTCTTCATAATTTTGCATACAAACAGCCACGACCGTACACCAAGAAACATCATTTTTCACACTAATCCCATCAAAAACCAGCTCCGCGCAACCAACCTCTTTACACTTGCCATAAAAATCAACAAGTCCATTACACACAGACACATTTCCATCAAACCCACTTCTAATCACAAACCCATGCAACTGCCTACCCAACTCCAACCACAAACCATCAGCACATGCATTCAAAAATGCACAAAACGTGATCGAATTCGGCTCCCCACCCACGCCCGAAACTCTACGAACCCATGAACCGCATCTCTGGGCCGCCCGCTAAGTACTGCATTAGAAATATAAGCATTCCACGTGGCGAGATTTCTATCAGGCATTTCATCGAACACCTTCTTCGCTTCCTCTCTAAGTCCCGTTTTCGAGTACATATCAAAAGCACTGCACCCAACAAAGACATCACGTATCTGCCCTGACTTCATCGCCAGTGCATGAACTTGTTTCCCTGTAAAGGGCACGTGAAGTGAAGCCACGGCCTTGAACAAACACGGGAAAGTGAAGTCATTAGGTCGAACACACTCGCGGCGCATGCTAGTGAAGTGGACGAACGCCGACGCAAACCGCCCGTTTTGGACATATCCGGCGATTAAGGCAGTCCAGCTGACGACGGACCGGGAGTGAACCGGGGTGAGCTGCAGGACGAGCTGGGCTGAGTTTGGAAGGTCGAGCTTGGAGTACATGTTGATGAGGTGGTTGGAAAGGAAGGAGGGAATGGGAGTGGCCAGTGTCCTGATAATGTAAGCATGGACAGTCTGGCCGAGTAAGGATGAGTGAGTTGACACGGCCGATTCCAGTAGAGTAGCGAGCGAGTTGGGCGCGTGGAAGGGCATGAGTGGTGGGTTTGGTCATGGTTGGTGCTGGTTGCAATGGTGGCGCCACCGTTGAAACATCAAGGGTGGTTTAGCTAGGATTTTAAGAGAACATAACAATTTTGTTAAAATAAATATATTTTTTATTTATTTGCATGTTTTATGCTTTTTATACGAAGAGGCAGGTCACAGTTCAGTTGTTCAAAGTCTTTTGACTGTCTTGTGACTCTTGTCTAATCAAATATTATTTTAATAATATTAAACTATATAAATAATGTTCTTCATTGTTTGGATGTTGTAACAAACATGGCCTTACCAAATTTCCCGGGTCTTTCTCTTCCGATCCCGAATTTTCGTGTGCTCTCGCGGAAAATAATAATAAAAAAAAAAACTGTTTTCTTCCTCTCTCTCTTTTCCTCTGTCTCTGTCTCTGTCTCTGTCTTAGTCTCTCCGTCTTCTGCGCGTGGAGTTTGTAGAGCAGAACTGGAGGAGGACGCAGGCAGAGACATTGAAGTGTTGATGGAAAACATTGGAGGAAGAATCATGTCACGCTCCAAAAGGCAGAGGCAGTGTCTCATCATCTACTGGAGGGAACAAAGTTGCTTCTTTCTCGATGGAATGGTCTTCAAATGGCTGTGCAAAACCAGTGGGGTGGCCATGACTCCCTCCAGAAATCTCACCACTTGGCTACTGATATCGTCTCTTGGTTCTCTCAATCAAAAGGTTCACTCTTTTGCTCCTCTCTCTTTTTTTTTTTTTTTAAAAGAAAAAATATTTTGTTTTGTTAATTGAATAATTGGTCTTAAGATTTTGTAGTGTATGCGTGTTTTGTTTGTTAATTTGCAGGGCCACTTTATGTGGAAGACCTAGAAACTTTGTTGCATGAAAGAATGCTACTCTCTTTCAATACAGAGATTGAGGACGGCAGCATTGAGGAGGTTTGACTTTTTGCTTCCTGAATTGCTCATTATTTTTGGTTTTACTTTTATGGGATTTTTGCTGGGTTATTATGTCTTCTTCGGGGTTAGAATTTAAAACATATTAGCAAAATTTGATTTAAAAAAATTTTTGAATTGATTTTTTTCCCATTTGTAATGTTATCACAGACTCTTATTTTTGTATAGCTATTGATATAAGGTCAACAAAACTCTTTATTAGTTCAAATACTTCTGCTTTTATTAGGAGTTAAGTCAATAAATTTTGCTGATACACATCGAATGAAGCTTTCCCATATTATTTGTTGCACTTGGCTCCAGATATCTCTTACTACCTGTATAGTTTTACAATGCAATTATAATTCTTGAAAACATATATATACGGTGGGCACAGAACAGAAATTGACTTTAGAGGGAATGACTTATTACCATCTCTAGAATGATTGTAATTAATGGCATATTAGGTGTATGTCACAACTTAGAAGTACTTCATTGAGACCATTTTAAAGAGAATACCATATTAGTGCTGAATTATAACCGTTTCTTGGCCATAAATCTCGCGTGAACACTTTTCTTGCAATTGTAATTTGTAACTAATAGTTTATGTACATGATACCATGATACCATTCCATATGTCAATTATCTTAAGTTTTGTGGAATGTATAGGCTGGTGCCTCAAGCTTTTATAATTTTGTTAGAATCAAAATGAACATGTTTCTGGCTAATGATTCTTAAATTTTCACATGGAACACTTAGCTGCCCTTTTCAAGCTCCATGCTATTGTTTTGAAACGATTTCATGTATTAAGACAAAAGTCCTTGTGCACTTTTATGCTTATTAATTATTGTGGCTAATACAGGTTGCAGAACAGTTGATGATTATGTATGAAGAGTACTTGCATGGAAATAATTAGACAACAAAACGTAAAGGAACTTTCACCGTACATAAGTGCATCCTTAAAGAAGACAGGTAACAGCAGGTGCTGCCATTGTATGAAATAGGTCTGTTTTGTTCAACATACATCGTACTGTGCAAAGAAATTTCTCATTTTTAGGGTTTTTCCCTGTATTGACTTTTTGGCTGTTCTTAAACTTCCACAATGGCATATATAATTATGAATTCAATATGAATGAAGTTAAAGCAGAGGTAAGAGATTTAGTTTGATAACAACAATGCATTTAAGAATTGATTGAAGCAGGACCTGTTTAGTCAATAACACTGAAGGTTGTTTCTCTGTTAGAACATGTAAGATGTCTACTTTGGCATCATGATTCAATATAAATCCTCTGTAGACATGATAAATAACATTGTTTTAGGCATTATTATACCATACTGCAGTTACATCCTTGTAAAATCCGCATAAATCAGCTTCAGGGAACTCAAATCTCATTGGCTTAGCTTTCGATTATCTCTTCTTATTCAAAATTTCAGGTATTCATTGAAATCGATGACGAGTTTGGCAGATGAGAGAGCCAATATAACAATGGAATGCTGGACAGCAACTAGCTGGCGGCAGGTGAACTAAGTGGAAAAGATTTTGCTTTGAAGTGCCAAAGACCTGCTTGTGTGCTGATAGGTACTTGACTCTATTTTCCTTGTATTTGAAATCTTTTAATCTTATAAAGTGTACTATACTCAATGAACTTGTAAAGTTTGGTTGTACACCTGTTGGTTAAGATACTGGATATATTAAAGCGAAAGAATGTTGTTATAGAAATCAGCATGTCTCCTGAGAATGAAATGACGACTGTTTTTATAAGGGAAGGCCAAAATAATTTTGCATTTGTTGCGTGCTTTGATAATTTTCATGTCAGTGCAGGCAATGAAAGCATTGTCGATGTGTCATAAAGATTCTTAAATGAGAATGATGAGATGAATCATATTGCATGGTGCAAAATTGGTCTAAAAAGATCTTCTGTTGCCTCCCAAACACTATGTATGTTCAAGGTAATGGAAGAAACAAACTTGTAATTAATGATGACTCCATTTTCGAATACCTGTTAATCGTAATGTGTGATAACCATTCAGGCATGCTTTTGTCATTCGCAAAGGTGATTTTTGCCTTCTATAATGTATTTTTTCTTCTTGTTAATAATCGTTATAACATTCTCCCTCGGTCACATGAAAGTGTGTGCACACATCCGCGTATGATTGACTGTTTATGCACCAAATGCCATTTATTTAAGACCAAGGAGTTCTAATGGTATTCTTAATGAGAAACATAAGATATTTATAATTAAAGTTCTAGTTTGATCAAATCACAAATTGATCTTCTTTCTGCAATTAACGATTGTAATAACCTACTCTCTTACTATTGCATGTGCATGTTCGCACGTGTGTATAGTTGCTTATTTATAAGATTAAATACAATTTATATAAAAACTAAGAACTCTTATTACCTATAAGATAAAGTTATGCGCACACACAAATGGTTGGTTGTTTATATACTGAATACCATTTATTTAAGAACCAGGAGTTTTAATGATAGTCTTAGAGGGTAATATAAGATCTTTATAATTAAAGTTCTAGTTTGATCAAATCACAAATTGATCTTCTTTCTATAATTAATGATTGTAATAATTTACTCTCTTATCATTGCATGTGTATATACACGCACAAGCATGCATGTGCACGTTTACTCGTGTGTATGGTTAATTATTTATAAAACTAAATACAATTTATATAAAAATTAAGAATTTTCATTAGCTACGAGATAAAGTTATATATACATTTGTAAAACCATGGAATTAGAAAAAAAAAAGACAAGATGATCAAAGAAATCCAATTTTATTTTCTTCTTTGAAGTTAAATATTTATAATTCTAGACAGTATCCATAGTTTTTTCTATTCCTTCATTTAGTATCGTCATTGCTATCATCTTTTTGTTTTCTTAATCCATATTTATCTTCCTTTTCATGGATCAAATATAATCAATATTTGGGTCACTCATACAGTATGCCAACTGAACAGGTCTATACAATAACCCGCCACTGCAAAACACAATTCAAACGAGCATTAATTGTCATTTACAAGCTTCAATAAAGAATCAGACACATCTATACATTTCCGCTTGTATCATTTACAAGCCTTTGGATACTGTTTTTTGAACCCTAACAACCATGATACATTTGGATTCTATTGTCAAATGAGTCAAAGCAGATATTACAATAATATTCCACAAAACGAAATTTTCGGGTGCTCTAAGCCAAAATAAATAAAATCAAACAAATTACTTTTTGGCAATTGAATTGATAAGTTGGACCCACGGGCCCAATGTCGAAGTGAGTGAAAGGACGCGCCAATAAGAGCGTGGGATGTGCAAGTTTCATGGCTTCGCACCAGCTACATTTACTAACAATCTGGCTACCAAATGACGATAAAACCACATGGAACAAAGTGCACGAAGGGGCAAAACTGTCACTCAGACAGGTTTACTTCTGTTTAATCGTTGGTATTGCCTGCATTGAAGTGTGGCCTCTCCCCAACCCCATTTCAACTGTCCTGCTCATCCCTGAGAATCTTCCAATCACAATCACTCTGTTTTCTCATCAATCCAAGTGGGGTTTCTTTATTATTTATATATATTTTTTAAAATCTTAGACTTGTTTGATGAACTTCATATTGATTGTTTTTTTTTTTTTTTCTTTTTAATTCATTTTTGTTTTTCTGTTTTCTGTGTTTTTTTTTGCTTTTGCAGGAGTCAAGATATTTTGTTCCAATAACAATGTCTGGCCAGTCTCCTCCTCCCGTTTTGTAAGTTTATGAGATTCGCTCTCTCAATTTCGTGTATTTCATTTTTGTTTGAGTCTACAACAGAACATGCAATCAAATTTTGTCTGTGACAAGAACAAGATTGGGTCATGAGTCAAACTTGAGGTGGGTTTTGTATGAAAATGAAAACGCATGTTTCTTTTCTGGATCTTACCTTGCTTGTCCACTGAAAACTTAATGAATTCTAACAAAAAGATGATAATGATAACGTGATACAGTGGATACTGAAGTATGATAAGCCTATGAGCTAGGAATGTGTTAGGAAGTAAAAAAATTGAGGAAAATACTCATTTATGATTGAACCCGTTTCATTGGTTGGACTCTGCAAATATAGTTTGATTGAGGAAGATTCAGATTTTATGTTTTTGACCTTATATTTTATTGTTGGGCTCTTACTTGTAAGGATAAGTTTTTGGTTTAAGTGGTAATTTAACTTGTTTTCAAAGCTTGTTTAATTGAAAGTTACTCCTTCTTGATCTTTCATATATGTTGAGGAAGTATAGATGTTCTACGATGAATGTCCATATGACTATATGGTTTGGTTCCCTTCTTACCTAGAGTTTATGCTTTATGTTTGTGAGGTATTCATTAGAATCTTTCATGCATCTTCTAGGAATTTATATTTTAAAATTTATTTTTGATGGTGCTATGTCTTTGGGAATGTTAATCAATACAAGGAAAATTTTGCAACTGTATCTGTTTTCTTACTGATAGAATGCAACGAGCAAAAAAATTCATAGCATCTAGCAGAGGTATTGATGAAAAACTGTACGACCATCGTTTCCTTTTATTATTTGGGGACTTCCAACCATTTGAGGTGAAAAAGAATGGATGAATTACATTGCCTGTTATCTTATTCGTTATTCACCTTTCTTGGATTTTTTTGTCTGATTGTACTATGATCCATTTTCGGAAAAGGATATGCTCAACTTATATTCTTCTCTGGTTTTCCTAAGAATCCTCCAAAATGGACTTGCATAATTATGTGGGAGAGACTCATTTTTTTCAAGAATACTCCAAAACCTTTTGTCGTATTGCTGTATGGAGAAAATACCACTGCAAGCAAGTTGTTTTTCAGCAAATGAATCAAATAGTAATTCCTGAACCCTGTATGTGAAGATGATGCATTCAGGGACCTTGTGAAGCTTTTACTAATTTTAGAAGCTAGTGGAATGTGGAACCTTGTTCAACCTCTTTATGTATTTGCCAATCTAAATCACAGGCTTATGATAGTTATTCATAAGTGCATGAATTTAGACCAGAAAAGAATTACACCAGATGGAGAAAGTTTAAAACCTGAGGTTCCTCAACTCTAAAATTGTCAATAACTGGCCAACCATAGTAACCACTGCATTTTTTTTTTATTTTCATTATCTTAATCACTGCTTAGGGAAAGAAGTTTTGTATTATACGAACTAGTTGTACACTTCCTGTATTCATAGCTTGCTAGTTTATTAAGTTCCTAAGCTTCTTTCCTTGGCAGTATGCCAGAACCAATAAATGTATGCAAGCCTATAGCAGAGGAGGATAATTTTCTTAAGCCAGTTGCACCTTGCGATATCGGTGAAGGTTTGCCGTATGCTCCTGTGGATTGGCCAAATCCTGGTGATAATTGGAGTTGGAGGGTAGGAAGGAGGATCAGCAATTTGGGTTACTATACAGATAGATTCATATATCTTCCAAAAAGTATTCATAAGGCTCGTGGTCCGAAAAACTTTGCTAGCAAACTTTCACTTGAACGATATCTTAAAACAGAATATCCAAATGCAGACCTCAATGCCTTTTTTGCCTCATTCGCTTGGAAGATCCCATCATCGTTAACATATTCAACAGAAGGTCAGCTCACATTTTGATCCAGTTTTATATATTTATATGCTTTAATGTCTGACACCTTGTGACAAAATCATGTTTTCAGTTTGAGATGTGCACAGGCCTTTCTATGTGGCATTGTTCATGATGCAGTCACATAAAATAAATTTATTGGCTATGTTGTGTGTGCCTTCAAATTCAGCAATTTTGGGTGTTTATTTGTTTATGGATGTAAAACTTGCATAATCCAGAGAATAGAGGGATCCTTAGTCTTACAGATAAATTAGTTTCTAATATAATAGAGGGATCCTTAGTCTTACAGATAAATTAGTTTCTAATACAGATGCTTCGTGTAAGATAATGGATGTGTCTAGCACATAACTGCTATCTGGACAGTTCCTGTGCTTGTAGTGTATTTTCTAGGAGTTATATCCTTGATTTGGCCAGGTTCTAAGCTCTTTATAATTGAAAGCAGCCATCTTAGTTGCTCTTAGCAGCCCACTTTAAGAACTTTCTTCACCTGATAGTTTATTATTGGATTAAAGATTTAAGCAATTATAGTTACTTAGCTATTTAGCTTCAAGAATAACTTAGCTAGTTAGCTTCAAGAAAGCACTTTGTGCTATCGCAGTCTGAACCAGATGCATATCCGGTTTATGGTAAACAAACCGAGGTAATGCTTTAATTAAATGCCTAAATTCCTGGTGAGACCGAACACTGGAAAAATGGGATTTGGCACCTTTTCTCAAAATTTTATATAATGCTGATTCTGGCTATCCAAATTTGGCCTTAGATCTTAATTAACTCCCTAGCTTTCTGTTAGTTGTCAAGTTTTGGAGGAACCTTGATTCCTCCAAATTTTGGTATATACATTGTTGTTACCTTTGTGCTGTTTATTATGGTTGTGGTCTTCAGTCAGACTTAGCTGCAAGCCTGATCTATCCACTTTTTAAGATTTGGCTACCCTGATATATCTGATCATCATCAACACTGATGGACTTGGGTAAGGAGTCATCAAATAACAAGTTGACTTGATTAATTTGCATCCATTTTCTTACTTTTGTTTGAGGATATCATGGCGTAGTTCTCTCTTTCTCTCTCTCACATACACACACAAGTGCATTTTAATGCTATATCTCCTTGCATCTGTACTCACTGTCTCTCACTCTTTGAATGAATTGGAGCAACTTCTCAAATAAATTGTAGTAATTAATTTTTCAGACAATATTTCCTCCCATCCTGTATATATATACCATCTCAATTTCCCGAAGAAATCAAGATCTATGTACATGCAATGACAAGATGGACAGTTTGAAAGAAGTAAAGAACTGTTGCAATCATTTTAGTTAATTGAAGGCACTAGTGCTAAAGTTGGTATTCTGAGTTTTATAAGATATCAATCATAAAGTATTATCTTCTTTTTTTTTTTTTTTTGGGTCCCAGTGAAAGCTAGCACTATTTCTCCAGAGCCTGAAACGGTGAATGTTGAAGAAGGGAAAGAAGGTACTACTCCTGCAGTGAAGAGGAAAACAAAACATACAGCAGCTGCATCATCAGTCAAGCGACAAACTCGGCAGTCTCGTAGACAGTCCATCAATGATGCAGACTCACTTAACAAAGAGGAGGCAGCAAGTGATATGAAAAATACCACCTATTTGGATGATGATTTATTTGCTGGCCAGACTTCTTCGCCTGTAGATGATATTCCAATGGAATTCGATAGCTATCTTGATTCTCTTGTTGACAGTCTTGCACAACCTCTATCTGAAGCTCCATTGCCCCATACTGTACCTGTGAACTCTTCTTCCCAAGAAAATGAATCGGCTGGAGCTCAAAGTAAGCTTTTTTCCTTTTAAATATGGATTTTCTTTAATTGGTCTGCTCTAAAACCTTGCCAAACTTAACACATTTAGCATTTAACTTCTGGAGAAGTGTCTGCCTGTTTGTAGAACAATTTGTCATGTTAAACTTTGATAAAAAAATATCCCATTAATGTAAAGTTTAAGGACAAGAAAATTACTTAAGAGGAGGTGGTTTTTTTTTTTTTTTTAACCTCTTTCACAGTGCTTGAGGAGAACAAGGCCAAGGTTACTTTACTGAGAAACGAGTACAATGAACTGAAGGAAAATGTAAGCCTGCTCCAATCAGAGATAGATTCGAACTTGTTGTCTGTTCAAGGAATTGATGATCAAATTGCGCAGCTTCAATCCCAACGAGCTGATCTCATGAGCACAATCGAGACTAAGAAGATGGCAAAGTTTAAGTTGACCATTAACCAGAAGAAAGTGGCTGATGCAATTCAAAGAACTGCACATGAGATTCAGCTCAAAACTCAGAAAAGCCAGAATGGAGGCTAAAGTGCCAAGGCGGCCATGCATGAGGCCAATATTTTGGCAAGCTTTGGCTGCTCAAATGGTCCATGTTTTGCGTAATACCTTTGAAACTATGGTTGATAGGGATATGCAGTATGTAGTGAATGTTTTAATATGTTAGTAGCGTAGATTGTGTCAAGTAGCACAATTTTATGCTGACGCTATATCTTTAACTTGATGGAACTCGTATCATGGCTATATACATGATGCATCTCATTTCTCATGAGTTGTATGAGTTGGGTCGAGTTGGTTTTTGCCAAAACCGATAAAAAATAGACTATATTCGATATTTCAAAATGAAAACTGATCTAGCTCAATTTAGGTGGGGGGGTGTGAAGGGGTTGGGGGTGTGCCGCAAGGATTGGTGTGGGAGGGAATCGACATGAATTAGGTATGGTCGGATTAGGGTTGGTTTGGTTTGTGCAGTAGTTCCAAACCAGTTTATTTGTTAATAGGGATATGCAGTATGTAGTGAATGTTTTAATATGTTAGTAGTGTAGATTGTGTTAGGTAGAACAATTTTATGCTGATGTTATATCTTTAACTTGATGGAACTCGTATCATCGCCATACACATGATGCATCTCATTTCTCATGAGTTGTATGAGTTGGGTCGAGTTGGTTTTTGCCAAAACCGATCAAAAATAGACCATATTCGATATTTCAAAATGAAAGGGGAGGAGGGAGGGAATCGACATGAATTAGGTATGGTGGGATTAGGGTTGGTTTGGTTTGTGCAGTAGTTCCAAACCAGTTTATAAGCCAACCAAATCAATAAAAATTATACAAATCTTCAACAAAATCCAATTGCATTGTCAACAGCCAAAAGTAATGCAAATCAAATCAAAATTCAGCTAAAATTTCAACAACCATGGAAGAAAGCTAAAGAAAAAATGAAAAGGAAAATCTAATTTTGTGAAACAGGAAGAACTTAGCGATGGATAGAAGAAAGTTACACAGGAAACAATGAAAAAGAAAACCTAGTTTTGTGAAACAGAGAGAACTTTAACGATGAAATGAGAAGAAAGTTACACAATTAAAAATGAAAAGGAAAACCTAATTTTGTGAAACAAGTCATTCATAAAATAATTCTATTAAAATAGAATAATTTCATCATCATAATATTATATATTGAATGTAGTTTTGATTTTATCATAAAATAATTTATAATACATTCATTAGTAATATATAACATAATGTTTATTTTATTTAAAAATAAATTAATTTTACTAAAAATTATATCAAAAACATTTTCATATCAAGTTTTAACCTAAAAAAAAAAAATGATACATAATTCTATTTTATCATTATTGTACTGATTTAATTTTCTTCATTCAAAAGTTAAAAATAATCTATTTCATTAAAAATTTATTTTATCTAATACAATACAATCCAATCCTATGTACCAAACAAACAACTATAGTATATTTAATCTAATCTAATTTAATTTAATTCAATGTCTTCCAATTCCACATATACCAAAGCTATCATGTGCTTAGAATATCTAATGGTTCAAACAGGATAAAAACAATTTTTATTTTGCTTAATAGAGGAGAAATTTGTATAAATTTTATATATGAGTAAATTTACTAAAAATTATATTTCAATAATATGATATATGAGTTGTGGCGAGCATATAAATTATAAATTTTTATGACAAATAATATCACTGTTACAACTCATAGGCCACATTCGGCACAATTTTTTTTAAGCAAGTAATTTGTATAACAAAACGTTATTCAGTTTATTATTATTTTATTTATATCCTTACATATTCAGTCTATATATATCTCAAATGGAATGATATCTACATCATATCTAAATAATTTACCCATAGAAGGTACATTTTAATTAACCATAATTGTTTAATTGAAAATATGCTAAAATGCATTTAATTTGTACAAACTCAAAATTTTAGCCATTAATATTATTTTGTAAAATTTAGTTAAAAGACAACTCATATTAAAAAATAATAGATTTTTCACTCTTTTCTTGCCGTGTGAGATTAAAGGATCCAAAATCAAAACTAATTGCCAAGTGAGCCTGTGCTATCTCCTAAACAAAAATTCAAGGGTAAAACAGACATTTCATTTATTTTTTTGGCTGGATATTTAACTCCTACTAAAAGCAGAGAAAATTTTGTTGTAGCCCCTAGTACTGTCTTCGTGGTCTCAATAGGTCAGATTTTTATTTTTTATTTTTTTACCTCTTTAGCTTATTTGTCTTCTGTTTCAATAAGTTTTTTTTTTTTTTTTTTTTTTAAAATCACTCTATTTTTTCAATTTCAAAATATTAAAATTTGTGATTGTGATTTTTTTTTCCTCTAAAAATGTGTTTGCCTAACATTGAAATTTTGTTGTCCCTATTTATGTTTGTGCAAATTCTATCGTTTAGCAGGTAAATTATCCTAATTAAAGAGCAAAACTTCAATAAGGTGAATATTTATTGTGTTGCTTTGATATTCATGTCACTAGCTTTAATTTTTGTAGTTGATTGTATCAAGTGAATATATTACAAACATCTACAAAAAATTGATATTTGAATCACAATTGAGACTTAATTGGAATATTCAGCAAGATTTTTATATGCAACATGAATGTTTGTTAGTATATTTTATTTGAAGCAATATAAGTACGATATAATTTGTGTATACATTGGCTGATGGCAATGAAGTAGAACTTGTAATCATAATATAATCTAATGTGTAAGATTATGAGAATTAGTTGACAAATCAATAGATATATTGTTGTTTCCTTTTAGGAAAAAGGAGATGTGGATTAATGGCATTGTGAGTTTCATGATTATTATTTGGTTCAATGAGTCCTAGTGGTTATGTTATATGATGATCATATTTGTCGATATGTAATCATGCAAATTACGAAAATGCCTATGATAAATATTCATTTTCTGACGAATGAGACTGTCATAAATAGCTCTACTATAGGGGATAAATTTTACTTAGAATAGTGCTCTTTAGTTCCGTGTTTAACGGCGTAGATTTTGGTTTTAGTATATATAAGTTGGATGGAATTCTAGGATAGGATTGTGTATCCAATTTTCCTAAAATTTAATAGATTTTATAGAATTCTACCAAACACAGTGCAAAACATAGAAACATTTGCAAGTAATCTTGGATATGTTGCTTTGTTACAGAAAGAGATGTAAGTAGTTTTTTTTTTTTTTTTTTTTCCGCTTACTATCAATAGCAATTAAGAGCGGGAGAAGCATATAAGTAATGAAAGAGAGTGAGATATACTGGATTTTCTTTGTTGGTGTGATTTTTGTGCTTGAAAATTTTTATGTTTTTTAAGTGCTAATGACGAAACGAAATTGATTGCAGGTCAGCAACGTGAACTAAATCGTTGGTTGAAAATGGAATCGATGAAGGTTGGAAGTAGCAATACAACGTTCAATGGGAACGATGTTAATCTTCCGCTGATTTTGCCAGAAACGTCCGGGGAAGGTTTGCCATATGCTCCTATAAATTGGCCTGAACCTGGTGATAACTGGACTTGGAGGGTAGGGAAAAGAATTGCCAAAACCGGCCATTTTTTGGATAGATATCTGAACCCTCCAAAACATCTACCACGTATTGATAGCTCAAGTGGTAGGGCGAGTAGTTTTAAAAGCAAGCGTACAGTTGAGCAGTATATTCGAGAAAAATTTCCTGGCCTAGATGTTGATTCATTCTTTGCTTCATTCAGCTGGAAGATCCCTGCGAAGCAGGTGCAAGTAAATGGTCAGGCCAATTACTACTTTCTTCTACTTTGGTTATATTATAATGTGCAAGTTTGAGTTTTGTGATTAATATTTGCTTCTTTAAAATGTCTGCGGACAGGGTATTAGTCTTGAAAATCTGAGTCGAAGATATAATGGAAGTTCAATGAAAGTAACAGATAAAATTATCAAACTAAAATCAAGTTTCACATTAATTCATTAGATATTAGTTTTTAATAGAATGATGGATGAGTACTTGATGGATCCGAAGAAACATGACAAAAAATAAAACAAAAGGATGAGAAAGGGGGAGAAAGAGAGTTTAATTACAGAAATTCGTTAAATCACCATGTATTCTAGATGCATCTTCATTGCCTTTTGTTATTGATTCCTGTCTACTGTTATTATTTATTTATTTTATATAGATCTGAATGATTACAATGACAGACAATACTACCTTCTTAGAAAAAAAAAAAAAAAAATTGGTGGGCAATACTTGTACACGGTGACTTGCTCTGGTTTATAGTCAGCCTTGCTATTGTTGACACAAAAAA
Source organism: Litchi chinensis (assembly GCA_019925255.1). Classification (NCBI taxonomy): domain Eukaryota; kingdom Viridiplantae; phylum Streptophyta; class Magnoliopsida; order Sapindales; family Sapindaceae; genus Litchi; species Litchi chinensis. The sequence continues at coordinate 5,554,670 of CM034461.1, forward strand.
TGTCTTTTTTTTTTTTTTTGGGCATCTTTGTGTTTGTATATATGTTGTAGTTAATTGATACAAGTTAAATGCTGTTCTGAAATCTGAATATGTGTGTTGGTTTCACCATGGATATATGCGTGCCTAATTGACATGTCTAATTTTCCTCTTTGTCCCTTATTGTTGCCTTGCCACAGATAATGAAGAGGGTTGCACTTCTTTTCCTAGAATATTTATAGACGATTCAGAGGAAGATTCTGAGTCCGATTCGCAGTCTGAGGATGTGAATTGTAAAGCTGGGAACAAGAAGTGCAGCAGCTTAATAGTGCAAGCAGAAGATGCATCTTTAACCATGCCTTGTGATATATGCTGCTCTGAACCTCACTTTTGCAACGCTTGTTGTTGTATTCTCTGTGGCAAGTACATAGATTTGAACTTGGGGGGCTACAGTTACATCAAATGTGAAGCTAAGGCGGGTGAGGGTTGTATATGTGGACATGTTGCTCACCTAAACTGTGCGCTCCGGTGTTACTTGGCTGGGACTGTAGGAGGAAGCATTGGATTAGATGCTGAGTACTTTTGCCGACGCTGTAATGCAAAGACGGATCTAATTTCACATGCTACCAAATTGGTAGAAACCTGTGAATCCATTGCTTGCCAGGATGACATGGAGCACATTTTGAATCTTGGTTTCTGTATTCTGCGTGGCTCACAGAAAGCCAATGCGAAGGAGTTGCTGAGCCGAATTGAGCTGGCCATGAAAAGGGTAAAGCTGATACCACCAACTAAAAAAGTAAAGCTGGAGTAGGAGCGGTACGAAAAGCCCTGGCGATTTAATATTTGTAAATGGAGATTGATTTTGGTGATTCTAAGAATGCAGAAATTCACAAACTCATTTTGTTAGAGATGTCATTCCAATCCAACTATCAAGCAGTCAAATGAAGACAAAGGATATATTAGTAATGTGAAATATGTATGTATTTCTAGGACTATTGTCTTTGAATATACTTTTGATGATTATGAGAAAGAATTAGGTACATGCCAAAATTTGTGTTTTTGTTGATTTCAAGTTCACATGCGTCCTACTTTTGACCTTTATACTGTCTGTTTCTTGTTTTCTCCATTTGTTTTGGTTTTACTTCTACAATTTCTTCAATTTTTTTTAATTGCTTTTAGTTTTACAACTGCTTTTTCTTTTTCTTTTTAATTCAACCTGCATTTTGTTGCATTTCCCATGCACATGATTTTGGGTAGTACTTGTGCCGGGCTGATATCCCAATCGGAAGAGAAAAGGTCTCTCTTTCTCCCAAGGTGTTGGTTATCCATGATTGTGTAATTGCAGTTGTTTAAACTTGTTTAAACATAAGTCTGTCATGATGAAAATGTTGCAATAGAAGTTGCAAAACACCATGAGTTTCCAGAAGCCAGAACAAGCCATTTCTGTCCATGTATTCTGATTACGAGTCAGAATCTCAAACGCTTGACGAAGTGATCGACAAAGGTTCTCTAGGAACTTGAACACAGAATTGCAAGGGAAAGGCTTCACGCACAAAAGAATGATCTTTGCCATCTGTATTAGCAACTCGACATGGATAAATTAAGCTGAATAGGCACAACGCTCGTAAAGTAGAACGAGATCTGGTCCTAGAGACTCTAAACGATCCGACAAAAGTGGCCATGGGATTTGCAAGAACCTTGAAGCAATTATGAAGGAGCATTTTGATTTGGATGTTAAGAACTAGAAGAAATATTTAAATTATGGACTATTTCAATAAATTTGTTGTCTCCAGAAATAGCACACAGATCAGGGATTTCTAGAGTACTCAAATTGATAAACCTCTTAAATGCTTAATAGAAACATAGAGCTTCTAGCTTGATGATGGGATCAACATCGATTTAGAAATGACTATGTAAACATTTTTTAAGGTTGTTGAGGAATCTTTTAATAAGATCATGGCTATATGCATAATGCATCTCATTTCTCATGAATTACATATGAGTTGGGTCGAGCTGGTTTTTGTCAAAAACATTCAAAATAGACTATATTCGGTATTTCAAAATGAAAACTAATTTAGGGGGCAAAATCGACATCGATTAGGCATGGTTGGATTAGGATCGGTTTGGTTGGCTTAGTGATTTCAAACCAGTTTACAAGCCAACCAAATCAAGAAAAATTATACAAATCTTTAACAAAATCCAATTACTTTGTCAAAAACCAGAAGTAATGCAAATCCAATACCACTAAAGAAAGTTAAATAGAGAGAACTTAGTGATTGACTGAAAAGAGATGACAAATGCAAAGACCAAAAATATCATTTATAAAATAATTTGATTAAAATAGAATAATTTCATCATCATAATATTATATGTATAAATATTTTTAAATATTAATATATTAATTGAAAGTAGTTTTGATTGTATCATTATATAATTTATAATACATTTATTACTATTTATTTTATTTAAAAAAATTAATTTTACTAAAAATTATATTAAAAACATTATACAAATCAAGTTTTTATTAAAAAAAAAGGGTAAATGATTCTATTTAATCATTATTGTACTGATTTAATTTTATTTATTCAGAAATAAAAAATGATCTATTTCATTTAAAATTTACTTTATCTAATACAATAAATTCAATCCTATGTACCAAACAAAAAACTAAAGCATATTTAATCTAGTCTAATTTAATTTAATTCAATCTCATCTAATTTCACGTATATCCAAGCTAACATATGCTTAGGATATCTAAAGTTTCAAACAAGATAAGAACAATTTTATTTTGCTTAATGGGCGTGAAATTTGCATAAATTATATATGAGTAATACAAGCGCTACCAATTTATTTGCTAAAAATTAAATTTCAATAACATGATATATACGTTTTGATGACCATATAAATTATAAAATTTTATGACAGATGATATCGCTGTTATAACTCACTTGCCGCGTTTGGCATAATTTTTTTTAAGCAAGTAATTTGTACAACATAACATTATTTAATTTATTTTTATTTTATTTAAAACATTAGAGATATTGAAACAAATTCAGTCTATATATATCGCAAATGGAATGATATCTACATCATATCTAAATAATTTACCCATAAAAGGCACATTTTAATTAACCATAATCGTTTAATTGAAAACATTCTAAAATGCATTTAATTTGTACAAACTCAAAATTTTAGCCATTAATATTATTTTGTAAAATTTAGCTAAAAGACAACTCATATTAAAAAAATCACAGGTTTTTCACTCTTTTCTTGCCGCGTGAGATAAAACAATCCAAAATCAAAAACTAATTGCCAAGTCAGCTTGTGCTGTCTCCTAAACAAAAATTCAAGGGTAAAATAGACATTTCATTAATTTTTCTGGGTTGGATAGTTAACTCCCACTAAACGCAGAGAAAATTTAGTTGAAGCCCCTGGCACTGTCTTTGTGGTCTCACTTGGTCAGATTTTTTTTTTTTTTTTTACTTTTTTATCTTATTTGTCTTCTGTTTCAGTTTTGAAAATCACTCTATTTCTTCAATTTCAAAATATTAAAATTTGTGATTGTGATTTTTTTTTTCTCTAAAAATCTGTTTGCCTAACATTGAAATTTTGTTGTCCCTTTTTATGTTTGTGCAAATTCTATTGTTTAGCAGGTAAATTATCATAATTAAAGAGCACAACTTCTGTCAGGTGAATATTTATTGTGTTGCTTTGATATTCATGTCACTAGCTTTGATTTTTGTAGTTGATTGTATCAGGTGAATATATTTGTACATATAAAAAAAAAAAATGATATTTGAATCACAATTGAGATTTAATTGGAAAATTCAAAAAGATTTTGATATGTAACATGAATGTTTGTTAGTGTACTTTATCTGAAGTAATATAACTACGTTATAATTTGGGTATGCATGGGCTGATGACAATGAAGTAGAACTTTTAATCATAATATAATCTAATGTGTAACATTATGAGAGTTAGTTGACAAATCAGTAGATATATTGTTGTTTCCTTTTAGGAAAAAGGAGATGTGGATTAATGGCATTGTGAGTTTCACGATTATTATTTGGTTCAATGAGTGCTAGTGGTTATATTATATGATGACCGTATTTGTCGGTATGTAATCATGTAAATTACGAAAATGTCTATGATAAATATTCATTTTCTGACGAATGAGACTGTCATAAATAGCTCTACCATAGGGGATAAATTTTACTTAGAATAGTGCTCTTTAGTTCCGTGTTTAACGGCGTAGATTTCGGTTTTAGTATATATAAGTTGGATGGAATTCTAGGGTAGGATTGTGTATCCAATTTTCCTAAAATTCAATAGATTTTATAGACTTCTACCAAACACAGTGCAGAACATAGAAGTATTTGCAAATAATCTTGGATATGTTGCTTTGTTATAGAACGAGATGTAAGTAGTTTTTTTTTTTTTTTTCCCTACTATCAATAACAATCAAGAGTAGGAGAACCATGTAAGTAATGAAAGCAAGCGAGAGACACTAGATTTTCTTTGTTGGTATGATTTTTGTGCTTAAAATTTTTTATGTCTTTTAAGTGCTAATGACGAAATGAAATGGATTGCAGGTCAACAACGTGATCTAAATCATTGGTTGGAAATGGAATCGATGGAGGTTGGAAGTAGCAATACAACATTTGATATAAATAGTGTTAATCTTCCATTGATTATGCCAAAAACGTCCGGAGAAGGTTTGCCATATGCTCCTATAAATTGGCCTGAACCTGGTGATAACTGGACTTGGAGGGTAGGAAAGAGAGTTACCAAAACCGGTCATTTTTTGGATAGATATCTTAATCCTCCAAAACGTCTACTGCGTATTGATAGCTCAAGTGGTAGGGCGAGTAGTTTTAAAAGCAAGCGTACAGTTGAGCAGTATATTCGAGAAAAATTTCCTGGCCTAGATGTTGATTCATTCTTTGCTTCATTCAGCTGGAAGATCCCTGCAAAGCAGTTGCAAGTAAATGGTCAGGCCAATTACTACTTTCTTCTACTTTGGTCATATTATAATGTGCTAGTTGGAGTTTTGTGATTAATATTTGCTTCTTAAAAATGTCTGCAGACAGGGTATTAGTCTTGAAAATCTGAGTCAAAGACATGATGGAAGTTCAATGAAATTAACCGATAGAATTATCAAATTAAAATCAAGTTTCACATTAATTCATTAGATATCAGTTTTTAATAGAATGGTGGATGAGTACTTGATGGATCCGAAGAAACATGACAAAAAATAAAACAAAAGGATGAGAAAGGGGGAGAAAGAGAGTTTAATTACAGAAATTCGTTAAATCACCATGTATTCTAGATGCATCTTCATTGCCTTTTGTTATTGATTCCTCTACTGTCATTATTTATTTATTTTACATAGATCTGAATGATTACAATGACAGACAATACTACCTTCTTAAAAAAAAAAAAAAAAAAAAAATTAATTGGTGGGCAATACTTGTACACGGTGACTTGCTCTGGTTTATAGTCAGCCTTGCTATTGTTGACACAAAAAATGTCTTTTTTTTTTTATTTTGGACATCGTTGTGTTTGTATATATGTTGTAGTTAATTGATACAAGTTAAATGCTGTTCTGAAATCTGAATATGTGTGTTGGTTACACCATGGATATATGCGTGCCTAGTTGACATGTCTAATTTTCCTCTTTGTCCCTTATTGTTGCCTTGCCACAGATAATGAAGAGGGTTGCACTTCCTTTCCTAGAATATTTATAGACGATTCAGAGGAAGATTCTGAGTCCGATTCGCAGTCTGAGGATGTGAATTGTAAAGCTGGGAACAAGAAGTGCAGCAGCTTAATAGTGCAAGCAGAAGATGCATCTTTAACCATGCCTTGTGATATATGCTGCTCTGAACCTCACTTTTGCAACGCTTGTTGTTGTATTCTCTGTGGCAAGTACATAGATTTGAACTTGGGGGGCTACAGTTACATCAAATGTGAAGCTAAGGCGGGTGAGGGTTATATATGTGGACATGTTGCTCACCTAAACTGTGCGCTCCGATGTTACTTGGCTGGGACTGTAGGAGGAAGCATTGGATTAGATGCTGAGTACCTTTGCCGACGCTGTAACGCAAAGACAGATCTGATTTCACATGCTACCAAATTGGTGGAAACCTGTGAATCCATTGCTTGCCGGGATGACATGGAGCGCATTTTGAATCTTGGTTTCTGTATTCTGCGCGGTTCACAGAAAGACAATGCAAAGGACTTGCTGAGCCGAATTGAGCTGGAGATGAAAAAGGTCAAGCTGATGCCACCAATGAAAAAGGTGAAGCTGGAGTAAGAGCAGTATGAGAAGCCCTGGTGATTTAATATTTGGAAATGGAGATTGATTGTGGAGATTCTAAAAATGCGTAAATGCACGAACACATTTTGATAGGTTAGAGATGTCGGTCCAATCTAACCTATCAAGCGGTCAAATGAAGACAAAGAATATGTTAGTGATTTGAAATATGTATGTATTTCTATGAATTATTGTCTTTGAATACACTTTTGATGATTATTTATGAGAAAAAATTAAGCATGTCTCAAAATTTGTGTTTTTGTTAATTTTAACTTCCCAGGCATCCTACTTTTAAGCTTGAACATATATTGTCTGCTTCTTGTTTTCTCCATTTGTTTTGATTTTACTTCTACAAACTCTTAATGGTTTTTTTTTTTTTTTTTTTTACACCCGTGCACGTGATTTTGGGTAGTACTTGTGCCGGGCTGATATCCCAATCTAAAGAGAAGAGGTCTCTCTTACTCCCAATGTTGGTTATTCATGATTGTGCAATTGTAGCTGTTTAAACATAAGTCTGTCATGATGAAAATGTTGCAATAGAAGTTGCAAAACACCATGAGTTTCCAGAAGCCAGAACAAGCCATTTCTGTCAAAAGCTTGACGAAGACATCAACAAAGGTTCTTCAGGAGCTTGAATACAGAATAGCAGAGGAAAGGTTTTACGCACAAAGGCGCGATCTTTGCCATCTGTATTAGCAACTTGACTTGGATAAGGCTGAATTGGCACAACGCTCATTAAAGTAGAACCAGATCTGGTCCTAGAGACTCTATAGGATACAACCAAATTAGCCATTGGATTTGCAAGAACCTCTGAAGTAATTATGAAGGAGCATTTTGATTTGGATGTTAAGAACTAGAAGAAATATTTAAATTATGGACTATTTCAATAAATTTGTTGTCTCCGAAATAGCACACAGATTATGGATTTCTAACGTACCCACATTCATAAACCTTTTAAATGCTTTATAGAACATAAAGTTTTTAGCTTGATGACTATGTAAACATTTATAAAGGTCGTCGAGGAATTGCCTTACAAGATTTTGCTTTATCATGTTCATGCTTGCAAAAGCTCGTAGTTTTAACTGCTGTGATTTTTGTTCGGTGGAAGGACCTACATGTTCCTTGGAGCAATTGGTCCCAATGCAAATCATGTGCTTTCTTTTAGTCTTGTGAATAGTTTTCCATGCTTTGCTATGATCTCTAATAACAATCTCTTGCATCTCTGAAACTTCATTTTAGAGTTTTTAACGAAAAAACCAACAATGAAAGGAATTGCGTAAGTACTCCTTCAGGCAAAAGATTTGGGGATTTATTGAAATGTAAATAAGTTAGTGTAAGGATAGGTGTAGGTTTCCATTCCCACCTTGTTCCTTGACCTTTACCCATCTTTGTTTGAAGAAATGGGTTATTATTTCGACCTCGTCTCACCTATTTGTTTTCCAAACTTCGTCTTTCATTTGATCCTATTTGGTTTGACACAGTTTCAAAAGAAAGCATATAAAAATAAAATGAAATTCTTACTTTAACAAATATAACAAACATTTGTTATTTATAAATTAAATTGATTAAAATAGGGTAATTTTGTCATCATAATATTAATTGATATCATAAAACAATTTATAATATGCGTTCAAAAAAATAATTTATAATACATATATTTTATTAATATGTAACATAATTTTTATTTTATTTAAAAAATTAATTTAAATAAAAAATATACCAAAGCATTATTCACTTCAATTTTTTATTAAAAAGATTGTATAATTCTATTTAATCATCATCGTACTAACATGATTTTCTTTATTTATTAAAAAAAAAAAAACTCTAATTCATTAGAGACTTTGTTTATCTAACCCTATACAATCCGATCGTATCTTAATTTAATTTAATTCAATCTCATCCAATTAGCATATAAAACCAATGCTAACCCATGCCTGGATATCAAAAGTTTCAAACAATATAAAAACAAAATATTTATTTTGCTCAATAGGTTAGAAATTTGTGTAATTTAAATGAGTAATACTAGTGCTACCAAAATTATTTGCTAAAAATTAAATTTAATAATATGATATATGAGTTGTGAGTACCATATAAATTATAAAATTTTGTGGCAAATGATGTCTTTGTTACAATTCACATGTCACATTCAGCATGAATTTTTTAAGCAAGTAATTTGTACAACATAACATTATTCAATTTATTTTTATTTTATTTAAAACATTATAGATTTCCTTATAAATTCAGTCTATACATATCGCAAAAGGAATGATATCTACAACATATTTAGATAATTTACCCAATTAGAATTTTTTAATTGAAAACATTCCAAAATGCATTTAATTTGTAAAAATTCAAAATTTTAGCCATTATTATTTTGTAAAATTTAATTAAAAGACAACTCATATATAAAAATCACAGATTTTTCACACTTTTCTTGCTGCATGAATAAAAGAATTCAAAACCGAAAACCAATAGCCACATGAGTCTGTGTTGTTTTTAAACAAAAATTTAAGGGTACATCAGTCATTTTGTTTTTGGGTTGGATATTTAACTATTGGGTTATGTGCCCTAAGAGTTTGTAATAATGTAAATGATTTTATAAGTAGTAAAGTATTTATTTTATTCAATTTATATATTTTGCAAAAATTGTATATATCATAAGAAACATCCTTGATTACTGATGTAATTTCAAACTAAGTATATAAATGTTATATACAAGCGGATTTAGTTTAAGATAAGTAATCTAAAGAGTCCGTAGAAAGCAAACGAAGCTGGGTACTTTGTTTGTGGTAAATCTACAGTTGCAGTCCATTTTGTATTCGATACAATTGTCTTATCCGAGACTATTCATGTGGTGACATGGGAATAGAGGCATCTTATATAATAAAGATTATATAGGACTGGATCATGATAAACATGAGTCTCTAATAATATTTGTTAAACTTAAAGATTTATATTTATCGACTAGATGATCATATATGAATTGATTTTAATCCTGAGTGTATTATGGACTTCTGCTTGTTGAGTTATATCCTTTGATTTACATGGGTGAGATCGATGTAAATGCTCGATCAATAACTTCGTACTTTGGAGATATGATTTATTAAGTAGCTGAGAACATTCTATACAATAATGAAATCCACTCCTTCTTGTGAGAAGTAGAGAAATAGTTCCCTTAAATGTTGATTCAGGTCTTGAATAATAACATCGCTCAACTTTCTATTTATATATAAACGAAAAGATAAATTCATAAGTTATTATGAATATATTGTTCATTAGAGAATCAATGGTACTTAAGAATCAAGATATAATTAGAGGGGTATAACGGACATTCTGACCTAACTCTAATTATGAACTATTTGTGGATGGTCAAATCATATGTAGTGATTATATCAATGGACGCTGAAAATTTCAGATTATATAAAAACATCTGCAGTTTTGAGAGTGCAATCTTAGATTTTTAGTGGAGTAACTCTAAGATTAATAATAGTGAATTATTTAATTAAAGAGTTTAATTAATAATTCCGATATTATTGGAGCTCAAAACTGTAAGTCCATCGAGTCCCCTTGATAGCTTATTTCACTATAAGAAACGTGTATATAGAATATTATAATTGGATCGTCCAATTATAGTTGTTACATAAGTAGCAAAATATGTGTTCACTTGGTATTTGAATAATATTGATTATCAAAATTATTAATTAGTTAATTAATAATTATTTAATTAATTTTATAATAGACTTTGAATTCGATTCTTAGCAGTGACCGGGTATAAATTAATTATGAATTAATTAGAGATCACAAGTTCGATTTCAAAATATAACATGAATTAATTATGTTATATGAGGTAAAAGTTTAATTTTAATAAATTTGGAGTTTAATATTAATTTTGATTAATTAAAACCCTAATTGGTTCTCTATAAATAGAAAAGAAATAGTTTTCTTTTTAATAGAGCTTTTGGTTATACGTTTGTTTGAGAAACAAAAAGAAAAACAGAGAACAAAAATTAGAGTTTTTGTTCTTTGTATAGCCAAAAACAAACACTCACCTCTTATAAACTTTGATTTGATTTTCTTTTTAGAAAAAAAATCAAAAGAAAATGAGCACAATTCTATATAATTATACCCACTTACTTATTTATTGGTGTAGAGACATATCAAGGAAGGCTAGGTGGTAAGCAGTCTATAGAGATCAATACAGAAAGTAAAAATCTAATTTTTATTTCATTTATATTATTTTATTTAATTGTTTTATGGATCTAGGGTTATTGAGTTTTCTAAAAAAAAATTAAAACTCAATATTCCGCAAATTCTTATTTTTTGTAAAACCTATTGTTGTTTTTCCCTTTATTAACTCCCACTAAAGGCGAAGAAAATTTTGTTGAAGCCCCTGACACTCTCTTTGTGGCTTCATTAAGTCAGTTTTTTTTTTTTTTTTTTACTTTTTTATCTCATTTGTCTTCTGTTTCAATAAGTGTTTTTGAAAATCACTCTATTTCTTCAAATTCAAAATTTTAAATTTTATGATACAAAAAATGTGATTTTTTTTTCTTTTTCTCTAAAATTGTGTTTGCCTAACATTGAAATTTTGTTGTCACTAGACTCACTACTTATGTTTGTGCAAATTCTATTGTCTAGTAGGTAAAATGTCATAATTAGAGAGTAAAGCTTTTATCAGGTGAATATTTATTGCGTTGGTTCGATTTTCACTTCACTAGCTTTGATTTTTGTAGTTGATTGTATCAGGTGAATATATTTTGTACACTTAAAAAATTGATATTTAAGTCGTAATTGAGATTTAATTGGAAGATTCTAAAAGATTTTGATATACAACATGAATGTTTGTTAGTGTACTTTATCTTAAGTAATATAACTACGTTATAATTTGTGTGTACATTGACTGATGACAATGAAGTAGAATGTGCGTGTAACCTTAATATAATCCATGTGTAATATTATTAGAATTAGTTGACAGATTAGTAGATATATTGTTGTTTACTTTTAGGAAAAAGGAGATGTGGATTAATGGCATTGTGAGTTTCATGATTATTATTTGGTTTAATAAGTGCTAGCGGTTATAGATGACCGTGTTTGTTGGTATGTAATCATATTGTTATGGGTATATTTGGAACCGTATAAATGAGCTGGTAAAAATCTAATGAATTAATCTAATGGATTGAATCAGTAAGTGAAGGCCCAATTCGCCAGCGCCTAGCTCGCAGGAACGAGCTCTCAATTTGCTTTGACTATTCTTAGGATCGCTAGTTAGCTATGGTCAAGGCTGCCTTATACTCAGCTCGAGGTCATCCAATGCAAGCTCTAGCTCACAAATAGAAACGCTCGTTAAGGGAATTTTCCAGAATGGTAACAGTCCAAATTGAGAAAGAGTCAACCATCAGAATTGGAAACAAATTCAAATTCTTATGACGGTGGAATCTATCCTTGATATGGTGGAATATATCTCTGATATGGTAGAAACCGATTTTGGAAGTGTAATTAATATGAGATTATTTCCTATTTTACTTGTATTTAAATTGTAACATCTCACGCTATAAATAGGGGTTGAAATTTTATTGTAAACACATAATAATTAATAGTATACTGTGACTCTGCCAAAATTACTAGAGAACACAGTAGTAGACATAGACATTGTTTTTAGGTCGAACCATGTAAAAATCATCATGCATACACTATTCTTCCTCTTTTCTCTTTTGTTGTTTGCTTTTATTTTACTTTAATTCTATGTATTGAGTCAAGAACTTGGGTCGACCAAATTCATACTTCGACACATATAAATTACGAAAATGTCTATGATATATATTTCTTTTGTGACAAATAAAATTGTGGCTCTACCATTGGGGATCATTTTTATTTTGAATAGTGTTCTTTAGTTCCATGTTTAAAGGCGTAGTGACGGGATCCTTCCCGAATCCCTACTCTGGACCCGTGAAGGATACCGTAGCACTCCGATAGAGCTCCAGCAAACCCTAACTTTGGCTCAGAGAAGTCCTACCGGAGCACCCAGACTTACTTTAGATTTATTTTCTAAATCGTTTAGTTGGTGGCCAAGGTAAAAATTTTTCCTTTTTCTAACGAAAATCCGGCAGCATGCCGACTGTTTATTGAACTAGGCCACCCTGCAAATTCAAAAGCAATTTACAGACACTTCTATGACACACAATCTCCACTACCAGGGGCCTCTGGCCCTCATCCAAAACCAACCACAACATATCCAGTCACAATTATGAAATGGATGGAAATCCTAGATTTTTGTTTTAAAAACATTTTCACAAAACGTGCATCTAACAACTAGTATTTACATTCATAATTTACATCATTTACAACTTTATTTATGTACAACACATGCATGACAAAATAAGAGCTATACAATGCGGTGTAGTCGTCCGTCAGTCTCTCTGCGCGTCAATCTGAGCCTCGTCTGCTGGACGACTCGCTCCTGTACCTAAGAGAACATTTTTTTAAAAAAAACCACATAGAAACTAAATGGTGAGTATAACTCAGTGAGATAAACCTTGAACCATTTCATAAACTAAAGTATTTTTCTGAAATACTTTTTAGTCTTTCAAATATAACTGTTTCTGAAATTCAATTTGAATTTCTTTCGAAAACTTTCTCATTTCTCGCCTTGATGGTAACCCAGGGGAAACTACTCCTGTCGTGGCCGCATAAATCTCTAGCTAGCCACTAGGAATCAAGGAATCTACCCGATGTAGTCACCGATGCGCGACTCTGGGCACGCGTTACCCCTACGCAATCGGTTCGAACTACACTACCCTATACGTGCAGAGAATCGCTCAACTAACTCTCTCTCTCTCTTAGTTAGTATTTTCTCACATCTACCATGCACGTATAGAGCATTCTACTGGGTGCTTAACTGGGGCTAGGGTAAACCATCGGCGTATAAAAATTCTTTTTCTCAATATTCTTAAGTAAACTCGTTTTTAAGGCGATACGTCTAAAAACGTTAATTCTCGATAATGCATTACATAAACACATACTTAACTTGAAACTCATATAATATAATACTGATAGAACAATAATATGCAATTTAATTACAACAGCATAATAAATATAAATAATCATCAATTAAACTTTAATGATAACTACACTTTGTGAGGTGGGATTTCTACTCACTATACACCCTCGGATAAAATCCGATGCTCCTCCGAATGTCTCCTGGGCTTTCTGCTTTTACCATAGAACATCAAATATCCATTTAGGGTCATTTAACTCATTCAAATAACACTAAAATCAATAAATATCTCATTTATTTCTATTAATACCCTTTAATGTCTAAACTTCCGAATCTCAATTTCTATTCAATCGAGGTTTTCGAAATCCGATTTCTCTACAAAAATCCTACTTATTATTTCTTAGAAGTATCTCAGAATACTTAATTTCGTCGTCGGAAGCTCGGAACGAAATTCGCTCGATATCGTTTACTAATATCGCTTACTAATAAAATTTATTTTTCACTCCGGACGTCCGACAACTTCAACAATCAATCCGCTATTATTCTAACACCCAACCATGATAAAATAAATGATTTCGAAGATTAAACGAACGCGTCTGGAAAGATTTCGGAAAACACCCTTCAACTCATCCGTTTATCTCTGAAATCGATCCTAAACTTTTCGTTTTCGAAATCTAACTTTAAAAGATTATTTCCTAACCTCTATAACTTCCATTTAAAGCCTTAGAATCGAAAACGAATTCGGATCCTATAAAAACCCATTTTTGGCCTAGACTTTCTCTATCTCTTTCACCCAATTTTAGTCCACCAAATTACTCACAAATCATACCAAAATCATCTCCCCAACTCCCTCTCATCATCCTTAAACTCAATCTTGAAAAACTATGAAGAGAGAGAATGGGTTTTCAAAGAAAGCTACAAACTTTAAACGGACATAACTCACCGAATAGGTGATCGTTTCGCTTCAAATTTGCAGGGTAATTAGATGAGGTGATAAGGAACAATTTCCATGAAGAAACCGTGGCGAAATTCCACCCGGATCTCCTTCTTTTCTCCCCCTCTTTTTCTTGGCGGGATTTCTTCTCTCGGCTTTTTCTCTCCCTCTCTCTCGGATCTCTCTTCTTTCACGACCAAAAATTGATCTCAAATAATCAAAACACTTATTTATATATTTTAATGCTTAATTACAAAAGAATCCCTCAAGAAATTTCATTTAATAACCTCAAACTTTTACAAATCTTACTAGTGCCCAAAACTTTATACTTTTTAATTCTATTGGTCCACTTGTCATTTTCTCATCCATTTATCTATCCAACCATTCATTAGATGACATGTGGCACTTCCATAACCATTACTTTTCATGCCACTTATCTCTTTTCTCATTGGTTGAATTAAAAATATCATTTACTTTATTTCGTGAGCTCACCTCGCTTGATTAACATATAAATTAATGTTAATCACTTTCTAATCGTACCGGGGTCAATCAAACGACATCTGATTTGCAATATGAAAATATAATGAACCTCAAATAATATTACTGGAGGCATACGATGCGATCATAACTCAATTCGGAGATTTCTAATACTATAAGATAATAAATCTAGGTGAAGAGAATTATCATAAAATAATAAATCTGGATGAGGGCTTACACGTAGATTTCAGCTTTAGTATATAAAAGTTGGATAGAATCCTAGGGCAGAACTATGTATCCAATTTTCCTAAAGTTCAATAGACCTGATAGTATTCTACCAAACACTATGTTGAACATAGAAGCATTTGCAAGTCATCTTCAACATGTTGCTTTGTTACAAAAGGAGATGCAAGTAGTTTTCTTTTCTATCAATAACAATCAAGAGCAGGAAAACCATGTATGTAATGAAAGAGAGTGAGAGACACTAGATTTTCTTTGTTGGTGTGATTTTTGTGCTTGAAAATTTTTATCTTTTAAGTGCTAATGATGAAGTGAAATTGATTACAGTTCAACAACATAAACTAAATCATTGGTTGGAAATGGAATTGATGGAGGTAGGAAGTAGCAATACAACATTTGATGGGAACGGTGTTAATTTTCCATTAATTATACTAGAAACATACGGGGAAGGTTTGTCATATACTCTTATAAATTCGCCCGAACCAGATGATAACTGGACTTGGAGGGTAGGGAAGAGAGTTGCCAAAGCCGATCATTTTTTAGATAGATATTTGAATCCTCCACAACATCTACCCTATATCAATAGCTCAAGTGGGGTAGGGCGAGTAGTTTTAAAAGTAAGTGTACAGTTGAACGGTATATTTGAGAAATATTTCCTGGTTCAAATGTTGATCCTTTCTTATAGTAAAAAATAGACATAGCTAAAATAGAGACAGAAATATAAGTTTAGAATAGAACTTTCTTTGTCACACACACACTTTTTCATTTTGCAAAGTAAAGCCTTATATATAGGTTGTTTGTACAAAAAAGTAACTTTAACAAATCTTACCAAACATGAGACAAAAATTCTTTAATCTCAGGACAATCACTATATATAATTTCTAGGGACTTTCAACCTAACTAATCTTTAACAACTTCTAACATTAAAAAATTAACATATATCAGCTAAGAGTATCTAGAAAAATCTTCAAAAACTTAACACGCCTCCTTAAGATTTTTATTGAATACTCCAAGCATTTGCCTTTGTTCTTCAAATTTTCCTTTTTGCAGACTCTTGGTGAAAATATCAACAATCTGTTCATTTGAGCTACAATGCAGTAGTTTGATATCCTGACTTGTCTCAACTTCCCTTAGAGCATGAAACTTCACCTTTATGTGCTTTGATCTTCCATGAAACAGTGGATTATTGGCTATAGAAATTGCAGATTTGTTGTCAACCCATATCATTGTTGCATCAGTTTGTTTCATGTTTAAATTCCCTACCAGATTTCTCAACCAAATGGCTTGATTTGCGGCACCTACAGTTGCAATGTACTCTGGTTCAGTAGAGGATTGGGCTACCACCTCCTGTTTCTCAGAGCTCTATGAGAAAACACCAGAACCTAAATTAAATGCATATCCTGAAGTGCTCTTTCAATCCTCCAAACTTCCAACCCAATCATTATCTGAGAACCTTTGTAACAAACCTCTTTCAACAGATTTATACTCAATACTATAATCTAAAGTCCCTTTAACATATCTGAAGACTCTTTTAGCAACCACCGTGTGCTTCTCCCTTGGCTTTTGCATGAATCTCAATAAGAGACTAACTGAATACATCAAATCAGGCCTGGTGATGGTCAAATACAAAAGACTTCCCACCAAATTTCTATAACATGTAGGATCAACCAATTCACTAGCATCTTCTTTGGTTAATTTCTCATTTGCAACTAAAGGAGTAGATACTGCCATATAATTCTCCATTTTGAACTTCTTTAGCAACTCAATAGTATACTTCTGCTGAAAAATGAAAATTCCACTTTGGCTTTTGTAGAATTTCCATTCCAATAAGATAGTGCATTTCCCCTAAATCAGACATTTCGAAAATGATTTCCATTTCAGCCTTGAACTTGTTCATTTGCACTTCACTATTTCTAGTTACAAGTAGATCATCAACATATAAAGACACAAGTAGCATATTTTCATATTTATCTTTTCTGATATAAAGAGTGGCCTCAAAGTTACTCCTCCCAAAATACTTGTCCACCTTACTGTACTAGGCTCTTGAAGTCTGCTTCAGGTTGTAGAGAGCTTTGTTAAGCTTATAAACATATTCTTCTTTCCTTTTAACTTCAAACCCCTACGACTGATCAACATAGATTTCTTCTTCAAGCTCTCTATTAAGGAAAGTAGATTTGACATCAAGGTGAAACAACCTCCACTTGTTTTGAGCAGCAAGAGCAATTAACAATCTTATAGTGTCATGCCTCGCAACTAGTGCAAATGTGTGACCAAAGTCTACACCATATTGTTGTGCATAACTCTTGACAACGAGCCTAGCTTTCAACTTGTTCAAAGACCCATCAGGATTAACTTTTGTTTTATACACCCATTTTACTCCTAGGACATTTCTTCCATAAGGTCTCTTCACTAATTCCCAAGTATTATTTTTTTGAATCATATGCATTTCCTCCTTTATAGCCTGAACCCAATCTTTATACCTTGCTGCTTCCTTATAGCTTGAAGGTTCAACCAGCACCACATTACATTTTTCATAAATTTCTGCAAGTGACTTTGTTTTACCTTTTATAGGTTCATCTGGGTCATCAGGTTCAACTGTGAACTTGCGACAACCATTTCTTCTTGATTTGTTGCAAGAACATCACTTTGATTTCCTTCCTTACCCTGTTACACTTTATTTTCCTCTCAGTTCCAAAATGAATCCTCATCCACAAGTACATCCCTACCGATTATTATCTTTTTATCTTTTATATTATAAACCTTATACCCCTTGGATTTTGCTGGATAACCCATGACTTGACATCTAGCTTGCTCCTTTTTTCAACTGGAATGTGCACATAACAACAAGCTCAAAATACCTTCATGTGCTTTACAGATGGCCTTACCCCACTCCATGCTTCAATTGGGGTTACATCCTTCACGACAATAATTGGTAGTCTATTTTACAAATAAACTGCAGTATAGGTAACCTCAGCCCAATATTCATTGGGCAACTTTTTCTCAGCCAATAGATACCTCACCATCTCCACTATACTTCTATTTTTTCTTTCAGCAACCCCATTTTGCTCAAGGGTATAAGTTGTAGTCAACTGGTGTTTTATTCCTTTAGCTTCACAAAAATCATTGAACTCCTGTGAATTAAACTTCATTCCATCATCAGATTGTATAGCCTTAAGCTTGCATCCAGATTTAACTTCTACCATCTTCTTGAATCTTTTAAAACCTTCCAAAAGTTGAGACCTGAATCTTATGAAATAGATCCAAGTCATCCTAGTTAAGTCATCAATAAAAAAGACAAAGTACGTTTTTTTGTTCAAGTACTCTATCTTTATAGGGTCACACAGATCTGTATGTATCAATTCGAGTTTCTCTCTTGCTCTCCAAGTTGCTACATGTGGAAAAGGCAACCTATATTGCTTTCCCATTTGACATGAGTCACACACCATCAGGTTTCACTATTTCGAGTAAACCATACACTATAGTATTTTTCTACAGTAATTTTTAATGAATCATAGCTGCCATGACCAAACCTTTTATACCATAGCTTTGAATCAATCACTCTAGCAAGATTTGCACTTTCTTTAACACAAATCCAATTTAATGGAAAACTTTTATCCACCGTAGACAACTCAACAACAAGATTATTTTTAACATTATAAATGAAACAACAGCTCTCTTTAAAAAACAACGAATATCCATTTTGTAGCATTTGAGCTACACTAAACAAATTTTGAGCTAAACAAGGTATATAAAGCACATTGTGAATGTATTTATACCTTGATTAGTTTGGACAACTATAGAACCCTTCCCTTGAGCTTGAACCACTGCACCATTACCAAGCTTCACTTTGGTGTTGACAGATTTGTCCAGTTTGCAAAAAATGGAATCATTCTTTGCCATATGGCTTGTGCAACCACTATCAACATACTAGGTGTGCCTCCCTATTGCTTTAAAGTTTTGAGTGACCATGAACAAGCTTCCTTTGGTCTCTTCATCTTCTTCTTCTATATAATTTGCTTGTTGAGCTTTCTTTTCTTTATCTTGTTTTTGCTTCAGCCAGTAGCTTTTTTCAACATGACCAAGTTTCTTACAATATTTACATTGAATTGGAGGCTTTCCCTTGAACCAACAATCCTTTTCTAGATAATTGGTTTTGTGACAAGAATTGCAAAGAGGGAATTTGCCTTTATTTTTTGAATTCTTTAAACCTGCCGTTGCTTTTCCTTTGTCTGGTTTGACTCCACTAGCCTTCTTGCCATCTGTTTTAGCTTGATTTCCCTTATGCATTGCTTGTAAAGCACCTTCAGTGACTTCATCTTCCCTCATAAGTGACCTTTGCTCATGTACTTACAGTTTACTTATTAGTTCAACCACAGTCAAAGGTTTAAGATCACAAGACTCCTCTATTGCAGCAATTTTTGCTTCAAGTTTTGCCAGAAGACTGATCATTATCTTTTCCACAATCTTTGTATCTGTTATTTCCTCTCCAAGTAGCTTGATCTTATTGACTAGATCAAGTAACTTAAAAGAGTAGTCCTTTACATTTTCCCCATCCTTCATTCTTAACAGTTCAAACTCCCTCTTTAAAGTTAAGAGCTTGATTGATTTAACTCTTTCATTGCCTTCGAATTCATCTTTTAGTTTTTCTCACACTTCCTTTGGAGATTCACAAGTCATAATTCTTGTGAATATAACTTCTGACAGAGCTGAATGAAGACAGGTCAAAGCTCTTGGCTTTCTGGCTTTTTGGTCTTCATAAACCTTGTGATAGAGTTGGATTAGGCCCTAAGGGTGTTGGCTCTACTCCATCCTCTATTGCCTCCCACAGGTTCAAAGCTTTAAAATAAGACTTCATCTTTATAGCCCATATATGGTAGTTCTCCCCTACAAAGTAAGGAGGTCCAATTCCAAGAAAGTTGTCGCTGCTTGACATATTTCTTCTTCCACAGGTCCCTCAAGAATTAAGCTCTCATACCATTTGATAGTAAAAAAATGGACATAGATAAAATACAAACAAAAATATAAGTTTAGAATATAACTTCCTTAGTCACACACATGCTTTTTCATTCTGCAAAGTAAAGCCTCATATATAGGCTGTTTGTACAAAAAGTAACTTTAACAAATCTTACCAAACATGAGACAAAAATTCCTTAATCTCAGGACAGTCACTACATATAATTTCTAGGGACTTTCAACCCAACTAATATTTAACAACTTCTAACATTAAAAAATTAACATACATCAGCTAAGAGTATCTAGAAAAATCTTAAAAAATTTAACACATTCTTTGCTTCATTGAGCTAGAAGATCCTTGCGAAGTGGTTGCAAGTAAATGGTCAGGTCAATTACTACCTTCTTCTCCTTTGGTCATATTATAATGCGCTAGTTTGAGTTTTGTGATTAATATGTTTGGATGGAATTGCGTATTTGCTTTTTAAAACTGTGTGAGGAGAGGGTATTAGTCTTGAAAATATGAGTCAAAGATAAGATGGAAGTTCAATGAAAGTAAGTGATAAAAACTGATAAAATTGGCAAACTAAAATCAAGTTTCACTTCAGTTCATTAGATATCAGTTTTTAATAGAATGGTGGATGAGTACTTGATATATCCGAAGAATATGACAAAAAATGAAACAAAAGGATGAGAAACGGAGAGAAAGAGAGTTTAACTACAGAAATTCGTTAAATCACCATGTATTCTAGATGCATCTTCATTGCCCCATGAGACTTGTGCTCTATAATTACATAATTGTCTTTTGTTATTGATTCCTGTCTACTTTTATCTATTCATGTATTTATATATAGATCTGAATGAATAAAATGACAGGCAATACTACCTTCCAAAAACCAAAAAAAAGGATAGCAATACTTGTACACGGTGACTTGCTCTGGTTTGTAGTCCAGCTTGCTATTGTTGACACAAAAAATGTCACTTTTTTTCCTTTATTCTGCATCGTTGCGTTTATATATATATATATATATGTTGTAGTTAATTGATACAAGTTAAATGCTGCTCTGTATATGTGTATTGTTTTCACCATGGATATATTGGAGGCTACAGTTACATCAAATGTGAAGCAAAGGCAGGTGAGGGTTATATATGTGGACATGTTGCTCACCTAAACTGTGCGCTTCGATGTTACTTGGCTGGGACTGTAGGAGGAAGCATTGGATTAGATGCTGAGTACTTTTGCCGACGCTGTAATGCAAAGACAGATCTAATTTCACATGCTACCAAATTGGTAGAAACCTGTGAATCCATTGCTTGCCAGGATGACATGAAGCGCATTTTGAATCTTCGTTTCTATTTTCTGCGTGGTTCACAGAAAGACAATGCGAAGGACTTGCTGAGCCAAATTGAGTTAGCCACGAAAAAGGTAAAGCTGATGCCACCAAGTTTTTTCCGTGTCCCCTATTAGTTTCCTGAACAAGAGATGTGATAGGTTGATGTGCAATGTTTTTTCAGCTTAAACGTGGAATTTCTCTATGATATATCTAAAATGTTGAAGAAAACTTCAACACAGCTGTTTCTACAGGTAAGTTCCTCAGTATTTTACATCTCATTTGGAAATATCATCATCCTTACCTTAAAGTTTACGCAGGTTGATGTTCAGTCATAATGTAAGTTTCTGGACTTTGTGGAGTAAAAGCAATACGATTAGCCCTGGTGATTTAATATTTGAAAACGGAGATTGCTTATGGAGATTCTAAGTATGCAGAAATTCACGAGTATATTTTGTTAGAGATGTCATTCCAATCCGATCTATCAAGAGGTCAAATGAAGACAAAGGATATGTTAGTGATGTGAAATATGTATGTATTTTTATAGACTATTGTCTTTGAATATACTTTTGATGATTATTTATGAGAAAGAATTATGTCTCGGCAACTTTCATAAATGTTCACATAATCATTTCTAAATTGATGTGGATCCCATCATCAAGTTAGAAACTCCATGTTTCTATGAAGCATTTAAGAAGTTTATCAATGTGAGGACGTTAGAAATCCTTAACATCCAAATCAAAATGCTCCTTCATAATTGCTTTAGAGGTTCTTGCAAACCCAATGGCTACTTTTACCACATCCTTTAAGCTCCGTTTGGCACCTGGGATTGGAATAGATTGAATTAAAATTGAATGAAAAATTACTATCTCATGTTTGGTAAAACTTATGATTAAATTAAAATTATACTATATCATATTTGGGGTAGGTTAATATTGGATTGAAATAAAATTAATTTTAAAAAAAATCTTAAAAAAAAAAAAAAAAAAAAACACCAAAATTCTTCATCTCATCATCAATCCAATTCATAACATCTCCCACAATTCAACATTATCAAGCACAGTTCGTCAATATCATCAATCAAATTCATCAACATCATCATCTCCCACACCAACAACATCAAACATTAAAACATGAAACAACAAAAAAAAAAAAAAATTAGTATAGGGGCTCTGATCGAACCTAGAACAACCTAGAACTAGGTTCTGGGTTCATCGAATTAATTCTGGGTTCATTGAATCAGTTCTAGGTTCATCGAACCTAGAACCAAATGGATCTGGGTTTAATGTCAAACCCAGAACCATCTGGTTCTGGATGGGTCCAACGAACCTAAAACCATGTAACTCAGAAAAAAAATAATAATAATAAAGAAGAAAGAGAAAGGGTAAAGAGGTTCTTGCCACTACTGGTTCGTTTGGATGGAGGAGGAAACGAGAGAGACGAAAAGCGATTTGTGGTGGTGGTGGGTCAACTTGGTGGAGATAAGTGTGTGAGAGAGAGAGAGATAGAGAGAGTTTATGACTTTGTGGAGAGAGATGATGAAATGAAAAATAAAAAATAAAAAGGGAATCCCATGAACTTGGGATTTTGAAAAATCATGGTTCAATTTGGGATTCCATTTCCTAAGTTGAATGGGAATAGAGGTGGGACTAGGAATGAAAAATTCATTTCCATCAATAGCTCCAAACGTGGGATGTGAGAGAATGAGAAAAAATGAATCTCAATCCCACCCCGAATCTCACACACCAAACATACCCTTAGAGTCACCAGGACCAGTTCTGGTGCTAGTTTAATGAGGGTTCTGTCAATTCAGCTTTCTCCTTGTCGAGTTGCTAAGACAGATGGCAAAGATCATTCTTTTGTGTTAAAGCCTTTCCTCTGCAATTCTGTATTCAAGCTCCTGGAAGTTTCAGAGTGCTTGGAGAATACGCGTAATCAGAATACGTGGTAGAAATAGCTTGTTCTGGCTTTTGGATTCACGATGTTTTGTAACTTCTAATGCAATATTTTCGTCATAACAGACCCGTGTTTATAAACAACTACAATATCACAATCATGAATAACCAACACTTCACGAGAAACAGAGACCTCTACTCCTTCGTTTGGGATATCAGCCTACCACAAGTGTTACCCAAAATCTTGTGCAAGAAAAATGCAACAAACCAGATGGAACAAAAAAAAAAGTATTTAAACTAAGGAGAATTAAAAAACTTAAAAGAAACTGTAGAAGTAAAACCAAAACAAATGGAAAAAGCAAGGAACGGACAATATATGTTCAAGCTCAAAATAGGATGCATATGAAGCTAAAATCAATAAAAATACAAATTTTGAGACATTCTTAATTCTTTCTCATAAATAATCATCAAGAGTATATTCAAAGTGTCACAGCCTAGGGCCTGAGTCGTGATAGTAAGATAACTCAAATGGTACATACTTTGCTTCCTATTTGTATTTAACCCCTAGGTCATGGGTTCGAGAGGTGTGGGAGGCAAGAAAACCCCAGGGGAGAGAACAGTACCTACCATCCACGTGGTTGGGCCGGTGTTGGTCGATCACACATGGGATGGCCGGACTACCACCCAGCTGGGCCGGTGTTGGCCGATTGGGGGTGGTTAGCCCATTACACAAAGACAATCGTCCATAGAAATACATACATCTTTCACATCACTAACATATCCTTTGTTTATCATTTAACCGCTTGATGGGTTGGATTGGAATGACATTTATAACAAAATGTGTGTGTGAATTTATGAATTCTTAGAATGTCCATAGTTAATTAATCTCCACTTTCAGAACATAAAATCACAAGGAGCTTTTCGTACTGCTCTTACTCCACGAAGTCCAGGAACTTATACTATGACTGACTGTCAACCTGCGTAAACTTTAAATAAGGATGATGATATTTCCAAATGAGATGTAAGATATTGAGGAACTTGCCTGTAGAAACAGCTGAGTCGAAGTGATCTTCTTCAACATGTTAGATAATAGATATATCCAAGAGAAGTTCCAGGTTTAAGCTGATATAAAACTTTACACATCAACTCGTTACATCTCTTGTTCGGGAAAATATTAGGGGCCGCAGAAAAACATTGGTGGCAGCAGCTTTACCTTTTTCATGCCCAACTCAATTCGATTCAGCAACTCCTTCGCATTGGCTTTCTGTGAACCATGCAGAATACAGAAACCAAGATTCAAAATTCCCTCCATGTCGATTAACAGGTTTGTACCAATTTGATAGCATGTGAAATTCGATCTGTCTTTGCGTTACAGCGTCGGCAACGGTACTCAAGCATCTAATCCAATGCTTCCTCCCACAGTCCCAGACAAGTAACTTCGAAGCGCAGTACAGTTTAAGTGAGCAACATGTCCACATATATAACGTTCACCCACCTTTGCTTTACGTTGTTAGGGATGTCATCAATGGGGCGGGCATGGGGCGGGCATACCATTCCCGTTCCCCGAACCCGAAGTTAATCACAGTTTATCTAACCCAACACAATCCATTCCTATGAGCCTAATTAAATAATTCAATCTCATCTAATTCGGCAAATACCAAAGTTAAGGTATATTTACCATATCTAAAGTTTCAAACAATATGAAAATAAAATCTTAAAATGCTAACAATTTGAACATAGGAAAAAAATATTGACCATTATAATTCACTATAAAATAGAAGTAAAATATAGAGATATATTTGTGTATCTGTGTGTGTGTTTTTTTTTTTTATTTTAAAAAAAAGTGAAATATTTTTATGACTATCACTGAATTTGGAGATATTCGAATGTAAAAGAGATTGTGAGATATTTTATTTTTTATTTTTGGATAAGAAGAGGTTTACTTTTATAATCAACAACAAAAGTCTATAAAAGTTTTTTAGGAGAGTGGGAAAGAATTTGTAGAGTTTGATTATAATAAATTTAATATAAAAGTCTACCAAAGTTATTGAAATTTTAAATTTTATAAAAGTCGTTGATATTTTAAATATTTTATAACTTTTATAAACTTTTAAAAAATCTTAATTGAATACCTCATAACTTTTATAAACTTTTTAAAAGTCATTAAAAGTTTATATTGAATACGACATGATATTTATAGAGTCTTTAAAAGTCTATATTAAATATATCCATAAACTTTTAAATTCTATAAAAATCATTAAAAGTTTAGATTGAATACATCTCCCTTAATCTTATTTTGATCCATAGGATAGAAATTTATGTAATTTTCTATGAGTAAAGTGCCACCAAATTATTTGCTAAAATTAAATTCAATAATATGGCATATGAGTTGTGTTGTCCATATAAATTATAAAATTTTATGGCAACTAATGTCACTATTACAACTCACCTGCCACATTTGGCATGATTTTATAAGTAAGTAATTTGTGCAGTATAATGTTATTTAATTTACTTTTATCTTATTGGAAGCTTTACAGATATCCTTACAAATTCAGCCCATAAATATTATATAAATGGAATGATATCTACACAATATCTAAATCAAATATACCCATAAAAGTTAAATTTTAATTAACAAGAATTTTTAATTGAAAACATCCTAAAAATGCAATTATTTGTACAAATTCAAAATTTTATCCATTATTATTTTGTAAAATTTAGTCAAAAGACAACTCATACAAAAAAAAAAAAAAAATCACAGATTTCTCACACTTTTCTTGCCGGGTAAGATAAAAAGTACCCAAAATTGGAAACTAATAGTCATGCTGTATCCAAAACAAAATTGCCAGGGTATAATAGTCATTTCGTTTTTTTGGTCGGCTATATAACTCCAATTAACAGCAGAGAAAATTTCATATTGAAGCCCTTGTCACTGCTTCGTGGTCTCACCAGGTCTGATTTTTATACTTTTTTTTATCTTATTTCTCTTAAGTTTCTATAAGTGTTTTTAAATATCACTCCATTTCACCAAATTCAAAATTTTAAAATTTGTGATTGTGATTTTTTTTTTCCTTTTCCTCTTAAAATACGTTTGCCTAACATTGAAATTTTGTTGTCATTATTTATGTTTGTGCAAATTCTCATGTTTAGCGGGTAAAATATCATAATTAAAAAGCAAAGCTTCTATAAGGTGAATGTTTGTTGCGTTGCTTCAATTTGCACTTCACTAGCTTTCATTTTTGTAGTTTACTGCATCAAGTGAATATATTTGTACATTCAAAATATTGATGTTTGAGTCACAGTTGCGATTTAATTGAATTATTCTAAAAGATTTTGATATACAACAAGAACATTTGTTAGTATACTTTATCATGAGCAATATGAGTACCTTATGATTTGTGTATACATTGGTTGCTGACAATGAAGTAAAACTTACAATTTTAATATAATCCATATGTAACCTTATTAGAATTAGTTGACAAAATCTGTCAATAATTGTTGTTTCCTTTTAGGAAGAAGGAAATGTGGATTAATGGCATTGTGACTGTGAGTTTCATGATTATTATTTGATTCAACGAGTGCTTGTGGTTATATTATTGAGTAATACTATATTATTCAAAAATTTATCCAAATTTATTATTTAAATAATGTGACAAATTTATATGTGATTACCACATCATTAGTACAACATCATATCATTTGATGATCGTATTTGTTGTGGCAACTATAAATCAACATGTCATATCATTTTGGCAAAATTTTTGAGTAAATTTTTTTGAAATGTAGCATTATTCTATGCTATTTGATGATTGTATTTGTCGTATGTAATCATGCAAATTACAAAAATGCCTCTATGATATATATTCCTTTTCTGACAATTGAGATTGCCATATGTGGCTCTACCACTTGGGATAATTTTTATGTAGAATAGTGCTCTTTAGTTCTGTGTTTAGTGGCATAGATTTCAGCTATAGTGTATATAAGTTGGATGGAATTCGAGGGCAGGATTGTGTATCCAGTTTTCTTAGAGTTAAATAGTTTTGATAGAATTCCACCAAACACAGTTTTCAATATGTTGCATTGTTGCAGAAGAGGATGTAAGTAGTTTTCTTTTCTATCAATAACAATCAAGGGCAAGAGATGTATATAAGTAATGAAAGAGAGTGAGAGACACCAGATTTTCTTTGTTGGTGTGATTTTTGTGCTTGAAAATTTATCTTTTAAGTGCTAATGATGAAATGGAATTGATTATAGGTCAATAATGTGAACTAAATCGTTGGTCGGAAATCGAATAGATGGAGGTTGGAAGTAGCAACACAACATTCAATGGGAACGGTGATAATCTTCCACTGATTTTGCCAGAATTGTTTGAGAAAGATTTGTCATATGCTCCTATAAATTGGCCCGAACCAAGTGATTATTGGACTTGGAGGGTAGGGAAGAGAGTTGCCAAAACTAGCCATTTTTTGGATAGATATCTTAATCCTCCAAAACATCTCCCCCATGTTGATAGCTCAAGTGGTAGGATGAGCAGTTTTAAAAGCAAGTTTATAGTTGAGCAGTATATTCGAGAAAAATTTCCTGGTTCAAATGTTGATTTATTCTTCACTTCATTCAGCTGGAAAATCCCCGCGAAGCGGTTGCAAGTAAATGGTCAGTCCGATTACCATATTTTGTTCTTCGGTCATATTTTAGTTTGAATTTTGTGATTAATATGTTTCGATGCAATTGCACATTGCTTTTTAAAATTGTTTGTGGAAAGGATATTAGTCTTGAAAAATCCAAGTCAAAGATATGATGGAAGTTCAGTGGAAGTAGCTGATAAAATTAGAAGTTGATGCATCCACTAAAATCAAGTTTCACTCCATTTTAAAATATATCAATGTTTAATAAAATGGTGGATGAGTACCTGATGGATCTGAAGGAGCAGACAAAATAAAACAAAAAGACGATAGAGGGAGAGAAAGAGAGCTTACTCTGTTCACAGTGACTTGCTCTGGTTTATGGTCTGCTATGTTATTGTTGACAAAAAAAAAATGTCACCTTCGTTTTTACTTTGTTCTGCATCCCTATGTTTATATTTATGTTGTAGTTAATTGATATAAGTTAAATGCTATCCTGAATATGTGTATTGTTTTCACCTTGCATATACATGTGCCTAGATGACATGTCTAATCCTCTCCTTGTCCCTCAATGTTGCCTTACCACAGATAATGAAGAGGGACGTCCTTCCTTTCCTGCATCATTTGTAGCCAATTCAGAGGAAGATTCTGAGTCCGATTCGCAGTCTGAGGGTCTGGTTTGTAAAGCTGGGAACAAGAAGTGCAGCAGTTTAATAGTGCAAGCAGAAGATACATCTTTAACCGCCATGCCTTGTGATATTTGCTCCACTGAACCTCATTCTTGCCATGTTTGTTGTTGTATCCTCTGTAACAAGTACGTAGATATGAAAGTCGGAGGCTACAGCTACATCAAATGTGAAGCAAAGTTGGGTGAGGGCTATATATGTGGACATGTTGCCCACTTAAACTGTGCACTTCGATGTTACTCGGCTGGGACTGTCGGAGGAAGCATTGGATTAGATGCTGAATACTTTTGCCGACTCTGTAATGCAAAGACAGATCTAATTTCACATACCACCAAGTTGGTACAAACCTGTGAATCTGTTACTTGCACGGACGACGTGGTGCAAATTTTGAGTCTCGGTTTCTGTATTCTGCGTGGTTCACAGAAAGCCAATGCTAAGGAGTTGCTGAGCCGAATAGAGCTGGCAATAAAAAAGGTAAAGCTGAAGCCACCAATGTTTTTCCTTGTCCCCCTAATTGTCTCCTAAACAAGCGATGTGAGTAGTTGATGTGTAATGTTTATATCAGCTTAAACATGGAACTTCTCTTGGAGATACATGGAAAGTTGAAGACTTAGACGCAGATGTTTCTACAGGTAAGCTTCTCAGTATTGTACATCTCATTTGAAAAAATCATGATCCTTATAAGTTTGCACAGCCAAAGAAATGACATTCTAATGCTGATGTTCTCTCCCTCCCAACCTCTACCTTCTATTTTATTCTCTATTTGTCAAGCGATGGTTCCTTACATTATTGGTCAATAATCTTAATAGATTTTTAATGTAGATAATTTACACAATAACGGTACTTTAATGCGACTTTCAAGCCCCTGAAGACTAGAGCAACCTCCACAACTCTATTTTTCAGTATTTTAACTTATTTTGGAACTTGTAATTTAAAAATAAATTTAAATAACATTTTTTTATTCCGTACGGACATAGTATCTCACCTTCCCGAAGAAAACAAGAACTTTGTATATGCAATGACCTGATGGACAGTTTGAAAGAAGTTAAGAATTGTACCATTCATTTAGTGAATTACTAGAGATAATGCTAGAGTTGGTATTCTGAGTTTTATTAGATATCAATCATAACATATTACCTTCTTTTGTCTTAGTGAATTCTCCACAGCCAGAAACAGAGAAACACTGAAGCAAGGAAAGAAGACACAAGCCCTGCAGTGAAGAGGAAAACGAAACATAGAGCAACTGCTCCATCAATCAAGCAACGAACTCAGCAGAATGATGCAGGTGACAAAACTGATTTGGAGTCACTGATGAAAGAAAAGGCAGCAAGTGATATGAAAAAAACAACATACTTTGATGATGATTTCTTTACTGGCCAGAATTCCCTAGGAGAATATATTCCAAAGGAATTTGATAGCTATCTTGATCTCTTATTGACAAATTTTGTCAAGTAAAATAAGCCAATTGGACGGCATTTTAGTTTGAATAGGTTTGTAGCTTGTGTTAAATCAAATAATTCATCCCAAACCACTACATATTAAATAAAGTAAATTATGTTATAAAATAAATACGATATTAATATTACGGATTACTACAAAGAGCAAAAAAGAAAACATATGAGAAATTTAGGAGAGAGTAACTTTCTATTCTTTCGTTCACTTGTGGAGAGTCATCAATATACACTCATGCATTCTCTAAATGGGCTAAAAACGATAAGTAAAAGCAATGAAAAAGACACAAGTTACTTATAACCTTAACAGAGAGTAGAGAAGAAATAATACACACTATTAAGAGGAAAATTATTAAGAGATTATAATGATCTAAATGTTGATTATGGAATGCCAATGGGTGGTATCTACACACAATTGGTTTACAATAAATTATTATTAATCTCCTCAAACTTTAACTTATGAAAACCAAAATCAATTGTTCTTTCAAAAAAAAATAATAATAACTTATAAAAAAAAAAAAAGACATCGACTTGCTACATATTAAAATTACCGTTAAAAATTAAATTTACTTGTCAAAAGTGGGTCTCTAGTTTCATTTAATTAAAAAATTATTTTTAAAAAATAAAAAGTAAAACAGAATTAAAAATCCATTGTTCATATATAATATAGACAGTGAAGATTTAAAAATATATTTTTAAAAAATTAAAAATTAAAAATATGATTGGATAATTATCATTCATTTTTAGATGCACGATCTCGATGTCAATCCATTTAAAAAATAATAATTTATAAAAAAATTGAAAAAAAATTAAAATATTTTAACAAATCTAGCAGCGGGGAAAGGCCCCTCCAAACATGCATCATAATGGGGAGATGATGGTTCGCATTCCCGTAGTGAAGGAGAGGAGGTGAACCCATTTTGAAATTTTGGGGTAGTGTTGCAAGTTTTCTCAGGGAAGGTGTAATTTTGCAAATGGTTTTGCATACTAGGGTTGTTTTGCTAAAATCCCTCCATTTTTCTTTCATAAAATAAAATTAAACATATTTATATTTATTAATATATAATATATTTTTTATTATTTTATTTTAAAATAAATCAAATACTTAAAAAAAAAAAAAAAAAAAAAAAAAAAAAAAAAAAAAGTCTTTAGAAAAAAAATTGTAAATTATTTTATTTAATCATAAATGATTTTTTTTTGTCATTTTAATTTACTTTATTAAAAGTTAAAATAATCTATTTTTCCTCAAAAATTTATTTTATCTAATCCAATATGAGGTATTCAATGCTATAGTGTATCAAATAGAAAACTATATTATATCTAATCCAATATAATTTAATTTAATTTAATCTTATCTAGTTCGATACATCAACCAAAGCTATCCTATGATCAAAATAATATAAAATTTCAAATAAAATAAAATAAAAAATTCTCAATAAATGAGCAATATGTTGAATTTTATTGGAGCAATGCTAGTGCTACTCAAATTACCTGCTCAAAATCACATCTAATAATATGGCATATGAGTTGTAATAACCATATAAATAATGTGACTTTATGGTATGTGACATCACAGACACAACTCACATGCCCCACTAAGCAAGATATTTTAGGCAAGTAATTGGTATACTATTACTCTTTTCTTTTTTATCTTATTTGAAAAATTAAAAATTCAATCCATATTTACCGCAAATGGAATGATATCTACACCATATCTGAATCATTTACCTATAAAAGGTGCATTTTAATAAAGCAGATTTATGTAGTTAACTACTTTCTCAAAATGCATTTAATTTGAATAAATATCAAATTCTAGTCATAATTATTTTGTGAAATTTAGTCGAAAGACAACTCATATTAATGATCCTTGAGTTGTCACACTTCTTGCCACGTGAGTAAGG
Source organism: Litchi chinensis (assembly GCA_019925255.1). Taxonomy (NCBI): domain Eukaryota; kingdom Viridiplantae; phylum Streptophyta; class Magnoliopsida; order Sapindales; family Sapindaceae; genus Litchi; species Litchi chinensis. Next base: position 5,586,443 of record CM034461.1, read on the forward strand.
ATATCAAAAATTGCTTGGGTACCCATACCCAGGGCTTAAGTATAAGTTTATGGATAATTTAGATTTGGGATGTAACTTGAAATTGTCATACATAATAATCTAGATTTTGCTTTTTAAACCTTTTAAAACTAGGACTAGCCTAAGTGTCAATCAGAATCTATTGAGATAAGAACATTAGTAGCACAGCCTCAAATATACTCTTATATGGGAGTGATCCACCCACATAAAAGTAACAAAGAGACCCATACTGGAATTGAAGGACAACCCACACGTACAAGTGGAAGAACATGTTTATTTTGTGGCCTCGTGGGGTGTTGACCCATGCCTTTTGGCATGTGTTTTATCATGAGTTATGACTCATGTGAAATTATATTATAATGAGGGATGTGATTTTTCTTTTTTTTATTTCTTTATGGATTTAGTGTGTTGATGAGATTATATTAGTGATTTATGTTATTATTTATATATGTTTAAGTTTTTACAGATTTTATTATTCTTTAAAATTTCCAAGTTAAACATTCAAACAAAATCAAATAGGTACCGTGTATGGGTGTTAGGAAACGGGCATGGATTGGGTATGGGATCCTTTGATATACCATACAAGTTACAACATTTCACTAGATTAGAATGTATAAAATTGTATTGGATACATCCCTACATGTGAGTAAGCCATGTTTGATATACCATACAAGTTACAACATTTCACTAGATTAGAATGTATAAAATTTTATTCGATACATCCTAACATGTGAGTGTTATGCCTGTTTTCTCGACCTAAACAAATAGGTCGGGATAGGCCCTGCAAATATGAACAGAAACGAAGGCCCAAGCCCAAGTCACCGCCACGAGCTCGGCCAGCTCGCGAGATCACGTAACGACCAGACCGCCAGAAGCACACCCCCAGCTCATATTAACGCCTATCCAGTTCGCATGGTTCGAATTACTAGGAAGCTCGTGCCAGGTTATTTTGTAAAAATTATCTGAGCCACCAACTTCCTTGACTTCCCGCCGAAGACACCTGTGCAATTTCCGAGGAGCACTCCATGCAGGGCTATGCATTAATGTAGATAATACTTCTCCTGGTGCATTAAATGCAGACGTGCGCATGAAAGAACAATCATTACCTTTACAATAAATACAACATGACTTATGTCAGGATTAGTTGAGATTATTATCATTTTAACATATATTATACTCCTTGGTATTTTCTTTTGGTCATCTCCCATTCTCTATAAATATAAGGATTGTTACTGTACAAACAGGTGAAAAATACTATAATATTGTCACTCTACCGGAATTACCTCAGAGTGACTATGGATGTAAGCGTAGTCGCCGAACCACATAAAAATTTTTATGTTTGCACTCATTTTCCCCCTTTTGTTTTCATTAATCATCTCATTACTCTCACTTAATTACCACGACCAACATTCCTTGCCTTAATTACGCTCGACCAACCTTAAACCTCATTCACTGCTCATTTACCACACATCCATTATCATTATCACCATTTAATTACCTTTGTTACGCAAGTTACAACCCTAGAATCAGGGTATAAAATTGTATTGGATACATTCCTACATGTGAGTAAGCCATGTTTGATATACCATACAAGTTACAACATGGCACTAGACTAGAATGTATAAAATTGCATTGTATCATATTACATTCTATTCAATAATAGATTTGACTATCTTATTGATTGGATAAGATTATCCATCAACAACAATCATTGGATTAGTTGTAAAAATGATAATCAATAACAATCAAATAGTTGATATTGATAGATAATATTACCCAATCAATAATGTAGATAAAGTTTAAACAATAATAAGTACTATCACGTTGCATATCATCTCTTAGTAAAAGTGATTGAATATTTTTCTTGATCTTAAGAGATCAAATATTCAAATTCATATTTGTTGTAAATACAAGATATGAGTAGTTTTTTCTAAATTAAATCCCCCTCCCACCATAAAAACAAAATTTAATCCCTTTCTCCTACTATTAAAAAAAAAAAAAAACTCTAAATTTAATCTTCCTCTTCTACCATTAAAAAAAAAAAAAACTAAATTTAATTCCTCTTTCTTACCATTAAATAAAAATGAAATAAAACTGAAATTATTCTCCCAATCCCACCACAAAAAGAGGCAAAAAAAAAAAGTATCAAATACACCTCTCCGACCGTAAGAACAAAAACGAAAGTAATATTATGTGTTTGGTGCTGTTTACAAAAAAAAAATAATAAATAAAAAAAAAAAATTGAATTTAAAAAAAAGTTTTAAAAAAGAAGCAAAAGTACTATAAAATCCCTCTTCCACTGTAAAAAGAGAGGAAAAAAAATCCTACACCTGTTAGCTATATTGCATGCCGTTTTTTTTAATTAAAAATTATTATTAAAATTCTATAAAATCATATTCATAAAACAATAATATAAACAACTAAAACAAATTAAGCAACAAAATCACATACGAAAGGGAAAAACATAATTTTAAACATCATCATCCAGTGAAAGTCAATATAGATCCACTTTTGCAAATTTACGTCCAACAATTTCGGGTTGGATTTTCCCCAAATCGATCCTGCGTGCTCCATATCAAGTCGAGATTCAAAGCCTGAAGTTTCCTCAAGAGAGAGACGGACTTCAAGAGCCATCCATTAGAAGGGAGCAGTCGGACTGTCAGAGAAGCTAAAGTACTGACGTGGGTTGAAAACGAGAGTAGCGGTTTGCTCACAGTGTGCGTGACGATGAAGAAGATACACTGTATTTAACAAACAAGGCAAGGCGAGTCTGTGCTCTCTACCCAGAACCAATATTTAGGGGCAAAACAGTCATTTTGATTATTTTTCAGGGTACGATATTTTTCTCCCGTTAACGTTGAAGCCACAGTCTCCGTGCTCTCATTAGGTCTTTTTTTTTTTTTTTTGAACATTTTAATCTTATTTTTGTAATTTAAAAATCACTCTGTTTCGCCAAATTCAAATTTTTAGAATTTGTGATTGTGATTTTTTTTCCTCTTTTGCTCTAAAATGGCGTTTTGCTAACATTAAAATTTGTTTGTCAATGTTTATTTCTCTGCGAAATCTGTTGTCTAGCAGGCAAAATATCAGAATCGAAGAGCCAAATTTGTCTCAGGTGAATATGTAATTTGTATCTATATTGACTGCTGACAATGAAATAGAACTTGCTATTACAATATAATTCATGTGTAACATTGTTAGAATTAGTTGATGAATGTATAGATAATCGTTGTTTCTTTGTAGGGAAAAGGAGATTGGATTAATTGCATTGTGGGTTTCATGAATATTGTTAGGTTAAATGAGTACTCATGGTTATCTTATCTGATGACTATTTGTCAGAATGTAAATTGTGCAAGTTACCAAAATGCCTATGAGGTATATTCTGTTTCTGACGATTGAGATTGCCATATGTAGCTCTACCACTGGGGGTCATTTTTACTTGGAATAGTCCTCTTGAGTTCCATTTTCAGCAGCATAGATTTCGGCTTTAGTATATAAAGGTTAGATGGAATTCAAGGGTAAAGTTGTGTATCCAGTTTTCCAAGTGTTCAATAGATTTGATAGAATTATACCAAATATAGTGTCGAACATAGAAACGTTTGCAAGTCATCTTCAATATGGTGCTTTGTTATAAAAGGAGATTTAAGTAGTTTTCTTTTCTATTGATAACAATTAAGAGCAGGAGATGTATCTAAGTAATGAAAGAGAGTGAGAGACTCAAGGTTTTCTTTGTTGAAGTGATTTTTGAGAGACTCTTGGTTTTGCATTGTTGGTGTGGTTTTTGTGCTTGAAAAGTTTTTGTCTTTAAGTGCTAATGATTTTTGAATGGAATTGCTAGCAGGTGGTCAACAACGTGAACCAAATCGCTGGTTGGGAAATGGCATCTATGGAAGTTGATGGTACCAAAACTACTAATGAAAGTAGTGAAACAGCAATCAATGGAAATGGTGTTCATCCTCCACCGGTCTTTCCAGATGCGTCTGGTGAAGGTCTGCCATATGCTCCCACAAATTGGCCCAAACCTGGTGATAACTGGAGTTGGAGGGTGGGGAAGAGAGTCGCCAACAACGGTCATTTTTTAGATAGATATTTGTATCTTCCTAAAAGGTTACCCCGTGTTGATAGCTCAAGTGGTAAGAAGCGTGGTTTTGCAAGCAAGCTTTCAGTTGAGCGGTATATTCAAGAAAATTTTCCTGGTTCAGATGTTGATGCATTTTTTGCTTCATTTAGCTGGAAGATCCCTGCAAAGCAATTGCCAATAAATGGTCAGGCCAATTCTACCTTTTTTCCTTTGGTCATGTTGTAATGTGCCAGCTTGAGTTTTGTGATTTAATATTTTTTGATGTAATTGCACGTTGCTTTGTTTGTGGAAAGCATATTAGTCTTTAGTTTCTGAGTCATCAATGATATGATGAAAGTTCAGTGAAAGTAGCCAAAGAAATTAGCAGTTGATGCATCCACTAAAATCAAGTTTCACTCCATTTCATCAAAGATCATTGTTTAATAGAATGGTGGATGATTATCTGATAGATCCAGAGAGCAAGACAAAAAGCCAACAAAAGGATGAGAGAGAGGGAGAAAGAGAGAATTTACTGTGTTCTAGGGTCTGAAATTTCTCAAAACATCCTGCATTCTAGATGCATCTTCAGGGCCTCATGAGATACGTGCTTTATAAATTCACATTACCATATTGTCTTTGTTATTGCTTCCTGTCTACTGTTATTTTTTGTATATGGATCTGAATGATTAAAATGACGGGCAATACTTGTTCAGCTGCATGGTCAGTTATTTAATTGTTAACACAAAAAAAAAAAAAAAATGTCACTTTTTTCTTTGTTCTGCATACTTGTGTTTATATCTATGTTATAGTTAATTGATACACGGTAAATGATATTCTGAAATATGTATATTGTTTTCACCATGGATATTGTGTGCCTAGTTGACGTGCCTAATTCTCCTCCTTGGCCATCAATGTTGCCTTTGCACAGGTAATGTAGAGCAATCTACTTTCTTTCCTGCATTTATGGAATATTCAGAAGAAGGTTCTGAGTCCGATTCGCAGTCTGACGGTGCAGTTTGTAAAGCTGGTAACAAGAAGTGTAGCAGTTTAATAATGCAAGCAGAAGATTCATCTTTTACTGTCATGCCTTGTGATATTTGCTGCACAGAACCTCGCTTTTGCCATGTTTGCTGTTGTATTCTTTGTAACAAGTATATAAATTTGAACTATGGAGGCTACAGTTACATCAAATGTGAAGCAAAGGTGGGTGAGGGTTACATATGTGGACATGTTGCTCACTTGAATTGTGCACTTCGATGTTACATGGCTGGGACTGTAGGTGGAAGCATTGGATTAGATGCTGAGTACTGTTGCCGACGGTGTGATTCAAAGACTGATCTAATTTTACATGCTACTAAATTGGTACAAACCTGTGAATCTGTTGATTGCCGGGATGACATGGAGCAAATTTTGAATCTTGGTTTCAGTATTCTGCGTGGTTCACAGAAAGCCAGTGCAAAGGAGTTGCTGAGCCGAATTGAGCTGGCAATAAAAAAGGTAAAGCTGATGCCACCAATGTTTTTCCATGTACCCTATTGGTTTCCTGAACAAGAGATATGACTGGTTGAGGTGTAATTTTTATATCAGCTTAAACATGGAACTACACTTAGAGATGTCTGGAAATCTGAAGAAGACTCAGACACAGTTATGTCTACAGGTAAGTTTGCATCTCATTTGAAAAAAATCATCATACTTGCCTGCAAGTTTGCATAGGTTGATGCTTAGTGAGAATGTAATTACTTGAATTTGGAGAAGGTTTTTGTTTTGGGCAGAGAGTCACATAGGTCTTAAAGAAATGACATTCTAATGCCTGATGGTCTCTCCCTCCCAACCCCTACCTTCTCTGATTTTCGCTCTTTCTCAAGTGATGGTTCTTTCTATTATTCGTCAGTTAGTCTAACTGACTTTTATGTATATAATTAAAGCTATAACAGTATTTTAATGCACTTTTTGATCCCCTGAAGACGAGCAACCTGCACAACGCTATAATTTAGTTTGTAAACTTCACGAGTAGTTTGTTTAGGATTTTTTTAGTCTCGATGTGTTGGTTATTCATGAAGTGTAATTTTGTTTGTTTATGCACAGGTGTCTCTCATGACGAAAATGGTGCATTGGAAGTTATAAACCACCAATACTCTCCAGACGCTGGAACAAGTGTACAGCCATTTCTGTCCGCATATTCTGGTCACAATTCAGAATCTCGAAAACTTGAGGAAGAGATTGACAAGGTTCTCCGAGCCCTAAGAAACTCCCAGGAGTATGAATACAGAATTGCAGAGGAAAAACTTTATGCGCAAAAAAATGACCTTTGCCATCTGTATCAACAACTCGACAAGGAGAAAGCAGAATTGGCACAACGCACATCAGAAGTAGAACCTGATGTACTCTTGGACGCTTTAACAAGCAGAGTGGAGCAGATCAAACGCGAGGTCATGAAACTGAAGGATATGGCTGAAGTAGCCATTGGATTTGGAAGGACCTCAAAGGCAATTTTGAAGGAGTACTTTGATTTAGATGTTGAGGACTAGAAGCAATCCGGGTAATTTATATCGGTTTAGTTTATCAATGATTTCAATAGATTTGCTGTCTCCGCAACATTGTGTTAGCACACATATCATAGGTTTTTTTGGGAAAATTATACTTTAGTCTCTAATTTTTTAGAGAAATATTTCTTTTTTATTTAAGAATGTGATTTTAATTTCCATCATATCTGATGTTTGATAAATTCATCAGATTAATTCCTTTTATCATTTAACTATTGTTCAAACATGATGGAAAACTGTATAAAGATTAAAATATCCATAATCATTTTGTTCTAATTTATTTATCAATGGGAAACCACCATGTGTCATATAAAATTATTAATTTAATAATAAAATATAGTTAAAATTTTAAAGTTTAAAATGAAAAAAAAAAAAAAAAAATTAAATCTCCCTCCCATCATAATTATGGACGGTAGAGATTCATGTGAAATACAAATTGAAAAAGTAAAACTAATTTAAAAAGAAGAAAGTAAGAAATATGTGTGAAGATCTCATAGAACTTCAATTTAAAAGAAAAGGAAAAAAATATAACAAACCCAAAATCAATATCGTCATCAACAAGCACAAACCCAGTTGATACTACGAATCCATGTGAACAACATCAATAGCAATTAACAAGGCCATAAGAAACCAAATTCCAAACATCAAAAGAAGACCGTCAAGCCCTCCAATCCGGCCACCACCGCTCGCTCTAACGTTGTCGCCGCCAACGGCAACAAGACCAGCATCTTCCGTTCCTTGGAGCAGCAGGCGGAGGAGCGATGCTGCCGAATCGTAGGAGCTCAATGGGCTGCGGCCGCTGAGATCGAAGCACCGATCTGATAATGAGGATGAGGACGATAGCAAAGCGGCGACTGCAGCAGAGAATGGGAAGGATGGGTTGGTACTGATGATGCTGATCTGGTTGAAGTTGTTCATGAGGAAACTTTTTCGGTTGACAATAGAGCCACCCTACTATATTCTAAAGGTATTTTGATAATCAATTTATAGAGCTTAAAAGAATTATTGAAATTAATAAGGATTATTTGTGATCTAAAGTTCATGATACTCAATTACTCAGAAGTGCAACCGACTCAAAGAAGATTCAGGGAAAAAAAAAAATTTATTGCATTGAAATTAGATCTAGTCTGAACATAAAATCAGAATCACAACAGAGAGATTAACAACTCGTAAACACACTACTTCTATAATCCCTCTAAATCGGGACGAATAGTAGCAAGCAAATTGTTTGACACTACAAAGGAGTGACAACTAACAAGCTGCATTTTTCCTGCTGGACAATATTTAACATTTAAACACCAAAATTGTCATAGGGTTTGGTGGAATTGTAACAATTGATAAGCATATTTGTATTGAACACTCTGCGCTATTATTTGGATTTTGAGTCACATATTTTCTTCGGATTTTGAGTCAGATACTTTCTTCATACGAAGCAGATTCAGCGGTGTCAACGTACGTGCCATCAAATTCAGAAGTAGAAAAGAAGACTGAACTGGGAGAATGTGTTTTTTTTGGGTTGAGGCGGTTGATGATGCCGATCTGGTTTTGAGGATGAACACATTTTTCACGAATGTTTTTAACAAATCAGATTTTTTCAAACATATGTCAAAAAAAAGAAAAAAAAAAAAAAAGTTGTCCATATAATTTTCATCCCCACATTCATCTAAGAGATGGATAGTGGAATGCATTTACAATTATTTATTTATTTATTTATTTTTAATTTTTATTTTATATTTAATATTGTTCATTAAATCTCCATCATCTATCACAACTTTAATGGATAGTAATAATTAAATTTTTTTTTCATATAAATTACAAATAGTTAAAAGATCAAAATACACTTTCAACTATTAAGTTTAACTAATAGTCAATTGACGGAAAGATGTTAAAGATAACGAGGATTAAAAACGCATAGATAAATGAAAAAAATAATATTTCATCAAAAGAAGAAGCTTAAATGAAATTTTTTCTAATTTTTAGAGTAGTTATATTGCTAAACCTCCTAAATGTTTCATAGAAATATGGAGTTTCTAGCTTGATGATGGGATCAGCCAGAATTTAACTCATGGTAAACATTTTATGATAGCTATTGAAGGACTGTTTAAATAAGATTCTGTTTTATAATTTTCATGTTTGCAGAAGTTCATATTTTAAACTACTGTGATTTGTTGTTTAGTGGAATGAACCTGTCTGTTCTGGGGGCTATTCTGTCCCAATGCATATAATGTGGTTCCTTTTAGCCTTGTGAACAGTTTGCTATTCTCTGCTATCAACTTTGGCAAACAGTCTCTTTCATCTTTGAAACCTTTCTTATATAAACAAGAGGGAAAATGTATTGAAATTTAACCAGAAGAAGTTCGTTTTTCTTCTTTTTTCTTTTCTGGTACTCTTTGATATGATAGTGGCCGCAATAATAGCAAATGCTGTATTATTATATTACGCAATGGAAACAAATGAATGGCCACAAGCAGCAAATAAGAGAATAATTGTATAGAGCCACTGCCAGAAAGCCCAAGCATAAATTCCTGTCGACGTGAGTAGCGTAAAAGAGCTTTGAACAACATGGAGGCTGCATAAAGTTAAAGATTCCCAAAAACTTGGCAATTCTATGGAAACCCGGAACCTCAAGAACAACCATCAGATTACAACACTCTTGATGAGGCATTCAGACTTTAGAGAAAGTTACGAAATCAAGTCATAATCATCAGGATGTGTGCGGCTGTGCTCCTCTTGTTGATGCTGTATCAATAATGTTCTACGTTGTATTGAAAGATGAAGTGCGCAAATGTTGACAACTAATTTTTCAGTGTCAACTTATGGTGTCCTGAGACCACTGATGCAGGATTTTGGTGCTTCTCCACAATTTTATGAACCACACACCTCACAATGTGATCTGTGGTCTAAGTCTGCTATGTTTGACAGGGACACCTCAAATAGTTATTAATTCTCTTCAAGAAAAGTGATGAAAATAATTACATTTAGTTGCCATCCAAGTCATAAGAACATTCTCTTGAGCATTATAAGAGAAATACAGATTAGTAGAGAGCATATTCAAATAAAATCTTTTAGAAAAGGAGATTGTAATGTAGAAGCCATAAGCACGTAAATTTGCGCTCCAAAAACGCAGAAGATTGTAACAGGACCGCGTTGGTATGAAACATAAGGGACACGCAAGATCTCTTTAGAAAAGTCCAAGTCTAAAGGTAAAATAATATGATAAAAAGACATTAAAACTTTCTTCTACCAATAGATTCTACTCGATCAACCAAAAAAGTAACAAGGGGAAAAAAAAAAAAAAAAGTGACCTATAATGTATGGATCACTAGGGTAGTCAGGAACACAAAAATTAGAGAGAGAAGGAAATGGTGATCCAAAAGAAGAAAAGGAGATGTCAACTAAAAAGATAGATTATTAGATGAAGGAAACAAATGGGACCAAGAGGACCTGAAAGATAACATTGTTCGCAATTAATTGGCAAAAACATGTTTTGTTAGAAGGAATATCTTAAGCACAAAAAGCAAAGAGCATATTGAATACTTGTGTCCGAGATTAGTCAACTTTAAATGGATAGACCAAGCAGAACAAAAAAGCATATATTCTTAACCATCCAGCTTAGAGAACCAATTCTTGAAATCTCAAAACAGTGCTTTTAACACCATATTTTCTTGATGAATCTTCTCCGAAGATTGAATAAAGAAACACGTTAAATACTAAGAATCTCCTATACAGGTCCAAATCATTAGACTTGTATAGGAATCATTGCCATGTAAATTCAAATTTAAATCAAGTGCTATAATTAATCATCACAAAAATTGAACATTTTATATCTCATATACCCTCACTTCAAATCTCATATTTCTTCATCATTGGAAAACCAAATACGCAAAAAACTCCACCCAATGGAGCCTCAAACAATTCAAGTTGACAACAATTTCAAATTAAGCAACCAAAGTAACTTTTCAGACATAACATTCAAAATCACACTCATTTTTGGTTTCTCTCATTCGACAAATACAAAAGGGCTAATCAAAATCTTGTCGAGAAAACTAAAGTTTCAATAACCATATTCAATTGCACATGCATGATCTATGCAACAAAGAACAACATTTTCTTGATTCATTGAAGCAAATGATTAATCATCCGAAAACAATAGTTCCATCAAGAACTATCCTCCCCAAAAACTAAACTTGCAAACTAAAATCCCACATGAAAGAGTAAACATGACATAAATATTTAAAAAAAAAAAAAGTAACAAAAAATAATTCTATGTCACTGTACAAGCACGAGCCTATTGTTGCCCATACCTCCTCTAAATTGCTCATTTTCACCACCACCGCCAGCGTCACCACCGCTGCCGCCGCCACCAGCTCTCTCATCCAAGCCCTCCACCTCGCCGCCTTTGGGAACCGTCACAATCAGCTCCCCGTCAACAAAAACTGCGCTAGCCAGCTCCGGTCGGGTCGTCTCGGGTAAGCGGAACCGCCACATATCGAGCTCGAGCTCATCCAAGGTGGAGAATTGGAGGGACCCATTTGGCCTGACGACGATTTTGGTGACACCCGGATGGATTTGGATCGTGTGGGCCCTGACTTCGCCGATGCCGTCGGTCTCGGCGACGAACTTGAAGCAGTCGGGGCTCTCCTCGACGGCAACGTCAGCGTCGGAGCGGAAGGGGAGCTCCAGGACCCGAGTAAAGATATGGGGCAAGCGACGGAGCTTCTTGTGAGAGCCGGACGAGAAAGCATGTGGGCCCCTGGAATTGGTGGTGGTGGTGGTGGTGGTGGCGTTGTTGACATCGTGGAATTGGATGGTGATGTTGTTCCTCTTCTTGGTCGGGACAGGGTGCACCTTCATGGCTCTCGCGAACAACAACCCACCACCAAAACCACGAGAAGAAAGATGGATATATAATAATGAGAAGACGAAGACTATGAAGAAGAAGAAAGATGCTTTTTTTGAAAAAAGAGGTGGGGATTTGGAGATGGGAATCGAAATCTTGAAGCGATTTTGGGGATAAAAAGGTGAAATCATAAAGGAATGGTTACAAAAGCCCTAACGAAGGTGGATATATTGGATTTGTTCGTGCATTTGAAGAAGAAGAAGGAGAGGAAATGAAATTGAATGGGAAAATTAGGAAATGTGGATTTTCACGAGGAGAAGAGAATCACTGAGCAGATAAAAGAGGAGATGATTTCTGCTTATTGCCCTTATGCTTCCACGAAATTTCCTCCATGACATGGCATATATACATAGAGAGAGAGAGAGAGAGAGAGAGAGAGAGGGAGTCTAATCTCGTACTTCTCCCATATTTTGTCCGAACGCATCCTCGTGATATGTATCAATATCTTATTAATTATAATATGGTGTAATAATTAATAGAATATTTATAATCAATATATCATATCATTTGAATATGAATTTGGACAAATTATTTGAGAAACATGCTTCCGAAAATTTCCTTCATGCCATGTTTATATATAGAGAAAGAAGTAATATTAGACTTTTCAAATATTTATCCAAATTCATGCCTAAATAATATGACATTTGAATGATCAATATTTTATTAATTATCTTATGATTAATAGTATCATGTTAGACTTTTCAAATATTTTATCCAAATTATAAATAAATAGTATATTCACAATTCAAATGTCATATTATTTGGACAAAATATTTGGAAAGTCTAGTATTACTCATATATATATATAGATGTACTCTACAATACATTTTAATATCGATATACCTGACAACTTCAAATGAATGATTGTTCTATAAAATTATTTATTATATTTTATTATATCTGATTATGTATTTATTATATTTTATTACAACTAAATGAGTCTATCACATTTACAACAATTGATCATATTTAGTTGTAATCAGATATGTTCAATTGTAGTAAGATATAATAAAATACAATCAGTAATTTTAAAATGTAATCAATTCAAATATATCGATATTCAAATGTATTTTTTCTGTGTATATATTTGTGTGTGTTTATTATATATATTAGAACTTTTATAGTCAGTGTCTTCTAAATTTAAATTATTAGGAACATTCAATCAAATTCATTCATTGCATTTGAATAGAAAAATGAAGAGAATGCAATGAATTTGATTAGATGATCTAACAATTAAAAGTTATGAAACACTGACCATAGAAGTTAAATATATATAAAGGCAGGATTGAGAGATACAAATTTTGACACGATTTGCTGACCATTGGATAATGAAAATTTCAATAACTTAGATCTACTCACACATTTATATACAACTTCATTTTATACTCTAATTAATATTAAAAACTCATCTCTTTTCCCTTCGTTATTATATCATCTCTTCTATCTCATTAATAGTAAAAGTTCACCAATTAAATTATATTATTTTTACATTTCTCTCTCCTCTCATTCGTCATATAGACACAAAGAAAGAAGAAAAATAATATTATTTTCTTTTTTATATTTCTATCTGTATCAACCATAGGATCAAATAAAAACTTTATAAATTCATTTTTATTTAATCTTTTCTCTATATTTAATGAACCAAATCATGTAAATATATATAGATTTAAAGCTCTCAACATAAATTTTTAAACAAAATCATATGTTTAAATAAACATACTCATTAGAATAATCTAAAATCAGAAATCAATTTAAAAAAAAAAAAAAAAAAACTTATTTTGGATACAAATATGATGTCTTAAAAAAATATCAAAATAATATAATTTGAAAATGAATTAAAAAAAATAAAGACTCAAAAAAATTAGATTGGGTGAGAAGAATATTCAGTTTCAAATTTTATTATTTTTATCCTTTTTTTTCATGCTTGTAATTAAAAAAAGTTTTTTTTTTTTTAAAATTGATTTTTTATTTGGACTATTCTAATGAGTACACTTGTTTAAACATATATAATATGAATCTTTTTTAAAAACTTATGTTAAGAGCTTTAAATTTATATATTGTTTGTGTGATTTGGTTCACAGAATAAGAGAAAAGATTAAATAAAATTGGATTTATAATGTTTTTATTTGGTCCATTATAGAGATATAAAAGACCAAAAACAAAAAAGTATTATTTTTTTTTCTTTCTTTGTGCCGCGTATGATGAATGAGAGAGAAGAGATAATTTAATTGGTAAGCTTTTAATATTCATGAGAGAAACATGGGATGATATAATAACAAAGAGAGTGAAGATGAGTTTTTAATATTAATTAAAGTGTAAAATGAAATTGTATATAAAGATATGAATAAATCTAAACCGTTAAAATCTTCATTATCGAATGGTTGGCAAATCGTGTCGAATTTTGTGTCTTCCGATCCTGTCCCATATATATATAGGGGAACACTCAATAATTTAAAGTTAGGTGTTTCTAACTTTAAATTGTTAGGAACACTCAATTAAATTCAATCATTGCATTTGAATTGAAAAAGAGAGAGAATACAATTGATAAATTTGATCGGATGGTCATAATAATTTAAAATTAGAAGGTACTGACTATAAAAGTTGTATGCATAAATAAAAGATTCTATGTATATATACACACTAGATAGGATTAGGGGTAGGCGTTTTCGGGTTCGGGTTGGGTTGGGTTGAAAATCTCCCAACCCAACGTGAGTTGGGTTGAAAATTTTTCAACCCAACCCAACCCAATTTAATTTTCAATCCAACCCATCCAATTTTTTTAAAGATGTAACCCAACCCAACCCAATAAAAAATGATCGGGTTGGGTTGGGTCAGTCGGGTTGGATTTATAAATCCTCTAGATTTATAAACCACTTGAGGTTTATGATTTTTTCTCATGTTTTCATTATTCTACTCTAAATTTATAAATCCTCTATAATGGATTTCATGTAGTAGCATAAAAGTGTATGTCTATGAAAGATTCTAAATAGAAATACTTGGTTAGGGGTGGATGTTTTCGGGTTCGGGTTGGGTTGAGTTGAAAATCTCCCAACCCAACCCAATCAATTTAATTTTCAACCTAATTCAACCCAACCCATCCAATTTTTTTAAGATGTAATCCAACCCAATCCAATAAAAAATGATTGGGTTGGGTTGGGTCTGTCGGGTTGGGTTGAAGATACCCACCCCTAGATAGGATTCTATAGTGTAATATGTGATAACATCATATTAGTTGTTAATTTCCCAAAAAAAAAAAGAAATCATATTAATTGTTATACTTATCCTCTTATGTGAAAAATCAATTCTGTTTTATACATGATGATTACAATTACAACTATCGAGATCTACTGAAATAGGACGCTAAGACACAGTTAGGATCTCTACTCCCAATAGACGAAAGAGGATTATCCATACAAAGATGGGAAAATCGTTCACATACTTGTAGGTTTTGTGAATCAAACCCATCACTTGAAACAATGTGGTGGGTGGGGATGGCTTTATTGCAGGGCCATCTTGCTTTCCTTGAAAAATCAATTTTAGGATTGGATTATTAATATAAAATTTGTGTTTAATCATAAATTTTTCTGTAGATTGAAATGTTCCCAACGTATATTGTTTAAGACATCCTCTGGATTACGAAATCATTACATTGTGAAGAACCCTCTTAACGTATGTGTACAACTTATAATTAATTACAAACTTATGAGTAATCAAGAATTGAAAAAAGTATTGTCATGTCTAAGTGTATTTTTAATATCAAAATTTAATAATTTTGTTAAGGACCATGCACTTTCCTTCGAGAGTTAGTATTCTGATAATTATAGTGTCTGGTGAGTTCTACGACGTCCCATGCCAGGCATAATACAAACATACCTTTTTTTTCAACCTTAACTATACTTTTCAATTATAAATTTGATAACCCGTGAAACCTAACCTAACTCCTAATAATTGCGATAAAATTTTTCATTATTCAAAAACTGGTTTTACTTTACCTTTAATAGAATTTTTTTTTAAAAAAAAATATTGTGCATGATAATGTACTTATTGAATATCAACTTTTATTTTAAGTTGAAATCAAACGGATCAAAGATCTGTTAAAATTAATCTATACTTATACCTTATTGAGATCAATTGTTATTTGTATAGTTTAAATATCAGTTACTACTTGTGTAACTCAAAAATCGATTACTACTAATGTGCCCATAGTCTTTTCAAGACTTGTCAAAATTAATTGGTCCTTTAATTCAAAAAAAATAATAATAATTGGTACTTGTGTGATTCGAATGTCTACTTTAATAATTAAAAGACAACTATTCTCACTCATTATATACACCGCGACCAAAATATCTACTTTTATTATCAAGAAACAACTATTTGTACAATAGGGATAAACCTATCTATGCATTTCAGGAGATAACTACTGTCGCTCGTTACATGTGCCACGACTTGAAGATGTACTTTCACTATTAAAAAACAACTATTTGTATAATAGGGGGAAAACTATCTAGGCATTTTTTGTCAAATGCATTCAATGAAAATTGAATTTTTATCATCTTAGTAAATAGAGAGGAGCACAACAACATATTCTAATTAATAAAATATAAGTTAATACGTGTATTTCAAATAATCTGAATAGTTTAATAGTATTTATATAGTTCTCAAATATTTTTAGTCAAATTCATTCGAAGAAAAAAAAGTGGGTACCACTAAATTTAATTAGTGAAACATGTTACATGTATAAAATTTCTTGGAAACATATATTTCAATTTAATTGTTAGATATTTAAAACAATAACATTATACGTCCAAAAAATTAATTCAGATGCAGCAAGTAGGGTTGTTAGAGTGGTTTAAGTCATCCCTACTCATGCACCAAGTTATGAGTTCGATAAAGAAAACAATTAATTAAGATGACTTATATATAAATATCATCGCTTACATTTTTTTTTAAAAAAAAAGGAAAAAGAAATAATAGACAAAATGAGAATAGTCATGTAATAAGCTCTTTACATTTTTGTACAAGGTCTTTACACTTGAGACCGTGAGTACGAATTGTCGCTCTCCCCAACCCTAATTACCCCTTATATCATTGTAATAGTTTAATAAAGACAAATACTGTCGAGCGAAAAGGTTAAATAAATACTTAAATACATGAGTAAATTCAGAGAAAGCTTACACAACAACAAGGTTGTGGCAAGGACACAGGAATTCAACGAAATTTTCCTGGTAGAAGACAGGACAATCACATTGATAGAGGAGCCAATGGCATGAACCTTCCAAGAAAAGACGAAGACATTGTCTGGTTTGTTTCTAACTGGCCCAAAAAACCATCTTTCTTTCTCTGTTTTTGGTTCGGTTTAAATTTGTCTTCTTTTCAATTTGGCCAAACCTTTTGAGTCTGTGCCACTGCCACCAAATGGGGTCCCAAACATGGTCGTTTCTGCAACTTTTCCACTCTTGAAAAGCTACTGGGTCTGTTATCTTATCTCAAAAGGCCCCCACACCCTACCATTATGTTTAATTAACAAATTAAAGACACCC
This sequence comes from Litchi chinensis, assembly GCA_019925255.1. Taxonomy (NCBI): domain Eukaryota; kingdom Viridiplantae; phylum Streptophyta; class Magnoliopsida; order Sapindales; family Sapindaceae; genus Litchi; species Litchi chinensis. Next base: position 5,603,504 of record CM034461.1, read on the forward strand.
ATCTTATTGGCATTATTATTAAGATTGATTAAGCCTAATCATTTCTTATTAGTCCTTTTGCCTGTGGTGACTGATTATCCACTTGTATGGCATGCGTGTGCAATCCACCCACGTCTCAAAAGGGTGTTCAAGATTCATAAAATTCTTGTAAATTTCGTGAACGTGGACCGAGTAACCGTGAAACAAGTTATCATAACTCATAAGACCATAAACAGTCATACAATAATAAACTATGTTGATCGTCATTATCATGACTCATGACCACATTCTGACATAAAAAAGACGCCCACTTTCTCTTTTTGACAGTCAATTTGTCCACAACCCTCCTGTAAGAGAAAGTTCACAGAAATTTCTGGTTCAGACTTTAATTACTTTATGTAGAACATGGTGAAAAGTAGCCCAAACATAAATTCGATCAGACTAAAAAAATAACCTTTTAGACCTCAGGAGTCTCCTTTGGAGCACAGAAAAATGTTTCGAAAGTGATCACCAGATATCTCATTTACTTGTGGTAAGATACATCAATTTCAGGAATAATGTCAAGACTTTGCAAATCACTAATTAACAAAAGCCAAATTCTATGCTTTTTTCAAGCTAAATAGAGCTGCCTTCAAAGCAACAGAACCCAATAGTGCCCCCAGAAACTGAATAAAGTTAAACTTCTCATTTACCAGACAATTTCACCTGAGCAGAATTTACTTTATTGACAATAGTGTACCCGGCAAACTTTGTTGCTCACAAATTTGCAAATAAAACCTTCGCAAGCTTGATTCATTTATCTTTAGTCATCATTTCTGGTTTCCTCATTGATGTTCCTCCAGTAACTCAATTTAACACAGCTATGCAAGTTGGGGGTCTAAGGAAACATCATGGTGTTGGATTCGGCGGCGCCGGTGATATCTTCTATGTTTACGAGCGTGTGCTCTGGTTGGCATGCTTGAGTTACCATGGTGATCAATCTCCTCCGTTGCTGCCAGATTACCAAAAACACAATCTAGAGGATCTGCCATCAGCACAACATCAGGGTTTACCTAAAATCATAAGATAGTTTAGTTAATAGGAAATTAATTTAAATGCCATGGAAAACAGTGCATGTCTTTCAACTGCTATTTCAATTGCAATCAGATAGAAATTGAGGTTCACCAAATATAACAAGATATTGACAAATATTTGTCAAATTAAATGGATGCCAATTCAGCCAACCCAAAAGATAAGTTTGCTGTATTTGGTTGAACAAAACAGGTTTAGTTTGTTCTTTTATGGTTATATTAGTCCATTCCATTCAAATCTACTCCAACCCATGTAGAATAAATATGCTTATCTTTGTCATACAAGTACACTGAGAACTATGATAATTCCATTCTACATGATTTAACTGCTTAGTCATGCTAAACAGATAGAATTTATCCCAAAGGCGTTGATATCGAAAAAAATTATTCCAATCAAAACTTCAGTTAAGTGAACAATGCATGGAAAAGCAAGTTATCGTTTCACTCTTTGTGCATTGACCTAAATCAAACTAAGGAAATAATAACAATAATAATAAAAATAAATAAATAACTACATCACATTATGTGCTGTTTGTCATTACCTAATATAGTAATTTTATTCAGAAGTAACAAAAGAGTTAAGCTCGTATACTTACGGGGGCTTGCTTGGACCCCATATCATTCTTTTTCTTGCTAGGCTCAGCAAAGAAGTCTCTATGGGCATTGTTGAGGGGCTTGTTGCTAGAATACTTATGGGAATCGCTTTGGGACTCACCCTGTGACTCACCGTCATGTGTTTCTTGACCATAAGCAACATTATCACTGAAATAATTCTTATAACGCCACCTTAATTTTGGCTGATCTGAGGTTGAATCATCATAAACTTTCTCTGAATAAAAGTGTTTAGAGATAAGCCACATTCTCCAAGGATCATCCCGGTATTTGTTCAGTATTCTGCCGTTTTAAGATATTCAAGAGTATGAATGGAACAAGGAGATGCTAAGAATAAAACAGAAAACAAAACTGGTGTCTACTAGAAGTAATATTTACTGCATGATTAAAGCAAGGACAGTTTTGGTGCCCTGTATTGTACTGGATAAAAGAAGTGTATCAGTATTGCACCAAAATAATAAAATACACTTAATAGGTTGGCTTATCATATCACACTAGTTATCCATTTTAACAGAGCAATACAATTTGCACAGCACTGTCTTACAAAGGAGGTAGGCAAGTCTAGGCTAGGTAGTAACCTGTCAATCCAACTGCATCAGCAACAATATTCTCGGAGGCCTAGGAGGAGGCTGTAAGAGGACGTTGCCGCCTCCTTCCTTGGTCCTGGAAGGGCCATGACCCTCTCTCTGCCATCTTTTCTTGCATTTCTAAGTTTATTTATTTATTATTATTTTAATAATTCCTCAAAATGAAATTCAATAAAATGGCACCTTATATTAAATGTAGCTCAAAACAAAGAAATTCCGTTCCAAAGTCCAAGATAGAAGAAAAAAGATTCCTCTCACCAAATTATCACATTATTTTTGGTTTTATCTTCAAATGACTTTCCTCAACAAAATTTTTGGTTCCTCTAGAGAAGGCAATACCTCAAAATCTATCAAGCACACTCATAAAAAGTGGACATGAATAAATTAATATAGAGACACACACTTCATTCATGAACAAGATACAAGCATGAAAATTTCAACACCAATTCGCAGACAAATGGAGGAAACATACATGTTTGCTAACTCCTTCTGCATCCGACTTCCATCTAGTGCAAGGATACGATCAATGCATGAGTCTGGAGACTTATCAAACCTCCACAAGCCCAAAATAACAGCAGCTCCTGCAAGAAGGCAAGATTTCATGAAAAACAAGTAAATAAGTAATTTCAACAGAAATGACTTCACACTAGTTATTCAGATTTGAGAGAGAGAAGGCTCCTCTTACCTCCTGAAAGGTTGACTCGCAAAAACTTATTCAGCCTCCATGTTGCTGCAACAAAGGCCTAAGAATGTCAGAAAATTTTATAAAGTAAAAGACACGAGTAGGTAACCTAAAACCCATAAATACTGCTGCCACTTACAAGAAAGACTTTGAGAATGGTGCAGATAGCTCAAAGAGAAGAAACAAATATGATAACAGTGGAAGAAGTAACAATCACATGGCAGCAATGGCACAATAAATACACGGAGACCAATTGTCTAGTGTCTTCAGAACCAAACTTATAGTCTATTCCACTGCATCATTGAGTTGACTGTTCATCAAAGGTTTCCAACAGTGGGAAAAGTGCACCCTTTTATATTCTACTACTTCTCTTTTAACTATACATGGTACACCTGCTTACTTATCTCAATACAGTCCTCAGGCATCAGTACCATTTTGTTTTACAGACCTTGAAAAGCTTCAATTACTTTAGAACACTTAATTTTCAGAATTACTACCATAACCTCATAACACAATAATGCCTTATCCCATCTATTTAGGGACATGAACCCACTACATTATACACAAAGCTTTTACAGGGTATGTCTCTAACAAAAGGAAATAGGAGAAAATTGCCTTTAGGCTAACAGAAATAATTTAGAATTAGTCAACTTCTTTTTCAGCATCAATTCAAGGTTCAAACAAGCAAAAACCTATACTAAGTATCAAAACAGGGAAAAAAAATAAAAAGAGAGCATCAGAAAACTTGTTGTTGGTCATTTACAAAAGAGTTTCTTACATATCTTCATAGTAACTTATCACTTATCAATTTACTGAAAGGCAATTGAAAGTGCGACAACAGTTTTATTTTTTATTTATGATTATATGTATTTCATTTATGAAATCAGCAGAACTTTTATCGTAATTTCTAAATCTTTTGTACCAATATCAAGATTACATGCATATTGCTATAAAGGGATCCTTGTACCCTTAACAGCAATACAAAGTCATTACAATATAATTGATACTTCATAGGAAATAATGCAATTACATAGAACTTAGGTTTTTTGACATACAAAAATTATGAATTCCCTCCCTCCTCAAAATTATGTTCAGGAGGTAAAAGGAACTTACATTTCATGCTTAATGCTTCCAAGAAAACAAATATCTTGCCCAATAAAACTAATATAACAAGAACACAATAATCATAATGTAACATAAAACTTTATGAGCAAGTGAGTCTTCAAGTTATTTATGGAAACAAAGCTTAATAAACCACCTAAATAGCAACTTACGTTGATCCATCTTCAACCACAATTTAGTTAAAAGTATTCAAGATTAAGTACACAAATCAAAATGAGCAAAAAAATATTTCCAGCAAACCAAAAATACATACCCAACCACACAACACCAGATCCAACAAGAGCACCAGCAGTAAAATCCCTCACAGCCTTAGACTTGCATTTTAGAAAAGCATTCGCTTCTTCAGACGTCAATGTCACCTAGTAAACCAAGCAATTTTAGAGTACAGTAACAGTAACAACAACTGGAAATGTCTACTTTTCTTGCTCTCAAGAAATAACCTAATTAACATTAAATAGCATTTTTTTTAGCTCCATGAAGCCAAATCCAATGGACCCTTTTCTCCATAACCAAAAAATAAAAAAATAAAAAGCTTGAAATTTGATAAATTGCAACAAGCCAAATACAAAATGCTGCCAGCAGAGTGACATCAAACAAGTTTCTATGGGAATCAAGCAAGATACAGGCAAAAAAAAAAAAAAAAAATCATAGGATGGAAAAGTGAAGGCACAGAAGTGAAAGCAAAGAAGAGACAACCTGCTTGGACCTGAGAATTTGTACAAGATCATTCAAGACTTCAACCATTGCTGTTTCAGACTGACTGTAATTCAATGTCCCACCGTAGAAACTCGTAGATGTGAACGAAAGCGAAGTGGGCGGTTTCTTCATGACATCGATTGGGCCTGGCCCAGTATGTCTTGTCACCTCCCAACGAAAGTATTGTTTGGTTTCACAAAAATTGGGTCGGCGCATTATATTTCGAAATAATTGCAAAAATAACCCGTTTTGAGGAGGTGGATTGCAACACTGACCCTTTTGGTTTTGGTAATAGGAAAAAGAACAATAATGGACAAAAATGCCCTTAATGAAATGG